>PYHX02000413.1:52214417-52665533 GCA_004302925.2 Cochliomyia hominivorax
TTATGTGGTCATAATAAATAAGGAGTAAGATTGAAAATTCTTAACTTACATATAAGTTAATAAAAATGAAACCACTAAACTTTCAATTTCAATATCCTTCACCGCAAAAGCGTGTGAAGTAAATACCTAATGTTTCATACATTCACACTCACACATACACTTACAGACGTATACAATAAAAAAGTATTTCTTAAGTAAAATACGGAACTCTCAATGAGTCATAAAACTAGTTATATTTTTATCTATAACCTTTTTTCTAGTGAGCAGATTTTTATAATTTTTGGAACTGTAATGAAGTACATTGAGCTTAATATCATTGCAAATTTTTCGATTTAAAATTAACAATTTTACAAAAGTTTTTCGCTGGAACTTAGAGGGTGTCCCAGATAATGGCCTATAACTTTTAAAGTACTAAATCGATTTAGCTGGTTTAAAATATAAATCTTCCGAGGACTATAACAAATACACCAGCTGAATTTTGTTGAGCTTTGTCAATTATTGTGCATGTTAGCGTTCCATAAACAGACAGATTGATAGAGAAACAGACTCAAATTTTGATTTGATGCGAGAATATACATTATGGGGTTTTAGATGATTCCTTCTTAGTGGTATACACGGAACGACAAAGTTTTTTTTCACCACTAGTGGTAGTGCGGGATATAAAAAAATATTTTCAAAGTTTTAATCACTAGTGATAAAATTTCCGGAAATCCTTCCATTTACGTTTTATAGTGCTTTCTGTCACTTTGCTCGAAGTAGTCTATTTCCGTTTTAAACATACCACCTTTCTCGTGACCTTCAGTTGCATTTTAGCACCAAATAGTTAGGAGAATTGGTCTTTTTTATACAAGCGCCCATTATTGTTTTTGTACTATTCAAGGCTTGTTTACCATAGTGACATGATGCAAAATGACACCAAAAACAAGTGGTCACATTATGGAGTCTTATTAATGGAAGCAGCAGCCTTTATGGTAAACATTCCTTGATATAAATTTCAGTATTTGTAAGGCCGATTAAAAAATGATTGTCTTCTTTTGCCGGAACTGCATGCTGATCGCCTTTCCAAGAACTTGCTTTGTCTGCGTTATGTTCGAAAACTTTTCTTCAATATTCCCTCGAACATCAGAAACATACAATTTTTGACCAGGAAGTTGCGAAAAATCTGCCAGAACATACGTTTTTCTTTAAACTAGACTTCAATTTCCGTGCTCTAATTTGGCTTCTAAATTTGTAGCATCGTTCCTATCAGAAAGTTTTTAAGCCTTGTGTATTTAAAGCTCTATTAGCTTAAATGTTTCATACCAAATAGTCCAAGTACTCAGCTAACCGGGCTGATTTCCAACCGGAAGTGTTGAGAGCTCTTTACGAAATGCTGTCTATTTTTTTGCCTTTAGAAATATAACGTGGACCATTCTTCTACCCGAATTGGGTTTTCACTCAACAATATTGGAAACAGTTTAATGACGCACCTTTAAATGTTTGGTCAACTTATCAATGTATTTATGTTTGACATTAAACATAATAACTGACATATTCTTCAAGGGAAACTTGATAAAAAAAATAACTTGGGTTAAAAGTTTTGATTAAAAGCAAGTAATAAGAATTTTTCGATACCATTCTTTATATATGCTTTTTCCTCTCTATTACCTATGTATAATTTGGTAGAATCACTCTTATTATTTTTCTCAATAATTCTCATACAGTTCATAATAATTTTCGAATAAATCTTTTAAGTGTCGTATGATTTTTTTGCCTTTATTACGAAAGAAATCCTTTTTATGGGGTAAAAGGACAATAATATCAGAATTAATCCTTTATTCGAGTATATTTCGAATTATTCGAGTATTTTAATTGTCATAAAATGTTGATATGCGAGAAAAGAGAAGGTGTTGTTCCAATTCCACTTAATATATATATAAAATGTGAATCCTATTTAGCAGTTATTAAAACCTTCAAATTAAAATTCATTATTTATTCCATTTAATATTTCCAACATTTTTATCTTGATATTGAAAATTGTAAATGACAATATAGTACACATTATAATGAGTTATAAATTACATTTCAAAATTTAGTCACAACTGGGGAATTCGACAGAATGTTAACAATAATTTTTTTGAAATACGATTTGATTATCATAAATATTATTGTTTAATTTCGTTACAAGTGCATTTATTATTATGCTGATGGTACCAATGATTATTTTATAAACACCATTTAAAATTTTTATAGTTGATAATTATTGTAAAATTTCATGACATCAATTTAACATTTTTTCTATATATAATTATCAGTCACAATTTATGTATGTACATACATATAGAGATATGAATAAAGTGATTTTTATTTTACATTTGTGTAAACTCTCACGTATTTATATTGTGGGCGTATAAATATCATCTTTTTTTGGTTGCATGTATGTGTTAAAGTTTCTTTACTTAGGTATGGGTGGTTGAATACACGCGCACACATACACAAAATACATACAGGAATTAATTTAGGCCACAATGCAGAAACCACAATTAATGTTTTCATCCGTATTTAATAAAATGTGCCAGCAAAATGAACTTAAGTGCATGACTAGTGGATAAATGTAAGTGTATATGTATGTGTGTGTGTTTGTAATAAAAAGTGGTTGCATGTGGTTGTGCGTTTATATGGAAGAAGTGTAAATGTATAAGAGTGTAAATGTATATTTAGTATAAGCATGTTTATGGTGTTTTTGCTTTTGTTGTAGGTATTTTTTTATTTTTTAATATGAGTAGTAATTTTAACCTTTTAATTTCAGTTCGTTGCGCATGTTTACTAATGCATAATTTATGTATGATGGTATTTAACATAAAAATAACAATAATAACAAAAATAACAAAAGGACGAAAAAAAAAAAAAAATAAAAATAAAAATAATAGAATAAACTGAACTCAACTTCAAATTCAACAGCAACGTCAACAAAATAATTAAGCTGTAAAATGATGTAGTTTTTATATAAATAAATGGATTTCTATGACACTAAATAACAACAGACAAAAACACATTTATATTTTGTATTTATATGTACGATAAACATTAGGGCGATAATTGATGTGACATTAAAATCGTATATAGAATTTACATACTCAATGTTATGAAACAATAGTTACGTGTAAACTCATCTTATATTCATTATTATATTGTCAACCACCACAAGTGGTGAAGAGGGTATATAAGCTTTTTCATTTCGTATGTAACGCTTAGAAGAAATAATCTCAGGCCCATAATGTAAATATTCTTGCATTAAATGAAAATCTAAGTCAATTTGGTTATGTCCGTCTGCTGTTGGCACGCTCACTTCCATATATTTATTTATGCCTGTGCATGGATGTGTGAGTGTGTATATAAAATATAACGTATTTACTTCGCAAGCATTTGAGGTGGAGGGTATTGAGGAGTCGGAATATAGCATTCTTACTTGTTTTTATATATTCTTTGTGGTATATGCGTTACCCTAATATTAACGCGAAACATGTACAAATGTTATATGCGGCTAAACCAAATCTTAAATATCACAACCAGTAGTTGGAAAGATATTCGCACAGAAGGTTCTGTATATTTAAGACAGTTGGAAAAATAATCGTGACGATTTTAAATTAAGTTGGTTCATATTCATACAATAGTTTTATAAACTGTAATCCGTTTTCCGGGAGCGAGCGTTATATAGGAGCTGTAGCAAAATATGGACCGATATTAATCTGATTAAGAACATGTATTCATCACAGATAGAAATATAACTGAGGCGAATTTTAACAAAATTGGCCATTATTTAATGATTTTAAAAGATCAAAAATGTTTTCTTGGAAGGGGCCTTATATGATAGCTGTAAACATATATGGACCGAGATTTGCCAAATTAATAACATATATTTAAGACAGTTAGAAAAGTAATTGTATCGAATTTATATAAAATTTATCTTCATTTACTAGTTTTATAAGCTCACAACAGTTTTCCGGGAAGGGGCATTATATGGGAAGCATAGCCAATAATGGACCGATATCAGTCAGATAAATGACATATATTTAAGACAATTAGAAAATTAATTATAAAATTATATTTAAGAGTTATGTAAGCTATAAACCATATTCCGGGAAGGGGCTTATATGGCGCTAGGTCAATAAATGACTCCATAACACCTTCGTTTCTTTGATATAAAAATAATTTTATCAGAATTAATATATATGGGAAATTTCAGTTAATTATCTTAAAAATTGAGGCCTGTATGACGCACAGATTTGGTGGTGTATCAAAAATTTTCATATTTTTGCTTATAATTTTTTTATTGACCCGATTTTGAGGATTATTTTCACGATGATGAAGAAAATATGACTGTATGTTATAGTGTGTGTATTTTTGTTTAAATCCATTTACGTTTTTTTTTTTTTTTTTTTTTTTTGAAGAAAAAAAGAACATAAATAAATAAAAAAGTAATTTTTAGGATTTTTGAGGTTACCTCATTTAAGGGTCTTTAACTATTTTTGATTATAAATAGATATAGCTGGTTTTAAATAGGACAATTATAAATTCTCAGGCTAAATTTCATTGAATTCGGACAGTTATCCTAGACGTGAGAATATTTCCAACGAAAAGGCAGATCGACATAGCAAAATCGACTCAGATTTTGATTGAATATATTTATTCTTGTTAGAGTCTGAAATGATTACTTCTTCTTGTTACATATGGAATGTCAAAGTTAATATACTCTCATCGTCACTTTTGGTGGTGGAGGGTATGCGAATAGTTTATAATATAATTTTGTATAAACAAAAATCCATGCATGTTGGAATGATTGAACTTTTTTTGGATAAGTGTCGAAAATAAAATGCACTGTGTGTTAATTAGTTGAAAATTTAGGCTTCACAAAAATGTTTTGTCTATACCCCAATATTTTTCAAAAATGTCTGATATTTTTCCAAAAGTTTTATCACACTGTCAACTCTAGCGAAAGCTCCCTTAGTGCGACTTTGCGTACTTTTTCAAGTTGCTATTTTTATCTCTTTTTGAATTTGTAGTTTGTGTATTTCGAAATAGTGTTAATTTGTATAGAAATCTTAAAAATAAATATAAATTTTCCTGTCTAGGAAGATCTGATCTCCCCTTTCCTTTGCCTATTTCTCGTAAGTTAACATGGGGGCATATCATTCTGACTAGGCCTTGAAGCTGTCTGCGCATACATAAGATGATTGGTAAGAGGGTTAGAATGAATCCTTCGCTTGGTTGTGTACCTTTCATATACGTTTTCTTTACTAATGGAATATTCAAGTCTCTATTAATATATGCATTTTTAATATACAATTCGATTATAGTCCTCTGTAAAATATGAGATTGTGACCTCTGTATAATATAAATACCCGTTTGGCAAGGCGAACCCATAATTGGATATCATATGTGCTTATGTGCATATGAATGACTTTATTGTTGTGGCTTAATTTGGACCTCTGACTTACGGCTTTACATCTAATATGAAGACTCTTGGTTTTTATATGGCAGTACCCAACACTTTCCACTTCTCAGAACAAAGGTGATGTGCTTACTCTTCAGTTCGTTTACTTTTATTCTCCAACTCTATAACAATGTTTCCAAGCATCTTAAATAAATGTCCAGATTAAGAAATGCTAACATAGGGTCGTTGTATGTAGTGATTGTTGCCGTATCATCAGGGGATGTTGGCATTGTCTGGTTATCGCATTAGAAAAGTCAGAAGTGTACATTTAGTAAAGAGTTGGTCGTAGAACACTTCCCTAAGGAATACCAGCTTTTATATAGAATTTTCTAATACAAATTCGTTATATTTTATCTCGAAATACCCATCAATATGTGATTATTATTGCCACAGTATTGAACAGATGTATTGTTAAATAACAAAAATATTTTAGACAAAGGGAATTATTTAAGAAAGCGTATATCCTACGCAGTATATCCTACGCAGTATTTAAAAATATTTTGGTAATAACCATTTAGTAGAAATTGAGTCCCAAAAAGGGAAACCTTTCTAATTATTACGAAGGATGAGCTTTTTAAGTAATAAGCTTAGTTCTCACTTAGAATAAACTTTCTATAGTTTTTAATACCCATTTTTTATACTTTTAATCACACTGTTTCAGTTATAATGACTGTTAGTAATACACATAGCATATAAAACGATACACTCACGCACACTCACATACATTTAGTTATGTCAGATTGTATTATTTTTGCTTTTAAAATTTACGCATGCAATTATCTATGAATATTTACGTCATTTAATGCCAAAACAAATAAATTTTTGGTTTAATTGTCACACATCATTCAGTAATTTTATTATATTTCACTTTAGTAAATGAAAATCAAATTTTTTATATACAAAACTTTATATGCGATGCTAAATACACCACAGAGAATAAAGCAATTTGATATCACAAAAACAGAAATTAAAGGACAAAACGAGGAAATCCACCAAAAATTTTTTGTATATTTTTAGGTCGTGAATGTTTGTTGATTATATGTGAAATAGCATACAAAAGTTTTTGTAATCAAATATCACTAATTGAGGAAATGAACTTAATTTAAAATACAATTTTTTTGAATTATTTTCCAAAAGGCGGAATAAAACTTTAAATTAATGCAGCAAACAATACATGAATTTGCAAAGTTATTTAGAAGAAATGATGTGAGTTTTCATGCTACAGGAAAAGTAAATGTGATAATTATGTTGGACTATAGCGAATTTTTAATACCTTTTAAAGAAAGCTGAATTTATTAGTCGATATACCCTCCATCAACATAAGTGGTGATGATATTATACAAATTTTCTCATTCCACTTGTAACACTCATAAGGAATTATCTGAAACCCATAAACTGTATAAGTATTTATGTATGTCTGTTCGTCTATTGGCAGCATTCTCTCGTCCACAAAAATGATCCAAGTAAATAATATGGTTTGTCACATCCCTCTCCAGTTTGCTATTTAAAACCGAAAATTTCGTTTTAGTATGAAAAATGTTATAGATTAATACCAGATAAAAATATATCCCGGTTTTGAGATGAATTAAAAATCAAGCCATTCTGGTACCCAGTTCAAAATTACTGAACAGGGCAAGTTTTCGGCTATAAGTTTGGTGAGTCAAAATCTTAAATCTCTTCAAATAATTTTCCAAATTCAGATTAATATAACTTTTGAATAGATTCATATATTTGTGTGGTTATTGCGTCAGTATTTCCAAGAACTTTGTAGAGAATCTATGAAAATGTATAGCATTTGTTTCAGCTTGAATACCTCTGACACTTTAAAAGATAACTTACAATATAAGTGTATTTCTTCTAAGAAAATTTTGTATATAAATTCTTTTTCTCACAATTCATAATTTGAAGAGTCACCGACTGCGCAGACAGGTGTTGTGCTCCTGCAAGTCTGACTAAAAATATCTCAGATCTAACCGTGTGAAACATATTGTGCATCAAAGCTTCTTGGAACGATAATTATTAGATCACGGAGAAACTAAGTTATATTTTTCCATTGAAAAATGAATATATTGCAAAATTAGAATTATTAAATATTTTCAATAAAACCCAACTTGATTCTATAAAATTTAGCATTCAATGTTGTGGAGCCTAACTGTTTCTAAATTTCTATAAACTTTTCCAAAATGTTCTTGGTATGGCAAGGTCTATTACAGTTAGGCTCTATAAATACCATCTGCTTCTATTCATAACGTGACCATTTACTTTTGACCTGACATCACCTCCTGTCACTATGATAAAGAAGACCTGAGGGCCGGATTCTTCAAGCTGCCCGGTGCTAAGGCCAATGGAGTGATATTGGGTTTTTGTTAAAAGAGAATTGAAGAGCACATATAAGTTGTCCAAAAGTGTGGTGGATTTAATGGTGATTCCAGTCATGTGCTCAAACATGACTGGAATCACCATAAAAAAATTTATAGAATGGGTTTCCGATAAAGGTTCAAATTTTCATCACCAGTGAAAATATTATCTTTTTATTGTGATAATAATTTGTGTTTCGTATTTTTCGATCACAATCCTTATTAAAATCCTCGGTAGAAATTTTCTCTAAATCCTGAATCAGTAGAAATTTGAAAAACCTTTCCATAAATTCATTGCTGTAACATATAACGTTATAAACTACATAAATTCATTCACATTTGGGGTAGTGGATACAATAAAAATAAAATAACATTAAAAATGGAGAGAACTAAAGTTCCATCCAACATTTAAAAAACAATAATTTTAAGCTAAGTTTATATAATACTTTCATTAAAATCCTATTTCAAACATCCTTCATAATATATTATACCTCATAATTTCATGTACAGACTGAGTGTTAAAATTTCACGATAATAATTCTTTAATACATGTGTATTAAAGTTTTAATAATACCAGGAACAATAAAAGTTAGAACACAAAACAAAAAAGTAGGAAACAAAACCAAATGAAGTTATTACATGAAATTTGGCTATTTAATATGGGTTCCCTTAGCTTTTATTATATTTAAATAATGTCTGTTTTACTTTGGGTATAAGGAACAAAAGCAAAAAGGCACTGAAAAAATGTACAACAAACTTTTATTTTAGGGCTGCCATTAGTTTGTATGTTATACCTAAAAAGATTATTCTTTTTATTTTTATTTTGAGTAAAAATATTTTAAATGTGTTCATTTGTTTTTATTCCTTTTTTCCTGTTTTTCTCTCTTTTTTTATACCCTACATCACCATATTTGGTTGGGGTATAATGCGTTTATGCAGATGTTTGTAACATACAGAAAAAATGGTGTAGCACCCACTTTAAAGTATACTGGTCGACTCAGAATCACTTTCTGACTCGATTTAACGATGTCTGTTTGACCGTTTGTATATCTGTACGTCGCAATTTTTAGATTTTTTGATGAAATTCGTCACATGTAATATTTTTGGCTCAAGAGCGAAGCCATTTAAAATGGTCATATTCGATCCAATATAAAGTAAAAAAGTACTTAATATTTATTCAACATAAAAGTTCTATTGTAATCTAAAATTAAATTAAAATTATGCGAGGATCGATAACATAGGTCCTATGCAAGCCCCTATCTTAATATCACTTTGAAGGCCATAAATCTCCCATATTCTTTGGTATTGTAATAAAAACTTGTCAAACTTGCCGGTCCATCATTTTTTCTATTTCCGATATAACACCCTTCCCCAGAATCAGAAAGAAAATTATACGTTGGTCGTTCATAAATTTTTCGCACCCGTTATTTACAACCTACATTGTGGTATAGAGTATAACATAGTCGAGCTTGAGCGACTGTATTTTTACTTGTTTGTTTGTTTGTTGTAGACTTCGTAGCACCCAAAGCAAAGTCTGTATAGAGAATTATTAGCAAATAAAATTAAATTGTAGCATGTGAGTTGGTTCTGCTGCCCCATCCAATAATAGACTCCATGTTTTGTTGTTACACATCATGTACATGAATGTTTTATTTTTTCTATTTTTTTCACTTTTTTGTTACTTCATATAATGTGTTCTTCTTTTCTTTTTTTCTAATGTTATCTTTATCATAAACATCCTGGTATGTTTGAGTTCCTTTTTTTCTATTTTCTTCTATCTATTGTTTTTCTATGCTTTTATTTAAAAATTGTTTCTAAAACAACAGAATTGTTAGGAGCAGGTGTTTTTGCATGTTTCATGGGGTAATTTTAAATAAGGGGTTGAACGCTTCGGATTTTGTAAAAATAAATTTCTTATGGATGTTTAATAAATTATTATTTAGTTTTAATGAAATAAAAATATTCCGTTAATTAAATAATTAACTTGAGTTCAGAACTAGTATAAGCATTTAAAAGTTTAATTATATTTTGTCTATTATTATTGATTAGAAATTATTTTTCAATTCATTTCACATGCAACTTATTACAAATTACAAATATTAATCATTCGTACTGTTACTCTAAGTAAGAGTAATAAGGGTACAAGACGTATGAGTTATATCAAGTTTTAAACACATGTTCCTTTGCAAGGTATTATGATAGTCTCATTTATATAAAGTCTATATCATATGTGATGTTTCTCAATATTGAGTGTTATATTGGAGCTATAGAAATTTATATCTTCGTAGAATTTGTCGTCTGATTGTTTAAATCTTAAATGAATAAAATATTTTCACAATATTTTTCAGAACTTCGTCTTTTAATATACATGATGTACTGAGGACATTCATACACAGACCGTTACCATTCTTAGGGCTGCATTTTGGCAAATCACTATGCGAAAGAGACTACGCTGGAGCAACGTGATTAAACAATGATCGGCAATAATTTATTAGTTGCTAATAGGGTTTGTTTATCCATATCTCAATTACTTCCTGCTAGTACTTTGAAGACCTTATTCCTATAAGATAAAGAAAAATTTATTGGTCAATCGCTTTCGAAATTTTAGCTACATTGATTACTTCTGCAACTTCATGAGGAGTGAATAATTGTGGTTTGTCCGTGACTAAAAAGATTGTAAAATTTTCGAACACCACTCAACTCTCTCAGGATGCTTAATAAATGCTGGCAAAACGCTCGCAATCATCGTATATTATGGTAACTATATGCTTAATCGTGATCTTATTATCTTACTTCATAGGATTGGAAAGAGATTGGATCATTTTTTTTTTCATTTTTCAACCTATCGATTTCAGCATAGCGATTCTTGGGACGATGGAGTTTGTTATTTCGATCTCGTTATGCTCGTGTGCTAGTATCGCTGCTACACGCATTACGAATAATCTTCAAGCAGGCATTTTGTGAGCTACTTCTGCGGTGATGGTTTCACGAATTGCTCTATTTGAAGAAATTAGAAGATTATCTAAACGACTACTCACATACTTTTTAAGATCTCATATGTAAATTTGTTAAAGTTAAATATAATTGTTCACCATATCTTTGTTAAAATTTTGATTAATGATATCAGTTTTCTCTAAAATACACCATTAATTTTAAGCTTCATTTATAACATTAAAATTAAAACAGACTTGCCCTGACTACTCCATTAAATACCCCAATAATTTATACAAAACAAACGTAAACCTATAAAATATCAATTCAATGTAGCGTAACCTTTTATATATTTTATCCTTTATCCCCAACTAAATCCTTATGAACTCATATTTCATTTCCTGTACGAGTGATAAACATATAATGAAATTATATACAAACATATAGCAAACAAGATTCGAATCACTACTCGATAAATTTAATTTCAATCACTCAAGCATGACCTGTCGCCTTAAATAAAGCTGTGCTAAACCTGACAACATCAGTATTTTAGAATTTTTCATTTAGTCCATTGTTTCAAACTTAACACATGTTTACACATGAATGTATGGCTATAGATACATATAAATGTGTGTGGATATGTATGTGTGCATAAAAGTGTGTTTGTGTTTTGGGTATGATTAAATATTTGTACCTTTCTATAGAATGTTACGACTACATATACATATGTATATATATATATTTATAAATTTGTTCATGTGTGCTGTGTGCCTAGTTGAATTTACAATAGATGTTTCATGTTGACAAAAGTTTCTTTCCTTATCGACATTTTGAAAACTGGGTTATATGTGAGAGAATTCTATATTTTCTTAAAAAAAACTCAGAGACACAAATACACACATACATATTAAGTAACTGTTTTTGTTCTTTTTATTTTAAAATTTTATCTTTTGATTTATTTTTTCTGTTGAAAATTTTAAAACAAAATCGATTTAATATAAAAGTTTAAAGTTACATTTTAGTTTTGAATGTCTAGTTGAAAATTTAAATTGAAATTTATTTTTATACCCTCCATTACCACAAGTGGTGAAGAGGGTATATTAACTTTGTCATTTCGTTTGTAACTCTAAGAAGGAATCATCTCATGTATAAATGTTCTTGTATCAAATCAAAATCTGTGTCAGTTTAGCTACGTCCGTCTGTTTGTTTGTCTCTCTGTCTGTTTGATGTTTGTCTCTCTGTCTGTTTGATGTTTGTCTCTCTATTTGTTTGTGTGTCTATCTGTTTGTCCCTCTATTAATCTGCCTATTTGTCTGTCTATCTGTTGTCTGTCTGTCTGTCCGTCTGTATTTTCCGTCGAACAAAGAGCTCAGTGAAATTTGGCCTGAATATTTGTTATTGTCCTGAAAGTTTTCATAATATTAAGTCATATATATACGTATACTGTGTATGTATGAAATGTATTAGAATTAATGCTTTAACTTCACAAGTATTTGTGGTGGATGGTACTGAAGATTTGGAATAGCCGAATATCTTATTTTTACTTGTTTATTTTTAAATGTTATTTAGAATTTTTATATTTATTGTTATTGTTGTTTTCCCTTTTTTCAATTCTTTGCCAAGAACTATAATTAGGTAATAATTTACGTTCCAGACAAGGCTTATAAGCGTGTTTGACATTAGACTTTAGCCAAATGGCATAAATTTTTCAAAAATAAATAACTTACGTTTATATTTTATAAAAACAACTAACTAAAGTAATTAGTATAATTAGTGCTTGTTAATGATTTGTAGACGTAATGGCAGACTTTAATTTATTAAAAAAAATGTAATTGTTTTTGCTGGCAGGAGTTAATAATCCTTTAAAAGAAACAAATTCAAATTTAATATGCTGAAAGTATTCTTTTCAAAATTATTGATGCAGATATTATTTTTAATTTTATTGATCCTGTTTTCGATATTAAAATAAAATATAATTTTGTTTACTACTTCGCTCATGGAAATAATCCTCTTAAAATTGAAACAACAAAAGTTGCTGCGAAAATCGGAAAAAGTAGTAATACGAAAATAATTGTGAAGGTAAAGGGTTAAACGATACAATTTATATGTATAATAAAAAAGTGCTAGTGAGCAGTGTTACCGTTGGTGCGTCTTTTTCAAATGCGTGTGACTTTTGCAGAACCTTTTCAAATATTTTTAAATTTAGTACCCTTTTCTAAGTGTTGCATCTTCGGCATTAATTTGGCTTAACAAAAGACATACTCCAAAAGTGTTAAATTTTTGGTAAATTTAACCTGTTGCAACTTTTGTTCTCCAAATCACTTTTTAGTGCGACTTTATTATTCAAAATCCTTTTTATGGTAAAATTTTCGCAAAATCTCAACCGTTACACAGCTTGTGAGATAATATTAAATTTTTTGTTATTTATAAAACAGTATAAAATATAATTTTCAAAAAGTGGCAAAAAATGACATTCATTATAATGTATTTCTGAACGTATACTTAATCAATTAATAAATATAACTCATACGCATCTACATTGTACAATGCACCTTCAAAAAGTAAAAACTGACATCATTATAATGTATTTCTAAACGTATACTTAATGCAATTAATAAATATAACTCATACGCATCTACATTGTCAATGTCAATAATTCCATAACTAAAACTCAGTTGTTCTTAAATTTCAGAATTATTTAAAAATATCGTTATATTTTTTTAAATAATTCTGAAACAATACTTTAGAGGATTGTACACTGACCATATGGGGAAAGTAAAGCAAGTACCGATCATAAGTGACTATATATATTTCATTCCATGTAAGAAATTTCAAAATTTACTCTCGTAAGAGTCTTTAAGTTGGTACATATATCCTTTAAAATTTTAAAATCGGCGTCTTTCCTACATGCGTCGGTCTCACCTATTCGATTAAAATATTGCCGTGGAGGAAATATCCTGTAAGAACGTCCATCATCCTATAAAGTTCACTTTTTCTCAAGTCATTTTCTTCTTCTACAAACCATATCAATGTTCCGCAGAATTTCTAACTACTTTACGAAGAGCACCACAGTGATGTAATTGGCCTCAAACTGTTTGACCGGCATTCTGGCAGTTATTTCTAAATATATCAATCTGATTTCTATGCAGGACATTCAAAATATGTCGATAATATGATTTTTGTCTCCTAATGGTCACAATCCTATAAGTCTTATATCATTCCTTGTAGCTTATCACTATACCCTAGTGTTGAAGAGAGTATACCAACTTCGTTGTTCCGGATGTTACCAGACCATTTCTAACTACTTTACGCAGACTTAAACTATTACGAAACACAGTGATGGCAATTGGCCTCAAACTGTTTGACCGGCAATTCTGGCAGTTTTTCTAAATATATCAATCTGATTTCTATGCAGGACATTCAAAATATGTTGATAATATGATTTTGTCTCCTAATGGTCACAATCCTATAAGTCTTATACCATTCCTTGTAGCTTATCACTATACCCTAGTGTTGAAGAGGGTATACCAACTTCGTTGTTCCGGGTTAAATCAAAAAGAAATCATCTAAGACCTCATGAAATATATATGTATATATTCTTGCATCGAATCAAAAGCTGGGTGAATTTAAATCTGACCGACTGTCATCTTGTCAGTTGTTGCCACATTTGCATTCAAAAATAAATGTAATATGGATTCCATGAAAGTGACAAAATCCGATCTGTAGAAATCAGATCAGGCAAATATGTGAGACAACCTCATAAAACAGAAAAAAATTTAAAATTTAGTGAGAAACGTTTAATACTGTTGCTGGATTAACCACGGAAGTGTGGCACCCTTTATAATTTTAGCATAAAACTGTAACACCCAATTCAATGAAATTTTGTTATTGCAAGACAATATTTTAATAACAAGCAATTATAGATACCAAGATTTTAATATAGGGGAAGGGGAGAAGTATTCCCCTTAAAAAGACAATTTTTACAGCAAATATCATTAAATTTGTACATGGACCAAACATAACACATTCCTGAGAATATATGGTTGCTAAAATGAATGTCATTACATAATTTTGAGATGGTTTTAGAAGACTGAATAATCCCAAATATACAAATTTTAAACGAAAACTATTTACCTCATACAGATATATCGTAAATCATATTTTAGATGAACTTAAAGTTTGTAGATATTTTCGTTTTGGACACTTTATACCATTCACACGTTGCACCACGTAATATTTTATCATTTGTTATCCTACAATCCCTTTATCTAATGGTGTAAATTTTACATAATTTATTATGGTAAATTTCAGCGAAAAGTCACGGTTTTTATTTTTCTCTTTTTTGCAAGATTCCTACAGAAACTATTGATGCGTAACATTTATTCATGATGTAAACATTAATATGATTTCGTTTTCGATATTACGTTATCAATGAGATTACAAAAATTAGGTCGCAGGATGAAGGTTATCATTGTCCACTATTAAACAAAAAATGCGATTGTATGGACAATAATTTTGCAATCATTTTATAGATGAAAATATGGAATTTTAATATTTTGAGAAATGCTTATTCGGAAAAATTGAAATGTTTTTAAATTGAAACTTTAAATCGGCTTTTCTGGTTAAAATTATTCAAATAATAGCAACATAGAAATTGAGCTGTAGACCAATAAAAGAAGTTAAATACGATAATATGCTTAAAGGCAATTTTTTGTTATTAAAATTTTCGAAAATTTTATTTTGAAGTTAACTTGATTACTCATATTAAATATTCTACAAATGCCTAAAAAGACTTAATTAAAAGAATTTTGGAAATGATATGTGGGAGCTTTAATTTCATATTAAGTTTAAATTTATCTTTCAAGGTCCCATTTTAGCGTTAAAAAAAGTAAAAGTGCTATACTTGGCTATGCCGGATTTTTAACACTCCACATCATTGCTAATTTAGACATAATTTCATGATGAAAACTTGAAAATAATACTCCTCTATAATCTTTGAAAAAAAATTTACTTTTCTTCTGCCTAAATGTGTAAATCACATTGTGGCATTAATAATCCCTATAACCTTTTCTCAGATATCCGAAATTTCATGCCTTGGGAAGATATTACTGTACCATGTAGCGAGATCCAATTTCACTAAGAATAAGTGCATACCAACAACTGACAAGTAGACGATCAGACAGGTCATTCATAGCAAATCCACCCAGATATTTATTTGATACAAGGGGTCTTAGCTTAACACAAAGAACAATATACCTTCTTTACTAAGTAGTGGGATCAAAAAATTGTTGTCACTACATAATATGTTAATTAAAATGGAACCAACTGATCTTACAGTTTATTTTTTTAATTGAAATCATTATTATAATTTATAAAGGAATATAATTTTTTCATCACTAGTGATGAAATTATTGTCAGTCACCTTGATCTCAGCTTAAATATCTACAACCCATTAAGACACCTTTTCTATGCTTTCAGTCTTCTTTTAATAAGAACCCAATCCTTCTCCACTCACACGTAACTCTGATGCGGTTCTGAGGGTTTGGCTAACTACTTGTACAAATACCACATTGGTTATTCGTCTGGCTAAAAATGAGTGAAATATAGTACAAAGTCTTATGAAACGAAACAGGCCTTCTTTGAAAACATTCCTTAATTGTAAATTAAAATTTTCTAATAGCCCATGTTGTTGCTCTTCTGTCAGGCACTTGACCAACTAACCGGGCCGCCTATACCCATCGGAGTGTTGGGAGCTCCATTTACAAATGCTTTAAAAAGAAACATCTATTCATGGTGTTCCGTCTGAATCAAGTTTTCTATCAAAGGATTAGTTTAGTTATGTTTGAAACAGTTTGAGGCAGACGCTTGCCGATTTTTTGTTGAACCAAGTTAGGTCTCGTTGGAAATATTTTATAATTTTAGTACGCATTTTTTCGGTCACCTATTTTAACTAGATTAACAATAAATTATTTGACTTGACATTAAACATTAATCTGACATATTAGCAGTTAATTTGAAAAAATATCGAAAATAAATCAAACACAAACAAACACCTTTTTCTAATTATTATGTACTCTATATGCACACGCAAAGAAAAAATATGTTTGCGGTTACCATAAATGAGAAGCAACATACTATTGTCATTAGATATTGTTACCGTAACTAAAAAAATTGTTTATTCGCATTTTGGTTTAGTGTTAATAAATATAAGTATTATTGCCACCACTAAAAATATTGTTATTCCAATAAAAATATTGCTATTGTAATAAAAAGTTTGTTTGTTCGAATTATCATTTGCTTAGATAAAAAAAGATATTGTTATTGCCACGTTATTTTGCATTGATAACAATAGTTTTTTATAGTCACTTAAAATATTGTTATTACAATAAAAAATATTGTTAATTTAATAAAAACTGTTTTTTCGCATTATTTTGTTGTTGAATAAAAATATTTTCGCATGAAATATTTAATATAATTCTCATTTTATTTCTGTATATCTTTGGAAAATATGTAAACATTATCTGAAGTTTTTTCGTCATAAAATTTTATTTATTTAAATTGTCAATTTTTTATTTTTATATAATGAAAATATTAATTCAAATATTTATTATTTTTTCATTAACATAAATTAAAAAGAGATATATGTTCATATTCCGTAGTCAGTAAACTGAAAAAAATATTTTGTGCTTATAACAATAGTTTTTTCATAAGGGGCTGTTCAATAACAATACAATTGTGATCATATTTCCAAACATATTATGACCACAATATTTTTATCAATTAAAAATAATTTTATTACAGCAACTAAATTGTTATTAAAAGTAAATAAATTCAACAGTTAACATGTTGATGATGACAATAAGTGTTTGCATGGAATATATAAATGTTTGTTACGAACTTTTTGCAATATGATGTTTCAATGCATGCGCAAAAAAATTAAACTTAAAATTTAATTTGACAGCAAAATTTTGTTCTTCAAATTCAAATCTACATCTCAATCTACAAATAATATTAACATTTTTCAATAAATATAGAATCTTCAGAATTAACTTGCTCTAGTTCCCCATTTTTAACTCGTTTTTGAATTCCAATATTTTCCCATTTAATTCTACTCTTTCTGTGAAAAATACATACTTTTATTAATACAACATAAAAAATTCTTTAATCTTTTTATCTAATCAAGGAATATCTGAAGAATATGCACATCTTCGAAAAGACGGAAATTTATTATTTTACAGTTCTCTTAAAATTCTTCTTTCCTGTTAAAAACAAATCCAACAGATAACGAATACCTAAATGCAATAAAGCAAAAGGAATAATTTAACTAGATAAAAAAAGAAATATAAAGTGAACGAAAAAAAACAAACAAACAATAGTTTCAATAATACTTTACACTCAATTCATGGGTGAGAGGTGGTAAAACACTTATACCCATACAAACATACCAACAAGCTTTGAGGAGATAGGAAATGCAAGTCCATATGAGTTTGTGAAAAGAAGGAGGGAGAGAGAGAGTAAATAAATGAGTGCATTTTTGTGTGTTGCAAACCAGCATAAAAGGCAACAAAATTCTTGTTTATGTTGTGGTTTTCTATTTTCATTTTTGTTTTGCTTTTTGTAAGTTTGTTTGTTTTTGTTGTTGTATTTTTTACGTATCTTGTTTATGGCACCACTTTTGAAAACCTTAAACTAGAATGTTTATATATGAGAGAAAGAGTGTAAGGGGTTATGTGCGTGTGTTTAGTCATGTATTTAGTTTTTATAGTTTAAAATTTATATGCTCATACATAAACACACACTTAGGTGTATGTGTGTATGTGGAGGTATTAAAGCAATAGGAAAAAGCACAAAATAATAGCAACAATAACAAAAGCCTGATTTATGTGACATATAACTAAAATGTTTGTGATTGTAAATGTGTTTTTTTGTGTTGGTTAAGTTGGTTGTTCTTCGTTGGGTTTGTTGGTTTGTTGTTTGCTCGTTGTTTGTTGGCTGACTCTATGGTTGTTTGGTTATTTTCATTGAACATTTAACAAGGTCTATGTTCAACCAGGCACAAGTGTTTGTGTCCTTCTACTTTCAAACACACTTACACATACACACCACAAGCTTAACAGCAAAGCATAAGCGTATGTATATGTCTCTGCACGATTATACACGTATTATTGCTATTAGACGAAATATGTGGAATGTTATAAATGTAGATTACTTAACCTGATTCTAGATTTTTTACTCTTTCTCATTTCTCTCTTCTTTTGTGTGTGTGTGTTTTTTTTTTTGGTATGTTACCTATGGTTATATAAAATGTCATTTATAACCACATAACAGGATAAATTATGGCGCTATAAATGCTACTAAAGTATTTAAGTATGACCGTATGAGGTCAATCTGGAAAATTTATTCGCTTTTAAAAAACTAACATGAAATATGCGATTTGTCAATAAATGTCAAATATTTAGTATTCAATTTGTGGAATTTTATTTATATGTATAGTTTTGAATAAAATTATTAGCACAGCAAGTGTATTTTTCTTTATTAATAATTTTTTGGCGTCTTAAAAACTGTTCACATTAACAAAAATGTAGTAGAAGGGTTTTTTACAAAAACAATTTTAATTATTAATTATAATGCACTTAAAATTATATGAACTCAATTTTTCTGAACAAATGTATTTGCATACCTTATCAAAGAATATTTTACACTATATTTATGCAATTTTCAGTACTTAGTGACAAGCCTTTTTGCTCTATAACTTCATCCAAATGCTTTGGCATTAAATGGACTAAATTTCTTGTAACTTCCTCTCCAATTTTTGTCCATCCTTCTGAAGAACAGATTTATTTGAAATAGGTCGCTTCTTGGCTGTTCTGTCCAGTTCTTCCTATAAATGGAAGACCTCAGTTTGACTGAGTTCTGGAGACTGTGGTGGGAGCGGTAGGTCATGTGTCACGTTGTAAATTAACTTTAAACGCACAATATACGCTGATGTTTTGGTTTGTAGTCTTGTTGGCATGTAAATCTTTAATGTTGTTCGCATGTAAAACTTGAATGTAAGGTTAAATTTTCCGTACATTTTTTTAAATATTTAAAAAAACTGTTTTGTCCATTATGTTGTCTATGAAAACCAGCTTACCGGCACCCGCAGATGACATACAACCCTACACCATTACACCATTTTTGACCTTAAGAGTAGGAGAAAGATTTTGTTTTCCATATTTTATATTGGGCTTTCTAAACACGGCAATTCGGCTGCTATTTTATACTCTACGCTTAATTTGGTTTATTGAAGCGATATAATCAGCTTTATGCAACACTCTGCGAACAGCAGTGCAGTGAATATTTTTGTTATATTCCTGATGGTCTTCATCAGTAGATAATACGGTAATTACGATAGATATTTTTTAAGATTGGGAAAATTTGGGTACTTTCACGGGTATCTAAATCTTTAGGTCGGCGGTTCTATTCGAACTTTGAAAACTTTACTGTCCTCTAAAACCATTAACTACATTTCTAATACCGAAACGATTTCGTTCCATAATTTGACCTATCTGGGCATATGACATGCCTTGGTAAGCAAGTGCAGTTTTATTTTTCGTTCAAATTCTCCTTTTAAAGTATGTTTTATGTATTTGGCAAAATAACTGTTTGAGTATTAAATATATTTTCTTTTAAAATTTGGTTGTAATGACAGAAAAATTAAAATAATATAAAATTCTTGCTGTGCCAATAGCTTTGTTCGAGACTGTTTATGGTTAATTAAAAAAAATTAAATAACATTTTAATCTACCTTCGCATTTTGAATATGAGTTAACACGAGTATTTATGCTTGAGTTATATTATGCCATACTTTTCCACTTATTTGTGCGTTAAAAATACATAATGTGAAATATTATTACATTTTAAATAGTTAAATGTGTGTAATTTTATTTTAAATTGTATTATTTGTATTTTCCATTTTCATATTTGCCACTTTATAGTTTACATAATAATTTTGTCCTTCTCCATCAGGATAATAATATTTAAAATTTATATGTCCATTAAAATTAAATAGTTTGGTTTTATGAAATTGTTTTTTACGTTTTTTTTAATTAGTGTTTTCATAAATTTCCAAATGAATTTTAAACATTTTACTAATAAAATAAATTATCAATAAAATCATTATTATTAGGGAAATATTTACAACGACATTGTGCGGAAGATATAAAATTTATATAATAAAAATTTTACCGGTATCATGGCGAAAAATACTATTAGATGTATCTGAAACAATAACAAATTGTTAAGTTGTAACTGATAGAAATTATACAGTGAATGAGAAACAAAAAGAGTTTTCGATGCTTTTTCTTGTCTGACAAAAAAATGAATATTTCATTAAGTTATTGAAATTTTAACTGGTATTAAAAAGGTAAAACTAATTTAATGTAGACTGTTGGCTCTTACTTGTTAAAGTATTCCGAACGTATAAGTAATATATTAAGAAAAAAATAACCATACGCCGTATGCCCAAATTATATTTATACCAATCATTGGGGTATTATGCGTTTGGGCTGATGTTTGTAATATACAGAATAAAAAAATTACATAAATCTAAAAGTGAACCACTTAATCACTTTCTTAGTTGATTTAACAAAGTCCGTCCATCTGTTTGTCTGCCCGATTGGATGTCCGTATACACGCTGTAAACACTCTAAAACTCGCTATTTTCGAGACATCTTGAAAAAAATTTGGTACATATTATTTATTTTTTGGCATATTAGCTCCAGAACGAAACCTCTTGAAATTATCCATATTCGGTCCAACATCTCAGTTACCTACCAAACAAAATCCCATACTGCAAGGTTGTTTGTTTCATTTTCTACATTTGTGTCATCTATGACAACGATACCGTTTTTCATGAAATGTTCTCTCCATCATTTTGTTTGTTCCATTAAGGTCAATGACAGATTAGTTCCTGCTTCACTTACGATTGCTAATACAGTTTATCGTTAAGTGTAATTTCCTTATATTGTTTTGTTATTTGTTATCGCTACTAACCATTCTAGGAACACTCTTTTGGCTCTTCTTGCAACTTCCTTTACTTGTTTTGACAGTATAGAACAATTTATAACAAATTGCTTGAAAACGCTCTTCTATCCTTATTAGTGTAAAAATTAATAAAAATTGCATATTCCAGCAAGATAATATTGCAGTACTTATTTGAAAACAATCTAAATCATGGTTTGGTGGACGCAGAACTTTGCTAGAACTTGGGAGGATACATGACCCGTAAATTTTATTTAAAGAGCTAAGAATGCTTTGTTTGACTATCTTCGATCTTCACCACAAATGTCTAAGAAATAAATAAATTATGTTTCGTACATGTACATTATACGTACATACACACTCACAATCGCATACAAAATATTGATGTATCTCTTATATAACAAGGAAACCTTAATTAGTTATAAAAGAAATTATATTTTTGGCAGTATTTTTTTTCTACTGAATCGATTTTTATGATTTTTAAATAGTAATGAGGTTCATATAAGGTAATTTATTTTAATTAATTTCATTCTAATTTCTCGATTTATAATTGATAATTTGCTGGTCTTAAATAGGAAGCCTTTTAAGACTTTAATAAATATTTAGGGAAAATTACATTGTGCCCTATAAATTATTACGGATGTGAGCGTGCCAACAACAGTCATATAGACAGACATAGCTAAATCGACTCAGATTTTGATGTAATGCAATAATATATATATTCCTTCTTCGCGTTGCACATGGAATGACAAAAAATTGACAACACTTGTGGTGGTGGAGGGTAAACAAATAACCAAAAGCTAAGCACATTGATTTTAACGGAGCTAAAACTAATAATAAAAAATTTATGGATGAAATTGATTCTGATCTTATTTAAAAATTTGTGGAATCAATGCCAGATCATACTTTTGAGGTAATCCACAACAGAGATTAATCCATCCATTATTAATAATGCTATAAAGACGGATAAACTTTAATGTGTTGGTAGGAAAATTCTTTTAAAAATGGCAGTAAAATTCAAAAATTAAGTTAAAAAATAAAATAACACATAAATGAAGTTTTAAGTTAAAAATATTTTAAATGAAGTCTTAGTTGATTTTCTAAAAAATATTATTTACACACTAAAACTTATCTTATTTAATTTTTTCATTTTTTTTGATAAAGTTATGTGCGTTCATAGGAATGTGCACTAGTGTATTGAACTGGTCTTACAATCATATTACCTTTTATCTTTATTTTAAAATAATTTTATTTTCAATTTATTAATTCACTAAAATTAAAAAAATTAATATACGAGATATGTGTGATAATGTGTTCTCTGATGAAATTATTTTATTCAAAACTCCAACAGCTACAAATATCATAATGATGATAGATTTACCAGATACGATTAAATCACCTTTCTTTTCTTAAAGTTTTTTTCTATTTGAGTTTCCTAAGCCAAAACTAATATTTTTTCCCTTCGAAGTTTTAAAAAAATATTTCTGTAGCTAAAGTTTGTAATAAATTTTATTTTAAACTTTCACTCAAACAAAAACTAAAAATATAACAACAAAATAGAAAAAAAAACAAAACTTTTAACATAAATATTTCAATATTTATTTGGTGTAAATTTTTTATTAAATAATAAAGTTGTAGGAGAAGTTAGAACGACAAATTCTTAAAACACATTTTCCATTTAAATTTTTGTCACAAGTACTATTTGATTTTTCTTAATCATGTTACCTTTGTGAAAGATGTCAGTTATTATATTTAATGTCAAATAAATAAATAAATAAATAAATAAATAAATAAATAAATAAATATATTGTTAATCTGTTTAAATTGAGTAACCGGGAAAAGTGCTTGCTGAACTAATTAAATGTTTTCAATATAACCCAACTTGGTCCTACAAAAATTTGGCTTAGCATTCAAAGCTCTGCAGCCAAACTGTTTCCAATGTTATCAAACTGTACCGGAAAATTATTTTCCGTTTCATCTATGATTCAGGTAGGAGGAACACAAGATGCCTCTAAAGTAAAATAAAACATTTTCAAAAAAGTTCCCAACAATCCGGTACTCAAGGAAAAATTAAAGAAAAATGTGTGAACCCAGGAGCAGTCAGAATTTTCCAAAAAGTTCTTGATACGGTAATCAAAATGCAGTTGCTCCAAAAGCTAAACATCAGTGAATGTTTACAAAAAATCTGCTTCATAAAGTGTCCATTATTTTTGATCCGACTTGGTATTTTGTCACTATGTTAAACAACCCTTGAAAAATTATGTGGTATCTGTACCAAGAGATGAAGCAAATACTCCTTACTGCTCTAAGTTAAGACCCGTGAAGAGTTATTGAGCTTATTTGGACAACCCCCACTTGCCCAAACTAACATCTGACTCTCTTGGTGAAATAGTTCTTTAGATATTAATAATTAATAATTCCTTCTTTTTTTGGGGTAAAATTTATGAAATCTAGCTGCAAAGGTTGTATGAACCGTACTGTGGTTCTATCTACCCTATATTTTTTTACCACAACAATTTATTTATAAGTTGATTGGAACTAATTTTTTAATTCCACAGATACCAGATATTTTCATAGCATGGAGGGTTCACTTTCCTTTGATCCTAACCGTCCTACATCTTGTCCACTAAAATTCTCCCTTGGGAAAGTAACTGAAATCTTAATACTTCAATGGAAGCTACTTCTCCCAATATTCCTATCGACTCTAATCCAGTAAAATAGTTTCAAGAGAAAGCAATTTAGATAAAATCTTAATACTTTCTCTTCAATAGTTCCTTAGATATTCCATAATTAATATTTATTTTTTACGAGGGTAACCTCTCCCCCTAATGTTATATACATTCTGTTCAGTAAAACAATTTTTTGAAAAAGTTATTGGAATCATGTTATGAAAATTATCACTGTTATGGCCCTTAGGTTTTCCTTGAAAAAGTTATTGGGATCAGTTTTTAGAACTCTATCTGTTATAATCAATATTTGATTTGTATGTACCCCACTAATTCCGATCGGAATTTTTTATAGCCTATGTGTTACTTGGGATCATTCTGAAAAAATTCTCCAAAATCGGTCCAGTAGTTTAACTGCTTTAAGTCCCAGATAAATAAACAGACAAACACAAATCCATTTCTTTATATACAGAAGACGTATTTTAAGAATCTTTCGATCTCACTTCTTAATAAATGTAAAAAGTAACGATATGTATACATCAATTTAAATATGAATATCATATATGGTTATAAATGATATGTTTATATCAATGAAATAAAACGTCAAAAGTTATCAATACTTACTTGTCATATAGAGAAATAACGTTAAAAATGCAATCATGTTGACAGCTGCTTTTATGTGAGAGATATTCTTAAAATTGTTTTTGTTTAGTTTTTATTTTATTTCTTAGTTTTTCTACTAATTTTTGTTTTTGTTATAAATGTTATTGAAGTGTTAAAATGTTTATACGTATTTCACTACCCATAAAAATGATAAGGATTGGAAGATTGTTTAGGGAAATATAGTTTGTTTCTTTTATAAGTTATTATTATTTTATAACATATCAAATAGCAGGAAATGCCAAAAATAATATGAACAGGAATCTATAATGGCGTTTAAAGAGTAGAATTGTAGTGGTAACTTCGTATGTGCTTATCTGTGTGCGTGTGATATGTTCGAGGGTCTTTATTAGTAATTGCTCTGTTAATATTTGAATGAAGAAAATAATCTGTAGTAAATTTGTAAAGGGAGTTAAATAATAGATTTCACTGCAAATTCATGATTTATTTATTTATAAACTTCCTTAATCACTTTGTTTAGTATTTAAGCACATACATTAAGGCGCACTCACACAAATAGAGGAAAAGATATTTCATTCAAAGTTAAATCGATAACAGTCATTTTGTGGCATGAACAAAAGTTTCAAACATTTATTAAACAAATCGAAAAAAATAATTATCTGGATTATTAATTTATTTACTTAATTATCCAGAAAAATTATTACATTTAGTTTATTTTTAAAACAAAATGTTATTTCTTTTATTTCATATTTAATTGTTTTATTTTTACACAAAATAATATTTAAATAAATTGTTTCAATTTTTTTTTTAATTTTATTTTTATTGATAATTCCTTTTCACAATAAAAAATAATAATTAATATTATTTTAAAAAAAAAAAACACAACAATCGTCAATTTGTTACTTTTATGTTACTAATGATTTACAATCAATTTAACAAATTATATTTTGTTCATTAATTTATATATTTAAATGCGATTTTCACAATAGTTTTGTAATTATTATTTTTATTGATTTGTTTTATTATTATTTCCATATAATTCATCTCTTTTTTATAGTCTTTTTGATTTTAACTTTTTTTCATAAAATTGTTTATTTTTTATTATAATATTGCAATTAATTTGTTATTGTTTTATTTAATTATTTTTTAAAATTGTTTTATTTCTCCATTACGCCCGCATTTATTCAGCATCTGGAATAAATAAAATCAAAATAAAATATATCAATGAAAATGTCATAAAAAAACATATACGTAATTAAATATGTACATAATTAAAAATGTATAATATTTTAGATGTCAATTGACATATAAAATTAAAAAAAGGTTTTTTATTGTAGATATATCCTCTACAAATTGATTTTTTAATTAAAAATTTTAAAAAGCTGGGAGTATGTAATATTCCGCTGCACCATATCATCATTACCTTTCAACATTAACCAAATAACAGTGAGATTATTAACGATTTTTCGTGACATACTAGACAGTCTAAAACAAGTAAGTCAAGCACGACTGTCTAATACCCTACATCACATCATCGCTTTAAAATGGCGATTACGAAAAATTAATGAATGACCCACGTATATTTAATTCTTTGATTTATGCTTAAGTATTCAGTACAATATTGTCACACTTAGATTTATGTTAAATTAATGGGTTTTAAAATTAATTTTTCTGGGTGATTGTATAGGGGCAAACAGAAATATTGAAATGATCCTCGGATAATTTTGCACATTAATTTTTGCTTATATTTATCTTAATATGACTAATTATTATATGGGACTTATGAGAAATAATGAACAAACCCTCGCATACTTTGGCACATCGTTTTAAAATATCATAAGACTTACACCTGTCAAATTTCGCTTAAATGGTTTTGTATGTAGGACTTTCATCGTATAGTTTGAAGAAATGCGACATGTTGAATGCTTAGAATCCGAGAAGAGATACAGACGGGAGGATATCACTAAATCGAATCAGAAAGTGATTCTGAGTCTAACGGTATACTAAAAGGTGGATATAACACCATTTATTCTGTATGTTAACCTCCTTCGGTGGTGTATAGTATAATGAGCCTAAAGCCTAAGCATCAGAATCACAGTGATTCTTTTCCATGCAAAAATCGGAAAACTACTCAACTACATATATATTGGAATAGTTAAGGAAAAATTAAATATGACTTTTATATCGTTTTAATTTATACTATAAATGAACAAATTATACTATGAATGATATGATTGTGAATGGCTACGCGTATGGGTATGGTATGCGTCTTATATTTGTCCGGATAAATAGTTCCTTGACAACTGATTGGTAACAAATTTTAAAGCTTGCGCTATAATAGTTCTATAGATATTCGATAAATAAAATTGGCTTTGAATTAAGAGTACCTCTCGCCCTGACCGTACCGAAAATTTTCTATCCTATGTTACTTTGGAATATATTGGTATAATTCTTTGAAAGCTTCAACAATAATGGTGCAGTAGTTAAGTTGTCTATAAATCCCAAACAAACAAACAAACAAATTAATTTCTATATACGGATACATACATTGTGTAAAAGGACTATACTTAATAAAATTTATGTACACTTACATGTATTTATAACATATACGCGTAGGTTTTCTTTGATTATGGTTTAAACAAATGATAATAATTACAACAAAACTATTTTTAATAAATAGAAATTGAAATCATCGACAAATATATTATTAAAATATAATAAAAAAAACATGAAAGAATGCTTTTTTCGGTTGTCTTTAATAATCTCCACCACATATGCGAGTAAAATAAATACATTATGTATCGTGCAAACACAATCACACATTCACTCAAAGACGTATTCAGTATATAAAAGTTTTTCTTAAATTAAACTCGGACCACTTAATGAGTCAAAAAATTAATTATATTTTTAGTTATAATTTGTTTTTAATTTTCGGAAAGGTAAAGAAGCACGTATAGCATAATATTTTTTCCTAATTTGTGGATTTACAACTGATCAAAAAATTTTGTTTGAACTTAGAAGTTGCCTCAGATATAAATCTATTTATTTTAATATACTGGATCAATTTCGCTGGTTTTAAATTGAAAACTTCTGAAGACTATAGCAAATTTCATTGAGCTCTTTCAATTATTGTGAATATAAGTTAAATTTTAGTAAAATCGATTCAGATATTCATGAAATGCAAATAAATAATAAAATTACTTGTTTTACTTTTTTTATGACAAAAATTTGGTTCCTTGTGAAATATGTGTAGAAAAGATAAGAAAATGATATGTTTTTAACAAATCGTTTTTCTTAAGTTTAACAAAAAACTGGCAGCTGTTCTCTTTTTATTATTAATCTGTAAGTATGTATATTTGTCAATAAAACGAATAATTGTGCAACTAATTACTTTTCAGAATTAACGAGTGAACATGAAGAACTGTACTTTGAGTTCATGTATTTTAAAGCTTAGAAAGATGTTCACTTGATATTTTTTTAATATTTATATTAAATGTGACTTTTGAGATTTTATCGATACTTCTTTTATTTAGAAAAAAGTGAAATTTTGAAATGTAATAAAGTATTAAGTATTCAAGGAATGTGGATCTTATTTTTATCTGATTGGTAATAAAAATAGTGAAAAATTTTCTTATATTTCCAATAATAAGCACAAATCTGTACTTGGCACAACCTTTTTGAAAATAATCAACATTTTGCAATTTTGAAATTAAAACGGAACATTTTCTTCCTCTTAAAAGAGATGTCAATGTATTTTTTTGTAATATAATTTTGGTTTGTAACTCGAAGAACTACTTCTATTGGAAGTATTATTATGTTACATTTTCGTTTCAATCATAAATTCAAAATTTAGTTTACTCTATCATTTTTTCATAAAATTTCATTTTCTCATCTTTAAATGCAAACGTGTTTTTTTCCGTTCGGTGTGATTAATTATTTCGACTTGTCAGTTTGATTTGGAATTCGGTCATGGTTATTTTCGTTCTATTCTGGCATATTTTAGTGAGATTCTCCAAATTCTGCTCATGCATATAAAATCTACTTGAAGAGTTTAGAGTGAGTTACTGCTTGGAGATATCCATTTTTTTTGCGAATCACTTTATGCGGAAGAAGGGGTCACCAATTACAACCGGAAATGTCTGGTACAATTAAATTTAACGATCTCAATTGTTGTTTATTATTTCATACCCGTTTTTTCAATAGTAGAGCAAGTATTTGTGTGGTCACTTCCTATCTTCGTATTGAAGTCACCCATGATATCTTCTCTTTAAATTCGATTTAAGCGTGGATTTAATTTGTGCATAAAAAACTTTATTGAAATTGGTTATGGTGACTCCATTATTTGTATTTTAAAATTTTACGCGAATTGATTCCTCGTAGTTCCTATACAAGAAATTCATTGCATAAATTTCGTATTATGAAAACTTTTTTTACCTGTATCTTGATTAAAACTAGAACTTTTTCAAAACTTACAGTGAAGGAAGTTATTGCTAACATATATCTTCTTCAAAATTTCTAAACTTCTAATTGCTCACGTGTTGTAGGCAATCAGTATTATTAATTTATATTTGATTTCTATTTCCGTAGTTTAATGAATGGAATATTTTTATTATTATTGAATGATTTTTCCCATGTTCTTTTATTATAACTTCAGTTTGGTTCATTTATAAGTTAAAATAATATTTTTAGGGAAATATTTACACTAATCGTTAAATAGCATGTTAACTTTAGTTAATAGGTCAATACCAACAACTAAATAGAAATGTAATCAAATCAAAGTAATTAACATTATTAAATGAATAATTATTAAAGTTAACTGAAATGGTTACCAAAATATATATTGAACTTTTCAAGCTGAACATAATTCATTATATTTCCAAATTTATTACTTTATTAATTTGCGCTTTTGAGCGAAGTAATATTTAATAAAATTGAATTTCCATCATTTAGTTGTTTAATTAAAATTTAATAATTTTCTAAATTGAAATTTTTAGCTACACAATTATTATTTGCCATAATTGTTAGCAAAAACACACATGTGTGAAATAAATACATATGTATGTGAATAATGTTTATATCAACGAATTAGTAATAATGTATATTAATATATTCTCCATCAACACGTGTGTTAAATAAGTGTATACTAATTTCTTTATTACGTGCGTAATACAAAAAAATATTTAAGACATCATAAGTTAAGGACTGCGATCGGAAAATTCAAAACACACGTTCAATACTATTAATAAATTTACTTCAGTATTATTTGTTTTCTTATCCAAAACGAGAGAAACGTTTCTTATCTAAAACGAGAAAAGATTTTTCGTAACTTCCTGGTAACAAATTTTATCTTGCTGAAGTTCGAGGGGACATTGAAGAAAATTTTAGAACGCAAAAGCAGTCAATATTTTCCAAAAAATTCTTGGTATGACAAGCAATATCCAGTTGGGGTAAAAGAAGTCAACTATTTATTACAAAGGGCTTTATAAATGCCGAAATTAACATCAAAAAAATATACAAAAACGGCTACAATGTATCCATTTGGCATCCTATTACTATCTTAAACAAGCCCATGAGTGGTACAGGAACAATAATGTGATATGTGTATAAAGAGAGGTAAATCCTCCAAACTATCTGGAGTTAAGGCCAATGGAGAGATATTGATTTTTTATTATAAGATAACTCAAAAAAGTGTGCTAAAGTGTGGTAGATATCAAACAGAGATGGACTACCACTTCCAGCAAAGTAACAGAATGCACAATGAAAAGGTAAATGGATTTTTTTTCGGGAACATGTTTTAAAATTTAATCACTAAATTTTTAAAAATTTGTCATATCAGTTTATTGTACTCGGGATCTCGAAAAATCTCAGCTCAACTAGAAAACGAGACAAATAAGTTAAATGGAGGTGGCAGGATAATAATATCGCTGCTGAAACAATCAAAGAGAATAGAATGTATTAAAATCATTAAATATTCGTCGCTGCCAATTGTAGGTTCCTCACTTAATATTACAAATTATAATTGCAAAATGCATACAAACGTTTTATTTATTTTGATATTTTCACGTTTATTTATTGAACAAATTAACAACTTCATCATACTGTTTTACAGACATATAAATTAAATATTTAATAGCATGAATTAAATTGAATAATTTTTAGAATATACAAAAAAGGTAAATAACTTTAATGGCATCCTTAACCTCTGCAATAATCCGTAATAATTTTTAATTAAATACAAAATTTATAAATGTAAATGAAATAATTAAATTTTTAATGGTTTAAAAAATATTTTCTTCATTTCTAAGAAAAAGTGGAACTCTGATATTTTATGTTCTTCTAATTGTTCTTGTGCTACTCAGGGCCATGCTTATCATATGGACAGGATGCCAAATATAAGAAGTCTTATGAATGGAACAGTATTTTTTGTAAGTATTCTGAATGTGAAATTCGTTATTTTTATAGTCAGTTGCGACAAAATTTTACAGCTTTCAATTTTGATTTACAGCTTTATTCAATTTCCGTGATATGTTTTAACAGAATTTTTGACGAAATTTTTTTTAAGCTTGCATTAGCTTTAACTTTTCCAGTCCAAACAGTCCAAGCTCCAAGCTCTCAGGGCTGCTTTCCTGCCATATGTGTTGGAAGCTGGTTTGAAAACGATTTTTACTTTTTTTGGTTAGGAAACACCAAGCGGACCATTCATTCTACCTAAACCAGGTTTTTTTATCAGCGGACAATGTATACCCGGTACTGTTTAATAACACTGGAAAGAGTTCGATCGCAGACATTTCAATGATTGATTGACTTTGTAGGACCAAATTGAATTTTGTTGAAAATATTTAGTTCTTTTGGTACGCATTTTTTCCGGATCAGTTCTTCTAGTCATATTAAGAAGATATTAATTCGTTTGACATTTAGCATAATGTTTATAAAGGTGATTTGATCAAAATATAATAAAATTATACTTGGGTTAAAATTAAAAAAAACGTGAGTAGGGAATTTTTCGGTCTCACTCCAATTCCTTTTCTTTTTTGTGTTATCTTAGTTGTTTAAAAAAAGACTGTCTGATTAAGAAAAGTTTAAAATTAATTTTTCATGTCAGGAGATGTTGGTCGTATGTTTAAGCGATCGGATCCATGGTGAATAATTTCTCTTAGAAAATACTGATACTAAATAAAATGTAGAATTAACAGAAGATAGATTAATTTTAAAGACCGAGAAGCAATCCGAAACAAATTGAGGTCTACACGAATAAAGAACAAACTGAATTTTCCTGTGACTTCCATACATTTTGCACACATTTTAAATTAAGATTAAATAAAATCGTCAAAAATTCACACAAATATACATAAAGCGGACAGGGGAGCGGAAAAATGAAATTTTTTCTGATGAGAAAAAAATAATGACTCAAACTCATGTTATTGGTACGATTTCAGATGATACCAAATGTCGGATTTCAAAACACATCGTAAGTAAAATAACACACAATTTACTAAATTCTTCGTACTAAAATGAAGTTAATTTAAATAAAATTTTTGTTAATTAAACTATTTCTTTCTTTTGTCAAATAAATTTGTATATTTTCTTTAAAATATTAAATACAATATGACAAAAATATTTTAAGTGAATATAGAAATCTAAGCAGAAAATATTTTATAGAACATTTTAATTAATATGATTAATATGATTAAAATTTATGGAATATTTTGCATAAATTCATAAAAGTTCAAATAGAAAATCAGCTGATCAACAAACATGTAAGTAACTTTTCATCAGAAATACAAGTCGGTCGACTTACCACTGTCCTATTGATATTACACTATTTTTAGTTACATATCACGTTTTTTAAAGTATTGAGTTATTACATAAAACTGGCTTTACCTGGAGCTTTGCTTCACAAAAATTCTCCTCAGTCCTAGATCTCGGAAGAAATACCCCAAAAAACAAATTGACGTGTATTTAAAAAAATTGGGACCAAATTTACGCTTTTATAGATCGATAGGAGATATTCGATAATTCATATTTAATTTGTAAGGGGGCTACTTCTCCCCTGATCCTATCCGTCTTACATGTTGTTGAGTAAAACATTGAAGTCATTGGGACCAAATTTGAAAATTCTCGCTGTAACAGTTCTCAAGGTATCCTATAATCAATATGTGCTTTGTATGGGCAGTACTCCTTCCCTTGATCCTTAATATTTCATGTATTAATTTATTACAACAATTTATTGCAACTCATTCCTCAATTCAACTAAAATTTCGTATATTTAACTTAAATACGGTATGCAAATTTAATAATATTCATCAATATGAATTATCTTTTGATCATTTTGAATAGTAAAATAGAATAATATTAATTCAAATTAACCGCTTTTTTATTAACGAATTCAAATAGTCAATTTGAAAAATTTGCGAAAAATAGAAAAATTTTCGTTATGATGAATAAAGGTTTCATTGGCTGATATTTAACCTAATTTTCTTCAAGTATATACCCTTTTTCGTTATATTAGCTTTTATGGTTTAGTGTACTTAAATATATCCTATATTCATTTACTAAAGGAAGGAAATATATGAAATTTTCATTTTTATATTTACAATTTTTTCTTTACAATTTGCCAATAATAATTTGCTTAGATTCCATACTGATTACATATTCTAAATAAATACAAATTTACCCTGACAGATAAGGAAGCTCCAAATCGCATCAACAACAATACTGCTCGTGATTTAATAAATCAGGGATTTAAATATAGTTTTATTAAAATCTTTTTTATTTCTTCTATGAAAACGCATTTTTGACAGACCGTATTTTTTCGTTGTTCATAATATTACTTCATTAAACAAAAAATTAGAAAATATTTTTGAAATTATTTGTTTTGGATGTGAACGGTTTTATAACTATATTTCTTACAATATTGCGTTATAAATACTCTTTAAAAGCTTATAATTACAATACAGAGAAAACCTGTAAGCGATATTACTGTGCAAAATAATAATTTTGGAAAATTTTTATGAAATTTGTATTTGTCATGCAATAATGTGGGAATTCCGACAAAATGATGTGCGTATTTATTAGTTAGAAATTTGCGATTTGATATTCCATTAAAATTACCGCATATTTATTTCGCACTTTTCTGCAGAAAAAAGAAAACATTTACAGGCCGATATTTAATATGTTATGAGCAGTATTTTAAAATCTAGACAATTTTTCAAAAATTTTACAGTTATTGTATCATTAATGTTATATTTGTGATTCGTATATTATGGATTATTATATAATTGTATAAAATTAGCGGTTAGGGGCTTTTAAATTTATATGTGTACTCTTACCTTCTGAATGATGTAACCAAATAAGTCACATATAAAAATAATTACCAAGGTAATATAATCACTCCGGGTCTACATTATTTTGTGAAATTTGTCTCAAGTTTTCAGGCATTAATATTTTGCAAACCCTATCCATTAGGATAACTCCAAATTTAAGGCAAAAGCAGGTTAAATTTAGATACAATAACTACGCTATCGATCATAAAAGAGGAAACATTTGATAATTAAAAATCAAGAGAATTGCGTTCGCCAATACATATATGTATAAAGAAATCCAAAAAGTTTTTGAAGAACTCAACAATTGAATTTAGAGCGCTTTGGTTGATAGGAAAAAACCATTTGATTTACGAAAAACTTCGTGCAGAATAAAATACGGAAAATCATTCAGGATAAAATATAAGTTAAAACAGGTGTGCATTAGAATAGTAAGCGTTTCTTTAATATGGTTTTGGATATAATTCTAGCAAGACATTTCTACCAACTTAACGATTTTGTTTATGCAAATAATATATTTACTGCCCTGCAGCCTCTCAGATCTCGCCTCGAACTTTTGCAGAGGCTAAGTATGGAGACTACAGGACATCTATACGATCTCGACTATTTTCTATTTAAACAACCCTGGTTATGAAAAAATTCATTTTCAATTTTAAAGTTGTTATACCCTCCACCACCACATGTGGTGAAAAGGTATATTAACTCTCTCGATACGTGTGTTATGCTAGGAAGGTATCATTTCAGACCCCATATTGTACATATATTCTTGCATCAAACAAAATCTGAATGGATTTAGCTATGTACATCTGCCTGTCCGTATGTTAGTCTGTCTGTCAGTTTTTGACGTGCTCACATCCGCAATAATTTAAAGAGCTCAATGGAATTTGGACCAAGTATTTGCTATAATCCCATTAAAAATCACAAAAATCGGTTTAGTACATTAAAAGGTATTTGAATGAACCTCTAAGTACTTAATCTACAAAATAGATTAAGATAAGATTATTGTTCCAAAAATTACTAAAAATTCATTTTCTGACAAATTGGTATTCCTGTGTTGGATTTAAGAAAAATGTGTACATTTTATATACGTTTGTGAGTGTATGTGAGTGTAAATGTAGGAAACGCAACGTATTTACTTTCATAAATTTGGGGTGAAGGGTGTGGAAGATTCTTCTGTTTACATGTTACTCTTCCTTGCTTAATATATCGTATTCGTATACTGAATATAATTACTTGACATTACTCATACGCAATCATGTTCTTGATCCATTTCAATTCATTTTTGTATCTGCATTTGTATCCAATTTATGAGGTTAATAACTAAAAAATGGTTTAAAACTTGTTTTTGTAATCTGAAAAATACCGTGACGTATACTTAATTTTGCCTCTATTAAAAAGTTTAATTATATTACGTATACGCTTTAGTCACATTATTTCCTTAATATTTTGAAACATTTTGTTATCGTAAAAAACGTATTCAATAATGCAATAATAAAACAATGAAACAATTAAAATCTGCCACATAAATAAATTTTATTAATTGAAAAAAGAAAAAAATAAAACTGTCAAATACGCAATTTAAAGTAATTTTTTGTACTGAAATTCCGTATATAATAAAGCACAATAAATTTAAATAAAAATCTTAAAAAAACACAAATTGTACAAGTATTTTTGTAAATTGAATTTAAATTAATTTATATAATCAAGAGCTCTAAATATTCCAGAATGAAAAAGATTTAAAAAAATTTTATAAAATTTTCTGTTCATTTGTGTAACACAAATCCATCAAATTTTTTCAATTCCTATTTATTTTTTCTCCTTTTTTCAAGGACATTTTATATTTATTGTTAAAACCAGAAAAAAGCCAAATAATGTAGTTTTTTTTCTATTTTTACTTTTATTTAAACAAAATAACAATTGTAAATATTTTATGGTACACAATTGTTTTTGACGCAAATAAAAACTTTATAAATTTTTTTTAATTTTATACATATTTTTGCTGTTTGTATATTTAAAATGCTAAAACAAAGGTACGGTTTTCGACTCTTTTGATTATTCTTCCTAAGGTCGGATCTCTCAAAGGGTTAAATTTTAATTTTTAGAAAAGAGTTTTATATTTTTATTGCTCTTTGAAAAAGAGTTTAATTATAAAAAGTTATAAAAATCAAAAAAGATAAAAATTAAAGAGAGACAAATTGAGAAAAGAGTTTAAAATTAATAATTCGCACCAATTGTTTTGAATTAAGATGTATTTACTTTTGTTGTGTTTTTGGTATTCAGTAAGTTTTATTGCGGCAAACAATTTGTTTGTGTGCTTGTGTAAATACCACTTCACATTTTAGAAACGATTTTAAATCTAATATTTGCTCCGTGCAAAATCGAAAAACCAAAGATAAAAATCTTTATCGAAAAAAAGTGTTTTTTTTTTTAATCTTCGCAAAGAAGAGTAAAAAGTTGAAAGTAAATTTTTTGCTCTTAGTATTCCTATACTCTGGTTAAAATTCTCAATACTTAGATGGTAGAGTTATGTTGTTGTTATTTATTTTTTGTCCACACATATTTATTGATAAAGTTTATTTATATTTGAGTTATATTTTTCAAACTTTATTAAATTGATTTTTTTCCTTAAAAACTTTTAAAAAACGATTAATGAATTATGGATATAAAAATTTTAATTTTGTAAAAGTTTTTTTGTTTTGTTACAATAACAACAATTATAAACAATAAATATTTCCTTTCTGTTTTTAATATAAAGGCTGAAATTAAAAAGAATTTATGATTTTTAAAAGGGGAGGGGAGGTGTAAAGAATGGAAAATATTTTTGTATTAATACCCTACACCGCTTAAATTGCCAGCGGGAAATTATTTAAAAATTTTAACATCTGAAGCTTGAAGTGTTAGAAAAAATTTTATGAAATAAATCCACATTACGTCCATTCAAAAAGATTTTATCATCTATAATTATTTCTTAATTGATAAGATGCTTTATAATCATTATTCTTCATCACTTGTCTTTTTATATATATTTGTATGTATGAAAAATAATTTATTGACTTAGAATTGAGTTCTGTCCCAGTAAAAGATATTATCTGGCAATTAGGAAGGGCTTCGATATGCACATTTATAATAAAGAAAAAGGGCAGTTAAAATGGATCCCAAAAACCTTAAATGATCTAAACCTAAAGATGTATTACAGCACTAAGAACCAAAAATTTGTTCTGAAAAGTACTTGAAAAAGCTTTCCTATCCCTTTAACATTTTCGCCAGTGAAATAGTTAATTGAGGAATTGATCGGGACCAAATCGAAAAATTCTCCCTGTTACAGTTCTTTAGATATTCGATAATCAATATTTGGTTCGTATGAGTTTACTCCTTCCCGTAGTTATAACGGATTTTTTCGTGAAATATTTTATACTTATACTTATACTTATACTTATACTTATACTTATACTTATACTTATACTTATACTTATACTTATACTTATACTTATACTTATACTTATACTTATACTTATACTTATACTTATACTTATACTTATACTTATACTTATACTTATACTTATACTCATACTTATACTTATACTTATACATATACTTACACTTATTTCTAAAAGAATAAGCGTATTTCTATACGAAAGATGTTGCAAATATTTTATTTTTTAAAAACATTATTCAATATTAATTTCTGATTCGAATTATTAATATCCGTCTGCCTGTCCTTTGAACTGGTTCAACATGTAAATATTATAAACGGTATACAATTTTAAGGGTAAATTCAAATTCGGTACATATTAATGTTTTGTGCTAACAACGAAGAAACGAATATAATAGGTAGCTCCTATACAAAAGTCTTTACGAAGTTAATGAAAGTATTGACATTCTGATAACTTGGAATGTTTTGATATATAGAAACTTCAAAAAATCTTCTCAAGTGACATAATGTGCTCATATATAAAAGTGTTATGAATATATTATAAATAAGTATATTTTATACAAACAAAAAATATAAGATAAAATTTTGTGTAGGGTACTTTTTCATCCAGATTTATTGACTACAAATGTTGGCTTATTTTTAATTTACGTACAGAATTTGATATTATAATTTAGGAGGAAGGACAAATAAATACAAGGACGCTGAGAACTGAAATTAATTATTAGTTAAAAAAAATATAACACATTTACTTAGTTCTACAACCGATGTGGTTCAAATAAATAACACAACTGTAATTAAATACTTAACTGTTCAATTATTTTCTTTTACAACTGCCGGAAATAAATCACAAAAATAAAGGAAGTGACAAAGCAGAATTAAAACATGAAAATAATTCGCAAAATTCTAAATTTATTATTAACTTTTAAAAATTGGTTTCTTTAAAATAAAACTTTGGTTTTATTTAATTACTAAGGACTTTACAATGTATTCGTTCACATAATATATCCAAATTTAAAATTTGTTTTTTTAAGGCAATTTATTTTAAAATTGGCAGGAAATCATAAAAGTGATTTATCACACTTCTCATCTGTTTGATATTTGTTATTACTTAAAAAAATTAAAACGTATATTTTTATCCTCTAACACCAAAAGTGAATAATTTTTCATTCTTATGTAACAAAAAAAAGACTTCAGTTGTATATTCTCGAAAATAGATTCCATTTGTAACGTTAGGAAAAGCCGAATCTAAGAATTTCTGCTGAAGATAAAAGTATTAACTAAAAGATAAAAATTGCATGAGAATGATGAATTACAATTATTACGCAACAATTTTAGTTTATTTTTAATACTTGACAATTTGGTTGATCAGCAAATTTTTCGAAAAATGGTTTAATGGAATAGTATTGAAATATGATCAACATTTTGAGGCCAGAGTAATCCTTACTGAAGCAAATATCTTAGATAACATTAACGAAAAACTTCCGTAGAACTTTAATGGTAAAATTGTTTTAAATAAACATGTCATCATCAATTATTGTACATGTGTTTATATACGTACAAAAATGAGAATGTATAGTCGATCAAGCTAAACTATGAAAAATTAATAAACGACCTTCGTATAATTTGATTTTCTGATTATTTTTTAAATGTATTATACATTATTGTGACACTAAGATTTATGTTAAATTTATCGTTGTAAAATGAATGTTTCTGGAGGGTTATATGGTGGCCACAAGTAATTATAAACCTACCCTCGTATAATTTTTCACATTGATTTTTACTTATATTTATCATAATTTCACCACTATTATTACAATACCAACTTAAATGTGCTTATTTTCGTACATCATTTTAGAATATTATGAGACTTACTTGTGCAAAATGTCGTTTAAATCGCTTTATATTAAGGTCTTAAATGATCTTTAAAACTTGAGGAGCATTTGTATGAGAGGTACCTGAGATATAGGACCGAACATGTCAATTTCAATAAGCATCGTCTGTAAACCAAATTTCATCGCAATATTTCAAAAAATGCAAATTGTAGACAGTTCACAACATTTACATGGACAGCTAACTGACAAAGGGACAAACAAGTGGGCGTAACACCTTTTTTTGCATGTTACAAATATCAGCATAAACGCAAAAATCACCTTCTGTTGTGTAGGGTATAAAAGTGAATCTGTGTTTGTTTAGTGGTTTGCTTGAGACTTATAGGATCACACACAGAATGATCCAAATGTACTCGAAAGTAACATATGCTATAAAAAATGTAATAGTAATAGCAGAGTGTAAATTTCGACATTGTGGACATAACGGGATTCGGTCCACTGGATCCCAAAGACTGTCACCTGAGGTCATAAAAATATTTAAAATGATCTAGATTCCTTATACGATTCTATGAGTGAAGACCATTAAAAAACCTCGTCGTATGGGTACGCTTTCTCTTGCAGTTTAACAGATTCGAAGTTGTTGCAATAGGGGGTCCAAATGAATGAAATATTTTTTATTTTATTAAGAAATAATGACAAATTTTCGTAAAGAAAAAATTTTGAAAATATCATTATAGAATTAAACGACATAGCCATTTTTTCGCCGATTTTTCCGAAAAATTGTTAAGTTAAGTTATAAAAATTTTATTACCTTGTAGAATTCTATGTAATGTAAAAAGTCTCAAAAACTTACATTTTGGGAAAACCAATACTCTAATTGTTTTCTTCAAAACCTGATATGTTCTAAAATATGTAGTAATATAAGTTTTTGCACCCTCGGTATCGGTTAAGACGATATAGCAAGCAATTGGTAAAACCCATTTTTGGAAATATTCAAAAGTTTTTTATGAATGACTTTGCCAAAATTTTTCAAAAAGTAAACTTTTAAATAGTTGAAGCTATATATATCTTAAACTATAAGACTACATATGGAAAGGTTTTATATAATTTTTCACTAGAAAAACCCATTAAAATCGGACTAGCCGTTGAGATGTTACAGACTTATTTCCATTTCGTTTTTTTCATTTAAAATAAAATTTCCTTTTAATTGTTTAAAATTTTTTTTATTTTCTCTCAAAAAGAAATTTGAAAATGTCAGGGTTAAAATAAGTAAAATTAAAGTATATTAATTTAATAAAGTTGTTTTAAAATTTGTTAGTATTATTAAATTTTTTATAATACTTTTTAACATTTTTTAATTATTACTTCTAGAATATGTTAAAATTAAATTATTGATTTTAAAATTAAGTAAAAAAAGTTTTTTTTTCTGGAAAAACAAACTAAAAATAAATGCAATGACATTGTGTTCAATTTATATTTGATGACATAATTTAGTCATTTTAAAGTAAATATTATTGTTTACAGTTTTAGCAAATATTATTTTATGAAAAATATTTTTTTAAATTATATGAAATGTCAAGGTCAACGCAAAAGGTTTATTCAAAGTTTTTTATATCGTAGGTGATTGTTATACCCTACAACACCGTAGGTATTTGGGATATTATGCGTTTCTGCAGAAAAATATTGCTATTACTACTTTTATGTAGACTGTATTGAGATTACGTCATTATTTTGGCCCAAAGACGATGTCTATTGATGGATTCGTCTACACCTATATAAATATTCCGCCCAGAATGGGGATTTAAGGCCATAAAAGTCCTAAATAAGTCTAATAATATTTTAAAATTTTTTCTCATGGGAGTCATACAAATTCCAATAAAATATCACTTAAATCTTACATATACGTCGATATTTTTGTTAGAACTGCTCAAATTAAGTTTAATATTAGAAAAAAACGATGTACAATATTTTGCGAGAGTCAGTCCAGCTTCCGTATTTTCAAATAATCTTTTTCTAACTCTTCCTTAAGGAGATTAAAAATTTAGATTTTATTTTTTCGAGTTTATTCTCTGCAAAATCGGAAAATAATTATTTTATTTTTCTTTTAGCGAAGAGCTACACACGACTAAAACAATTTGTGCGAATTATTCATTATAAAATTATTTTTCGAATTTTGCCCTTTTTCTATTTTTAACCTTTTTTGAATTAAACTCTTGTTCACAGAGCAAAAGAAAATAAAAATTAAAGATCCGATAGTTTTATGAATAAAAACGTCAAAAACCGTACTTTTCTTTAATGAATGATCCATGAGTAATGTAGTATTATATTAGCGAGTCTCATTTTACCGTCAAGTTTTTTGAACAATTTTCTTTCAATATTAGTTTGTTTTACTATAAGACAAATTAATACAAACAAAAATAAACACAATTGATCAGCCATCTAAAAACGCTCAGTATAATCGGTGAAATGTGAAGAAGATGAATTTTGATAGTATTTAGCAAATCGGTTTTGCAGAAATGATATTAAAATATATGTGTGTATACGACAAGTTCTTTTGACGCTCATCCACCATCACTATATCAGAAACTTTCGGATCTAAATGGGGTTTCAATTCAAAAAAATTATTCTCTACATGAGAACAGCAAACAATGGGAGAGCAGATAAACCGTATCCCCGGTCTGGGTGAATATTTATAGAGTACCAAAACATCTGAGGGGATACTTGGTAAGCTGGTTGACATCAAATGTGATACGCTGATACCAGATCGTGACTATTTCTCGAGCGGAACCAAAACATGAAGATAGGACAGGACTGGGTCTTTGTATAGATGAACCGGAAACCAGAATAACAAGCTTAGAATGGAAAGCTGCTATCAGCGAGTACTCCAAGGAACAGTACACATAATTTGGGTACCGGGTTACCAAGGAATTATTCGGAATGAGGAGACAATAATCAAGAAAAACTTTTTTACGCCTTAAGGACGAGGCTAAATGAGTGAGCGATGAGATGAGAATTGTATTAAAGTGAACTGAGTAAGCTGACGGGTATTTTAACAAGACATGAACGTTGAAAGCACATTTAAAATTAATTGCTGCATTAATGCGTTATACGTGGAGAAGTAACGATGGAGCATTTACTTTGCTTGAGATTACAGATATTCATGGAAAATGCGTTAACAAATATATTTATTATATAAAACAGAAAGTTTTTCCAGACTGGGAACTGGAACATGGTAAAAGTTTCATGATTTTGTTTCTCTGACATCAATACATAATATTTATATCTACAGTCCAAGCTAAATAAGATGAAAAAATTCTGGTTTAAGTAGAAGAAGTTTAACACTGCTTGCCAGAGATTCTCATGATACTGCCACTTGCTTTTTTACACATAAGTTTTCGGAGGACTACAAAAAGAAATCATATAATGCAAATATTTATTATACTAATTGCCAAATAACTACAGAACTATCTCTGAAAGAGTTTCAAAATTTTTTCGGAATTACTATATTAATATTGCTATTGGATCAGAAAAAACGAAAGTGAAAGGAGTTCTAGAGAAAAATACTTTAAAACGTGATACCTCATGTGATACCCTTGTAGTATCTTCAATCATAACAATTACATTTAGTACTGAAGAGCACAGGGTGAAAATATTTCCAGCAATAGGAGATACTAATTTTAAAGCAATGCATCACAAATTTTAGTGAAGATATTAGCATTGTAATCCCAATAAGGAAACACGTAAGACCCCATAAATTACATATATTATTGATTCAATCAAAAGCTGAATCAATTTAGCTATGTTTGTTTGTCTGTCAGTTTGCCTGTCTGTTCGTCTATTGCAATCATTCTCACATCCATAATAATGAATGGATTCTAACGAAATTTAGTGTAGATATTAGCTATAGTCTTGTTTGTTTAGTAGGAAATCAAAATTCATACTAAATTTTTTTCTAAAGTTTACGTCTATTAAATACCGTTAAAAAAAAGTTAAAAATTTTTGTAAGATCAAACCCGTTTTTCGCATACAGTCATATATGGGAGCAATATGAAAATATGATCCGATATGTTATTAAAATATATTCAAAGTATTTTCAAAAATAATTTTGCCGAATTTTAATATATTTGGACTGTATTCAAAAGTTTTATACGTTTAAATTCACATTTCAGACAATCTATTGTCTTTATATTTGTTAATGCATAAAAAAATATATGTGTCAATTTTCGGCAAATTATCTTTAAAATTAAGACCCAAATGATAAACTGATTTTGAAGTGTTACAAAATTTTGCATATTTAATTCTATAACCATCTTTCTATTGATCAAACAGCCGTACTACTGTCTAAGTCCAGTTATTTATTGCTAAAGAAACATTATTTCACAGAATTTTAGGGTTGCATAAGATATCGGTCTATAAGTTTCTTGCTAACGCACACATTTTAAACACATAACTGTTGTGGAGAACAACAAACAATGTGGCCAAATTTTATTGAATTCATTCAATTATTCTAGACGTGGGAATATTTCCAACAGACAAGCAGATTCAAATTTTATAAGGTCTCAGATGATTCGTTCATAGTATTATATACGGAATCTCAAAGTTAAAATATCTTAATTAACACTTGTGGTGACATATTTGAGTTCTTGAATAATTTTTTAAACAAATTAATATTTGCTGTTGATTCCAAAGTGAAATTGCTAGAATATAAAAAGTTCCTATTTAAGAATCATGCAGGTTTGGCAGTTGTCTTGATATATTAACATTAACGGTAATATTTTTAAACTGTGACATTATATTTTATTTCCATCCTTCTGGAACTTATGTTTTTGCTACATAAATTTAATATCAACGAACGCCTTTTTGAATAAAAATGAAATGGAAATAAATCCATTACTTCCAAATGGCCAGTGTGATTTTAATGATATATCACATGGTGAACATAGAAGAGTTTTAAGTTTTGAGCTTGAATTTTGTGAACATAACTGTGCTTTATCCACAGGGTCATAAAATTGGCCTGAACCGATGAACCGATACATTGAAAGGTGAAATTAGATAAGTTATATATCAATGTATCGGATATTATGTCTCTTTTAAAAAAATGTGTAATATTATTAACAATAATAAAATTAGTCATGAAAGTATTTAATATGCTTTTTTGCAAATTATTAAATTTTGACCTTAAATTAAACATTTTTCTGTTACCCATCTTAATAAAATTTTGCACCCACAAATAAATTTTTTGTAAATTCAAATCTAAAGGCCTATAACTTTCTATTTTCTATAATTTCAAAGTTTTTAATTTCAAATACTGTGTGACGGAAAGAAGTACCACCGCTAAATGTATTTTGTCGCATATCAGTAGTATTGTATTAAAATCGAAAATCAAAAACTAAATTTTGTCTTCTTATTGGTGAGAATATTCAGTATTTCCCCTGTTCCTAAAGTTCTCAAATTTGATCCCATTCACTTTGTCAAGGAACTTTTTTGGTAAACAAAAAGTAGAATCGATGGGACAAGGATTATCGAATATCTTAACTACTAAAATTTGGTCCCAAACAGTTATACTGGACAAAATGTAGGACGCAATGGAAATATTAAACAAAATTTTAGAATGGACAGGACCAGGACATTTGGAAAAATGTCCATTGCACAACATTTTTTTAATATACGTTGTGATTTCTGAAATTTCTTTCGAGATCTTGAACTGAGAAGAATGTTTGTGCCGCAAACCGCAACAGGTAAAAACTATTTTAATATATAATGGAATTGTATAAAAAATATAACTTTTAAACTTAATACATTTTGCAAACAAACTAAAGTTAATAAAAAAGGCTGTTTATGATTGATGTTCTTACAATAATTTAAAATCACACATGCATGAACACACACACATTAATACCCACACATTCACTACATGCTCAAAATATAATATTTTTGTATATTTAACTAAATCATTATTTTTGTTTTCCTTTTTGTGGTACAACAACATGTCTCTAACACACATAAACTAAAAATGATAGATAGATTTTTCTAAAATTGTATTATTATTTCTAAATAATACTTAAAATTGGAAATATGACAAAAAAGAGCTTAATATTAAATGACCTAAAAAATATATGTAATTCTACTTGAATCATTATTCAAGTATACAACAAAAATATCAAGCATTTTTAAATAATACTTCAACAATGTACTCTTATAAATGACATAAAATCAAATACAAATACTTAAATATCTTTTATTTATATTTCAAAATATTAAGTCATCGCCATTCACTTTATTTACATTTTCACCCATTTTCAAGGAAACTAATTGCATTATTTATTTCATAATATTTTTGAATACTTTTTCGTAGAAAATTTAATTGAGAAGAAATTTTTATTAGAATTTATTGTTTTGAGAAGGGACTTTATTTGTTTATTAATTTTTATACCCTAAAAAATCTCACATATTCGTTGGTATTGTAAGAATAAATGATAATACCAAGTTAAATATAATATAGGATCGATGTTCGAAATTACTCGAGGGTCAGTCCATCCATTTTACAAGAATATATCCTTTTCAAACCCATAAATTTCACATAAATGTTGGATTTACAAAAATATATTGCACACATAAGAATAAATCAGAAAAGCAAATTATACGAGGGTCGTTCATAAATTTTCCGTAGCCATTACAACCAAAAATGAGGTTTAGGATATTACATAGTCGAGCTGGACCGATTATAACATTTTTAATTGTTTTATTTTAAATTTTTTTAAATGAAAAGAAAAAAAATATTTATTTAATTGAATTTCAAAAAGGTCGCATATTAAAATTGACATGCAATATGTAATAAAATAATATAATAAAAATGTCGCTCATCTGGTGCAAGATCGTCATAACTCAAAAAGAAAAGTATACGCATTGATTCTAAAACGATTTTTTGAAAATTATTCTGTAACTTTGGAACTGTTCAATATTTTGTAACGAAATCAAACGTGGACATTCTTGAGGAGTTTTTTCAATGAATTGGAGTAGTAGTGAAATATATCTTCAAAGAAGGTCACCTCGGGTACGATTCTTTTTTAATTTTATTATTTATGATTGAATAAATATATACATACAACTCTTATGAACCTCTAAGATACGCTTACATATGTAGGATATCTTTTATAGTTTAAAAGGTATTTAGAACGAAGTAAAATTTTCACAAAATTTTGTACATGATTTTTCGAACTTTGAACTTTGCAACTTTTAAAACTTGTTGCGAATTTTGGAAATTTGAAATTAAAAAGTGGGAATCTTTTTATAGAACTACATTAAGAACAACTTATAATATATAACAAATTTCATCACGTTATCTTAATTATTACGGCCTGTAGAGTGTTCACAACGTTTACATGGAAATGTCGGACACAATTGTTTTCTGTAAATTACAAATATCATCACGGTGGTGTAGGTTATAATCAAGCTATTGTTCATATACTTCAAGTCATACCTCTATATGATCAGGATAAGTTGTGAACGACTTTCCAAAAATATAATATTTTTTTGTCTTGATACGTTTTTCTAACAGATGAAATATTTTATCAAGTGGTTTTATATCGCGATCTCTTTTAATATCCATGCTATCTCTATTGTGATCATTTCAATTCAAAACATTAATTTATCTTTATTTCATAGTCTATTAAGCTATGCCCGTCTGTCTACCTGTCCGTATGGCTGTCAATAATTAACATAGCTCAATGAACTTTGGTCTGGGTATTTGCTGTAATTCTGAAATGTTTCCTATTTAAAATCAGTGAAATCGGTTCAGTATATTAAAAGATATAGACCTATAATTGAGGCGACCTCTAAGTTCCAGAGAGGAATTTTTGTAAAACTGTCAAATGAAAATCGACAAATTGGAATAAGATTTTGGCATAATATAAAATTATACATACATTATCATTAATGATGAAATTCGGTTCAATATAAATACAAATATAACAAATTTTATGACTCATTAAATGTTCCTGAGTTGTATTTAAGAAAGACGGTTATATATAATATACCTTTGAGAGTGTATATTTACTTACACGCATTTGTGTTGAAGGGTGTTGAAGATTCAGCGTAGCCGAATATAGAATTCTTACTTGTTTTTCTTTTTTTTTCTCATATTTCTTCCATTATTATATTTAATAATAAACACTTAATTCGACTTAACTTAAGGTTTTATTAAATGACATTTTAATGTTTTACTTTATATTCTTAAACAAAAAAATGTTAATAGTATTTAAGTGATTTCTATTTTTTGTTACTATTCCCGAGAAAAAAAAAAGAAAAAAAGAAAAATAAGATATAGACAAAAATACCAAATTGTCTAAATTATTTGACTAAATACCACTTGACAGCAAAACAAACACAAAAACAACAAATATTCAACAAAAAAGCAACAACAAACATTAGAAAAGTTCGCAGCTGCTAATCCCACCCACTGTGTTTTTATTATATCTATAGATGTTTGTGTGAATGTTTTATACTTTTTTATGAGTTTAAATTTTAAATATATATTTTTCAAAATCAATCAGTTAGAAAGAGAGTCCCCTATTAACAGCAACAAAAAGTTGTAAAACACATAAAAAGCTAAAAACTTTATAATAATGGCGGCATGTTATATTCGGCTGAGCCGAATCTTAAATACCCTCTGCCACTCACACTATGCAAAAATTTACATGAGATGAAGATATTAATTTTTATGGTCCATGTTATTAAAAACAATAATGTTAAAGTTTAAAGGAGCAATATTCAAGAATATTTTTAGGGAATATTTAAGGACCGACGGTTCAAATTTAAGGACCTTGTAAGCCTTAAACACTATTCTGGAAAGTAAAGGAGTAATAACCAAATAAGGCTCGATAATTGTCATATAAATTTAGTTTAACATATTGAAAAAATTTTAAACAATTTTCAGGGAAGGGCGTTATAAGTTTGGCTTTAGGAAAATATGGACTGATATTGGTCATATAATGAACATATATTCAAGACAGTTAGAAAAATAATTGAGCCGAATTTCAATAGAATTGAGCTTATTAAAGAGTTCTATAAGCTAAAACGTTTTCGGGCAATGGACCGAAACTTATCAAATTATTAATACGTATATTAAATACAGTTATAAAAATAAGTACAATAGAATTATACTTTATTTACCAGTTCTATGGACTCAAAACTGTTTTCCGGGCCTTATATGGAAGCTAAAGCAGATTGAGATTGTACAAATTAGTAACATATATTATTGAGAGTTAGAAAATTAATTGCGCCGAATTTATAGTACTATAAGGCGAAAAAAATTTTGCGTAAAAGAGCATTATATGGAAGATATAACAAAGTGGGTACCGATATATTTAAAACTGATAACTAATATTTAAAATAGTTGGGAAATCAAATGTGCCAAATTTCAATAGAACAAGAGTTTTTTGAGCTATAAACCATATGGCAAATTTCAGAAAATTATCTTAAAAATTGCAACCCATACATACAGCTTTTGGTGTGTTTTAAAATTTTACATATTTCAACCTACAACTTTTTTCTTTTGAACCGATTTTTATAGTTATAGTTAGTCCTTATTCGGAATTTTGAGTTCGTCTCAGATATCGATATAAAATTTTTTGGCAATATATACAGATACAGCTGGTTTTAAAAAGGAGACTGCTGAGGGCAATGGAAAAAAAAATTGTCCAAATAACATAAAATTCTAGGCATGAAATATTTCCAACAGACAGACGGGTACAGCTAAATCGGCTCAGATTTTTATTCCATGCAAGATTATATATACTTTATGGGGTCTAAAGTGATTCCTTCTTTGCGTAACACACGATAAGACAAAGTTAATATATGTTCATCACCACTCATGCTGGTGGAGGGTATAAAAAGACAAAAAAAAGAGAAAACCCCATTTTTTAGGGAAACAGAAAATAGAAAAAAAGTTTAATATTGTAAATGATGTGTGAACAGAGAAACAAGTGTCGCAAACATTTAGCCACCAAAAACAACAACGAAAATGGTTAAACAAAATGAAACAACATAAAAACTTTTCTGTTTTTCGCAAAAAAGAACTGCTATCGACCAAGAAAAAACAAAAACACTTTTAAATTTTAATTAAATAATGGCGAAATGAACACTTGTTTGATATTTTTTCGTTATTTTCCAAATTTAGATTTTTTTACTTAACGATGGTACAATTTTATTTGTCTTTGAATCGTCAGTAATTTTTTTCTAATATTGAATTCCCAGAATTCAGTGATTTAGTAGTTGAAGTGGAATTAACAAAATAACTTTTGGTTTCAGCAAAAATGAAAAAAAAATACTATTTCAAATCGTTAATTTGAAATTAAGATAAAATAAATATGTGTGAATTACATTCTATATTATTCTTTATTAAGATTTTTTGAAATTGGTTAATTCAGGGAATTGAGGGAATAACATGAATTCCAGCTTATTGATGTGAATTGAAGTTCAACACTTAAAATAATGTAAGAAAACTTAACCCATTATGGTATCAAATTATAAAATAAAAAATGATATATTTTAACATTGGTTGCCGTGGGAGACAAAATCTAAATTAATGTATTCTTTGGAAAAATATTTTAATTTTGACTAAAGTTAAAAAAAAGCTTATAAAACTCTTAAATTTGAACCAATTCTATTGAAATTTGGCAAAATTCATTTCTTAACTATTCTAAATATATGTTATAAATTTTATTAACATGGGTCCATATTCTGATATAGCTCCCATATAACGCCCCTTTCCGGAAACTGGTTTGAGTTTATAAAACATTTAAATATAGATCAATTCCATTGAAATTTAGCACAACTAGAATGAAAGTATATTATAAATATACGCAAACTTGGTCCAAATTTTTCTATTGCTCCCATATAAAATCCCTTCCTGAAAACAGTTACAACAAGCACACTTTTTGTTTTTATTGCCGCCACATATATATATATATATATATATATATATATATATATATATATATATATATATATATATATATATATATATATATATATATATTTTTTTTTTTTTTGCTATAAATCAAAATCTCAATCGATTTTCGTCAATGTGTATGTCTCCCCACATCCACAAAAATTGACGCAGCTTAATGAAATTTGGCCTAGTAAAAAAAAGTCAGTTCAGTAAAAAAAGTTATTACCAAAATTATAACTACTTCTATGACTCATTAAGTGTTTTTGTGTCATATAATACATACATTTGTGAGTGTATATGTGTGTATATGTATATCTACGGCACTTAAGGTATTAATTTCACACGAATTTGTGGTAGAGGGTATAGAAGATTCGGCAAGCCGAATAAAGCATTATTACTTGTTTTTCTTTAGATTCCTCTGAACAATAAATTATTTGACACAAAATTATTATTATTATTTTTGTTTTTAATATTTTTAGTGGATTGAATACTAATAAAAAAAGAAGATATTTACCCTGCCAAATCAATGTCTAAAACTTGATTGTCTTAAAAGTTATTTACATTTATTGATTTTGGGAACTAGGAACTGTATGAAGAGATAAATACGCTTGTGGTAACCATAACCAAGAGGCAACATATTTTGGTTGTCGCTCCACCATAACGTATTCAAATAAATGAAAACATATGGTTGTATCAACACATAATTATGTTATCACCATTTATAATTTATTTTTCAGTTAATTGATGTTGGAAAACGGCATGCATAGAAAAATTATGGTTATGATTATCATAGGCAACAGTATGGTTGTCAAACAAAAAAATGAAAGAGGAACAACCACATTATGGTTGCGCACCCGGATATACGCATTTATTTGTTAATAATATGGCTATAATACAACAAAAAAAACGTTCTCTTACAACTAAACATGTTTGCCCCACCAACCATATTATGATTGTAAAGCACACAGAGATTATCAGATTATGGATCTTCTATAATGCACGTCGCACTCACCCCATCCAACATCAACTGAATAAATCATTTATGGGAGCATTTAAATAGACGGATTGGAGAAAAACACATAACTTCCAAAAATATGTTCAAAGAGAAAATTTTTAGAGAAGTTTCTGCAAACTTGAAAGTTTTAATTAACGCTGAAGAACTGTTGATAGAAATGGGTTGCTTTAACAGAAATAACATTTGAATAAAATATACTTCTTGTTTAGGTTAACCACTTTTAAATTTCATTGTTTTATAAGAATGAGAAGCTTTTAAACATTATAACTGATAACCGACGATGGCTTATGTCCAAGTGTGTACTTATAAAAAATAAAAAGTCGCATTAAACAAGTAAGAATGCTTTTTCGGCTTTTCGAATCTTCAATACCCTCCACCACAAATATGTGTGAAGTAAATTAAGTTTACACTGTGTATATATATATACACAGTGTAAACACATACCTATACACTCACAAACAAAAGAATATATATAGAAGTTTTCTTTTTCTTTATTGAAAACTTTATAAAAAATCTTCGCTCGAACTTAAAGATATCCTCTATTTCCTTTGACATGTTGAACCGATTCAGGTTTTGAATAGACAACTTTTCATGACAAAAATAAATACTCGGAGCAAATTTCATTTAGCTCTGTCAAATATTGCGGATGTGAGCGTATCAGCAACAAACAGACAGACAAACGGACATAGCTAAATCGACTAAGCTTTTGATATGGTGCAAGAACATATATACATTACGGGGTCTTAGAGGACTTCTTCTTTGTGTCGCACATGGAAAGAAGAAGTCAATATACCCTCTTCACCACTTGTGAAGGTGGAAATATAAGAAGTCAAATTTTCAAAATTCTTCCTATTTTTGTAAACGTCACTTTCAATATGTTCGTCACAAATATTAATATATTAGCGGCAAACATTTATTGTTATCACCAACATGTTAACTGTTGAATTTAGTTGATTTGATAATAATTTTGTTTCTGTAATAATAATTTTTATAAAAAAATTGAGGCTTTAATGTGTTTGGAAATCTCTTTGACATATCACAATGTTGTTGCTATTAAAGAGCCCGTTATAAAAAGAACTATTGTTATAAGGAGTAAATATTATTTTGAGTTTACTAACAACTGAATATGATTAAATATATATTTTTTTTAAATTTGTGCTAAGATGGAAAATTATTATGTATAAATCAAAAAAATTAAAACAAATAAAATTATAATACGTTCTATTTAATTAATATCCAAAGATATATATGTATTAAATGAGAAGTACATTAAAATATTTCATATGAAAATAATTTTATTCAATAACAAAATAGTGCGAACAAAAAATTTATTGGACTAACATTATTTTTTATTGGAATAACAATACTTTTACCAGTGATGACAATAATTTTGGTGGCGATTATAATGTTTTTAGTGATGGTAACAATAAATATTGTTATCAATGCAAAATAACAATGCAAATAAACAAAATTTTATTCAAATAACAACAACTATTTTTATTAATGCAAAACCACAATGCGAATAAATAAACCTTTTATTACAATAACAATTTTTATGGTGATAACAATAACTATATTTTTAATGCAAAATGCGAATAAACAAATTTTTAGTTACGGTAACAATATCTAATAACAATATTATTTTGCTTCTCGTTTATGGTTACCGCAAACATATTTTTTCTCTGCGTGTAAAAATGCCTTAGTATAAACAATAACTTAAAATACAAGAATTTCTTTTACCAAGTATATGAAATTCTTTAAAATTTTTTGCACAATGATATCACTTTGACCACAACAATTACAGAGTAGTGCTTTGTTTATGTTTGTGACTGCCCTGAATTCAGAACATGATCTAACTAAAAATTATCTAATATATTATATCCATTTAATAACCCGTAACACAAGCAACAAATATACAATGAATTGCATTTTATAAAATAAATCTAAATTGCGATATTACATGGGACAATATTTTGTAAAATAAAGCAATTTTTTAAGTCAAATTTTCAATGAATTGCAAAAAAAATCGTTAACATTTGAACAAGTAAGAATGTTATTTTCGGCTATACCGAATATTGAATACCCTCCATCACTTAAATTATGGAAACAGTGGCACGAGTTGAAGATATCGCCAAATAGTGGAACATAATCTTGAAATTCCTACAAATGTTGGTACCAAGCCATGGATTCTTTATTAAAAATAATAAAATAAAATAAAATAAAATAAAATAAAATAAAATAATGTTAAAGGGAGGAATATTCCACAGAGAATTTGAATACAAAAGACCATTAGTCAAAATCTATACTTCGGGAAGGGACATTAAAAAAAAATTAATTATAATTTGATTATGTAACAAAAATAGTTTTACCAAAGTCCAACAAAATGTATGTGCATTTAAGAATTTTGCATAAACAGAACATTTTCCGTTAAGTGGTCTTATATTGTAGGTATAGCAAATCAATAAAATATATTTAAGTCAGTTAAAAAAATAGTCATGATGACATTCAACAAAAAGCTTTATAAGCTCAAAACCGTTTTCCGGGAAATAATGGCAAAATGTGGACCAATATTTGTCAAATTAGCAGCATATATTTATGACACTTAAAATTATCATATTATAATACAATTAAATAGCTACATTAACATTTTTCCGGGAAAGTAGTTTAAATTTTTTAAAATATTAAAATATTTTTTTAAATATTTTAGTCTTTAACTTTTTCACTTTTGATCCGATCTTCATGATTTTTTATGCGATGTTGAAAGACTTAAATTGCATGGAATTGGTTAATTCTATTAAAATCCAGTTAACTTATGATGAAAAATATAGAAAAGTTGCTTATTAGAATTTTCACATTTTTACAAAAAGATCGATATAACTGGTTGTAAGTAGGAAACTGCTAAAGATAACAGCAAAAAATATGGATAAATTTCATTGAAATCGGACGATTATTCTAGGCGTGAGAATGATTTCAACAGTCAGATACACGGTTATGGCTAAATCGACTCAAATTTGATGCAAGAACATATATACATTATGATGACTTAAATGATTCCTCATCACAGTTTATTAAAATAAAACCACCGACGAAAAAAAAATAATTTAGATATTAAAGGCGAATTTAAGAAAATAGCTTTTTTAAAAAGTGAATGAAACATATTCATATTAAAATAATCTTACAAATTAGTTCCTTTTATAAGCTCAAATGTCTCCGTAAGCACGTTTGTCATTCCAATATGTAAATTAATATTTTAATTGACAAACAATTGATATGTAAATTCCTCATCAATTCAAAAAAGGTTTCTATATTTTTTTTTCTAAATTCATTCTCTAGTTTTCATTGAAATTCCTATAAATCCGCCTGTATTAATTTTACTTTAGTAGCAGACTTTGTAATCAATATCTTTGGCAGACAACAATCACGTTATATAAATATTAAAATTTACTCTATGTAAATAAATACATTTACATTACACACATGTTTGTAATGAGTATTTGAAAGTTGAAACAATTCATTGATTTTTTTCGTTTTACATTTTCGTTGTAAAATGATTGATTGTTTTCTAAACACTGTTGTTGTTATGAATGAAGTTCTCTACACATAAGTAGAGAAGAGTAGAGTATTTATGGAACATTGAACTGAACTGTAGGTATAGAACTTGAATACTGTGTATTCTTGATAAATAGATTACACGGCATGTAAATGAAATAAAACACAGACATAGAGACAAGACAGACAATAGAACTTGGGAGGGCTAAAGTGTAAATGAGAAAACAACACGAAGGTGGGATAATATTTAGAAATTTATGAAATATGGATAAAGTTCTTTGTACTTTGAAAGTTTCAATGAAAACCTATTTCATCAATAGACTGTCAGATAATGTTAAGTAACTTATTGTAGAAATACATAAATATCATAATTCGATTAAAGCCACAAGAAAGAATTTTGATAAAAAATTTAAAACTTTCATGTACAAGAAGAATCCATCAAAAACTCATCATAAAAATTAACGACATCAATACATGAGTTAAGTATTAAATAACAATTCGCATGTCGTGGGAAAAAACATTCAAATTCAGTAGGAGATGTCAAGGAAGTATAAATTTTGAACATTAAGTTAAAAAAAAAAACTGAAAATAATTTATTTTTTTTTATTTCTGTTAGAAAAGGATAATTCTAGGATAACAATAATTTTTTAATTAAATTAAAAACGTTTTGTACCAATAGATTTTTTGTTTCTTGTTTGCTATTTTCATTTTCAAATGGTATGTAAACTTTTGTCCCCCACCTCAACTGGTGATGAGGGTATATTAACTCTGTCATTCTGCAGTAATGCCAAGAAGGAATCATGTAAGACTCAATAAAGTACATATATTTTTCCATCAAATCGAAACCAACAAAGACATAGCTACATCCGTCTGTCTATCTGTTAGGAACGTTTATTTCATTCAACTGGAGTGAAACTGAATTTAAGAATATATATGTTATGTTATATAACAGTATATATGTACTTACTTCATCATTGTACAAATCGGATAAACAGAAAAAAGTTATATGCTAAAATTTTTAAACAACCCCAAATTCAGTGTGTCATATTTGGTAATGGCTCCCATAATAAAAGTTCTTTCCAGAATATAGTTTTATACTTATACAGCTTATAAATATGTTTTTCTTCCCTAAATATATGATACTAATTTGACCAACCTCAGTTCATATTTTGCTCCATATGTCCTGAATCAGAAAAAAGTCGGTGTAAAATTAATTAAAATATAAATTATTTCTATTTTATTATTATTTTCATAATTTAACTTTTTTCAGTTATGATTTTGTTTCAGAGATAAAGAAGTTAATTTAACATTGTTTCACATTAAATATAGTTTCCTGTAAATATTTTTAAATTTAATTTTTACAATATTATTTCACCACAAAAATGTTTTAAAACAAGATGACAAAATGATTCGATCTCAATTCAAAATCAAAACAACTTTGATTCTGATTCATATTTTTTTCTATGTGCATATGCTAACAAATTTTATTGAAAATCATCACGATTATTTTTCAAGTTAACATTTTCGACCCATTTTACCCCAACATTCGCGAAGTCTCAAAAATATAAATCAGAATGTAAACAAAGATTTAAAATAATACAAATTTCATAAAAATATTTTATTAATATTTACAATAATTTAAAAGAAAATTTGCATTGGAGTTAAGTGAATAATAAACCAATTTTTACTAATTTTAATCGTATTCACTCAAAATTTAAAAAATTGCAAAGTCTTTTTAAAAGAAATCACGAAAATGTAAAAAGGTTTTTAAGAACTTTGCATAAAAATGGGTCTTACAACGGAGATACATTTTCCTTTTTTTAATGTTTTTGGCACATTTTCCTCTTTTAAGATTATAAATTTAACCATAAAATATCAGAAAAAAATATCCGATTCAAATAAATAAAAATTATAAAATCAGAACAAAAAACAACATGCGAAATATATTCAGAAAATCGAAATCTTGTTGGAACATATTTCTTTTAATCCGCAGCAAACCAAAATTCGTGTAACTTTCGAAACGTCGCACTCGTTTTTTATACTCTTCAGACGTCTACATCAGAAGAGTATATATAAGTTTGTACACCCTCAAAAGTATATATAGTCTGCATTGGTATGAAAAAATTGATTGAGCTATAACCGTCTGTCCGTCCGTCTGTGTGTCGGTTGAAACGATTGGAAATGCTTTCGAGATTCAGAGAAATTGGTTTATAAATGGCGCAGGTGTTGGTAACAAATTAAGGTACCTCAGACATTTTTCGTTTTTTTTCTATTTTTTGAAGAATATAAATTCAAGGTGGAACTTTTTTATATTTTAGAAAAAGAAAAAAATTTTGAATTTTCAATAATTTTTGTTGGATTGTTCTTTAAATAAAATGTTCTTTAAAACAATAATTTAAATTGGAACCATCAACTTTTGTAAATTGTTTCGTATTCTAGTATTTTTGTTATTTTTTCGAAAATTGTCCTAAAATGTACTAATTTTTGAGTTTACAAGAATGTTACAAGAAAATGTTAAGAAAAATAGTACATGAGAATGGAACGCTCATTCCAAAAAACGTTTGAACTTATAAAATATCATTTTAATTTAATATTTAATATTTAATAGCAGCCAATAACTTTAAAATATTGATACTACTTTTCTTAAATTAAATGGTCATTTAATAATTATTAAACCCCAGTGATATACCGGCGGACAAACAAACTTTGTAATACTGCCAAAAAAATCTAAAATGATAAAAATATTTTTTTCTAACAATAAATAGACAATTTAATCCCAGTCCTTAAGAAATGTTATCACTCTGCCTTGAATTAAGCGTCATTTTCGACCCATTTTAACCAAATGTGCATTGGAGATATTTTAATGAAATGTCACGTGGTAAGAGCTGAAGTACACTCACATCACTTGGAGATACATATCTCCATTTCTTAACGACGTAGTTAGTAACTCTCTATAGTTAGCTACCTCGTTAAAAATTCATTTATTAACTGACACAATATAAATTTTACATTTACAAAGTCCTTGAAATATCTATAAAAAATACCGTTACTTATAGTTTCAGTAGTATTCAAATAAAAATAAACAATTCCTAAAGAAATTTCTGGAATTACAATTATATAAATTCATTATAAAGTTATACACAATATTTAGGCAGTTTTTCCAAAAACGGAGCAACAACCAGTTTTTTGTTCCAGCGTTAAAATTTGTTTAATGTATTACAGAGAAACAAAATGAATACAGATGAGTATCGGGCAAAGTGGACAACTTCTTTTCTAACCACTTGATATTTCAGAAAAATATTTTGTAGTGTTTAAATAATTATTGCTCAAAAAGTCCATTTGGACATACTGTGCAACAAACCAAAAAACTTATTTTAAAAATATTTCAAAATTTCCTTCTTTAAAAAATCACTTTTTTAAAAGTTTTATTCATAAAGCACCCTACAACATTTTTTGGAAAGAATATTAGCAAACATTCGCCAATTGAATGGAATTTGAACAATTAATTATAAAGTATATAACATGTAAAGATGCAAGTAAAATGCTGTATTAGGCTTCGCTAAATCTTTAATACCATTCACCACAAATGCTTATGATGTTTACATATACAAATATACACTCAAATATACGCTTACAAATGCAATTATTAAATAAAATTGTTTGTTTATTTGTTTGTTTGGGACTTATAGACAGCTTAACTACTGAACCGATTTTGTTAAAATTTTCACAGACTAATTCCCATATACCCGAAAGTAACATAGGCTATAAAGAAAGTTCGATATGATCAGGAGGAGAGGTACCCCCATACAAAACCTAATTTTGATTACCGAATATCTAGAGAAATATAACAGCGAGAATTTCCAAGTTTTGGTTCAATCACTTTTTCAAGAAACTATTTTACAAGACCAAATGTAAGGTGGATAGAATCAGGGGCAGATGTACAAAACAAATTTTGATCATCGAATATCTGAAGAACTATAGCAGTGAGAATTTTCAAATTTTAACGAGGCAAAATGTTATATTAAACAGTTATCAAATTATATTTGTTTATTTTATAAATTTTTTATTTTGTCTACTGAAATGATTTGCATAATCTTTGGAATGGTAATGAAGTACACTCAACTTAGTACTTTTATTATAATCTGTCGATTTATAATTAAATTTTTCCGAAGTTTTTTTCGCTTTAACTTAAAGGATGCCTTAGATATCCATGTATATCTTCTAATATACTGAACCGATTTTCCGGTTTTGAATAGGAAACCTTTCAGGATAATTAGAAATATTCAGGCTGAATTTCATTGTGTTTTGCAATTGTTGTGGATGTAAATGTGCCAAAAAGAGACAGATATAAAGACGGACAGACAGACGAAAGACGGACATAGCAAACGTGATTTATATTTTAATTTGATGCAAGAATATATATGCATTATGAGATTTTGTATGATACTTTCTTAGCATTACACACAAAGTGACAAATTTGTGGTGGTGAAGGGTATTAAAATATTTATAAGATAGGAAATGATTTCCACAAAACCACTATAATAATTTTTTCACAACAGTTCCAACACTGGAGGAAATTTACAATCGAGTAAATTATTCATACTAAATTATATTCCGATATATTTTAAAATTTTATAAAAGTGACAAAAATTTCAAATTTATTTCGATCGATATTTAATTATAAATTTTTCATACCATTTGATAATTCCAATACTCCTATCAAATTCCAAACAGCTTGAGTTGTTTCCAAAATATCCTTAATAAAAGTTTATTAATTTTACACAAATTTTATAACTTAATTTTTATATAAATTTAGATAAACTTCTTTCTAAAGACAATTTTTATATTTATTAAATTTTTAATACAACTTTTTTAATTCCAATTTTTATTTAATTTACTTAAAGTTTAAAATTTTTTAAGTAATTCAATTTAAATACATTTATTTTGACATTTAAGGTGAATGAGTTTCATTTAATTTGTTATATTTTTATTTATTTGTTTATTTTTATTTTTTTCTTTGTTTATTTTTTCTGGGAATTATTTGAATTTATTATTTATTTGTATTAAATTACAAAATCAACAATTGAAAACACTGTTTTTAATTGATGTACATTTATATGTATGTGTATATTATTATAGTAAAAAAGGATCTTTTTTGTTTTCTTTAAAAATTTTATTTTTTGTATTTTTCTCTTTTTTAAATTTTTACACTTCAGTAATCAAAGTACCATTTTTTTATAAATTTATATCCTTCGGCTTTGTTGTTGTTACTTATTGTTTTATATTAAAAAATATTTTTATAATTTTAATATGTAAAAGAGGAATTTTTTAATAATATTTATTTTAATACCCTACACCACCACAAGTGGTGAAGAGGGTATATTAATTTTGTCATTCCGTCAGTAATGCTAAAAAGGAACCATCTCAGACTCCATAATGTAAATATATTTCTTCATCAATTCAAAATCTGAATCGATTTAGTGTCCATCTAACTGTCAGTTCGTCTGTCTGTTGTTGGCACACGCACATTCAAAAATAATTGATAGAACATAATAAAATTTGGTCTGATTATTTGCAACAATCCCGAGTAGCTTCTTATTAAAAACCAGCAAATTCGGTTTAGTATGTAAAAAGGTGTAGACCAATATCTAAGGCAACCTTTTAGCTTAAGCAAGGAAATTTTAAAAATTATAATTTAAAAATCCACAGCTGTCATAGTATAAGATAACATGCACTTCACTACCATACTAAAAACTATCAAAATCAGTTCAGTGGAAAGTTATAGCCATAAGTATAATATATAATTTGGTGACTCCTTAAGTGTTCCACATTATACTTAAGAAAAATCTTTATAAATTGCATACGTCTGTGAGTGTCTACGTATTTACTTCACACACATTTGTGGTGTAGGGTATTGAAGATTCGTCATAGCCGAATATAGAATTCTTACTTGTTATTCCTGTTGTTTAAGGAATTATATAGTAGGATTTCTATTGTGTTTTTGTCAACATTATTAAATGATGTTTATGAAAATGTAATTTAAATTTTTCTGTTTTATTGACTTTTTTAAATTTATGGAGAATTTTATTTTTGTTTTTTTTTTATTAATTTATTTTTTTTTTATTAATTTATTTTTTTTAATTTTATATATTATATTTTTAAGTAAAGTCTGTATTTTTTTGGAAGTATTTTAATTTATTTTTTCAGATTTTTTTTGATTTTTTATTATTGTTATTTTTTATTATTTTTACATATTTTTTATTATTTTTTTTTAATAGAAATTTTTATTATTTTTATAGATAATTATTTTTCACAGGAATTTTTTGCTTATTTTTAATATTTCTAATATTTTTTGTTTAATTTTTCTTTCTGATTTGAAATTTAAAATATATTTTATAGAAACAATTTATTCGAAAATTTTCTAATATTTTGTTATTCCTGTTTTTTCTAAATTCAATATGTTTTAATTGAAATTTTTGTTTACTTTTATAGATACTTTTTTTTTTGCACAGTTTCGGAATGTTAGCTTATTCTCAATATTTTTTCTTGTATTTTATTAATTTTTCAGATTCCAAATTTAAATATTTCTTTTAAAAACAATTTATTCTATGTTTTTCCAATTTTTATTATTCAATTTTTTTAATTCAGTATGTTTTTTTATTTCATTTCACTATTTTAAATTCTTATTATTCCGAATTATTTTTTACATTTTATTTGTTTTTTTTTCAATTTTTTAAAATTTTTATATTTTGTATTTTTTTTTCGTTTATTTACTTAATTTTTAATTTTTTAATATTCTTAGTATTCCGATTATTTTAATTCAATTAATTTTCTTTCTTTTTGCATATATTTCTTCGATATTATTCGTATTATTAATTTCTTATTTGATTCCAATAATATTTTTTATTTTTTTGCATTAATTTACAAATTAATTTATTTTTTTTCTTTCAACTTTTTCCCTTATTCTGAATATTTTCTTTTAACTTAATTTGTTCTTTTTTTTTTTGCTATTGCATTTTTAATTATTTATATTTCGATATTTTTTCTTATAATTTAATTTCCATTAAATTTTTTATTTTTTTAATATGTTTTTCTTAGTTTAATTTTTTTAAATTTTAATTCCCCTTGAAATTAATTTATTTCATTTAATTATTTATGAAAGCAAACACAATGACATTTATATTGACATTGATGGAAAAGGGGGGTAATTAGAGGGAAGATTATGATGAATGAAGGAGTTAATTGAGAATTTTAAACACGCACTTTTAATGGTTTAAATTTTCAAACTTTTATTTTGCTTCTTTTTCCATTCGCATGCCAAACGAACACATCTATTCCAACTTTGTACACAATGTTGCTTTAAATTAAATTTCTTAAATTTTAAATTTCTTAAAATCTTACGAAATCTTTAATAAAATTCTTTTCCATAAATATTATTGCATTTTTTCTTGTAAATACTTTGAATTCTTTTTATTGGGTTAATTTCTCCCACTTCTTCATTTTACACTTACACTAACACACGCTCACTTATTTAATAATATCTTTCAACACCATTCACAACAAATAAACAAATATATTGAACGTTTGCTACAACACATATGTTGCACGTTGTATTTGAAAGAAAAGCGTGTTAATGCGCGTATCTTAATACATGAACGATGTTTTCATAATCATTGTCACGCTTATACTGATTTTATGTTTAGGCCTTGCACTTGTGCTAGTGTTTGGTCTAAAAACGGTACAACTAAGGAGATGTTGAGCTCCACTACAACAACATCCAATACAGCACAATAATAACAAAACAGAGAGAAAATAAAAGAGAGCCCAGCATATGCTTCATAAATATAGTTGTGAGTATGCTCCTTAAAAATTCTCTCTTTCCACAAACAAAACACAATCGTAATGTTTTTCCTCATCAGCTGTGAATTTTCTCTACTTTTTATTTTCCTCATTAAATTCGCCGCATATTTTTTTATTTCCTCTCACTCTTTATTATTTTGTTTTATTTTTCTTTTTCAAGGAAATAAGAGAAAAGCTGGAAAAAAATATTTTCCAAAAAAAGTTCAAATGAAAGTGTAACGTTTTTCTTTCCCATGAATTTTCTTTTCCACTTTTTTGTTATTTTAATATCACATTCTTACTGTTGTTTTCTTATCTGGGGACATAAAAATTATGAAGTTTTACACCAGGGTGAATGTATCTGATCTTAAAAGTTTTGTTATCGGTGAAAGTTATGTTTATTTGTGGCAAGAAACCAGTAAAGAGGATGAAATTTATTATTAGCTATTTAAAAAGTTTTTTTTAATTGAATTATGGCCGGAAATATCCATGTAAGTTTAAAGTGTTAAAAACATGAAATTTACAGAAATAAAAATGGACTCCTGAAATTCAATAGCAAAGGTCAAGTGTATTGGGATAAAATCAAACACAAAAATGTGGGAATATTAAATTCGGTATTACCAAATTTCAATATATATTTTCAAAAAATTATAAAATGTTTTAGATATTGTATTAAAAAAGAATTCTACATTTGTTTACTTTAAACCCCAATCTCGTTAGAAGTTATAGTTCATATTGTATTATATTGTATTATATTCATGAAATTTCTTATATATACCAGATAAGCGACATATAATGGACCGACTGTCGGAAAATTTCAAAAAACGATTTTAGCTTTTTTGTCTTGATTTGATCAGTTCTTATTGCAAAACCAGCGCATAAGCCCCTCAAGATGATATTTGGAAGGAATCGCCTAATATTTTAAACTTTTGGGACTTTATATCTCCATTCCAGGAGGAACGTTTGGATGGGCGCTAGGTCAAATAATGGATCCATCATTACCCATTTCAATACGCAATGTTCTTGGGCTAAAATAATGAAACATGCCAAACTTCATTAAAACATCTTTAAAACTGCAATTTCTTCATAAGGCTTACGCGGACAGCTAGCCAGCCGTACGTTCGGATATCGTTAAATCGATTCATAAAGTGGTCTTGAGGCGAACCGTATACTTAAAAGTGGTGATAGCATAATTCTTTTTTTTTCAGTACGTTAAAATTTTTACAGAAACGCATAATACCCCTATGGTGGTGTAGGGTATAAATACGTTACCATATTTTAACGAATTAGCTTAAAACTTTTATACTGTTATAAACAAATGTAAGCCAATATATTATGTGTTAATACCAATACCAAAATAAATATTCCGAAAAGCAGTTCTAAAATTTTAAGACCCTTTTCAGGAATACGGGAACTTACATGAGAGTTGTAGTAAAATGAGAGGATGTTAAGTCTAAAAGTATTATTACAAAATTAAATTAAAGTTGAAGAAAATAATCAATTAAAACTCGATTATGTCAAAGGGAGCTTTAGTCTTATATGAACTTTGTCGAATTTTTATTGAAATATATCGAGTTATTTATGTTTTACAAGTTTGAAATTTTAATTACTATTCTTTTATCTAAATATCGCACAGTGATCATGTGATAAATATAATGGTTATAAACATGTAACTTCCGTACAGCTTGTCCAATTTCAATGGAGTTTTACATAGCGATAGTCAAGGTATATTCGAGTTTGAAATACATTTTTGGTATAATTGTAAACTTAAGATTTTCAGAGCGCATGGGAAGGAAGTTTTTTGTTGGTCTTTAGAGTTTGTAAATCGTTCTATCATTTAAGTTTTACAATCTACATGGAGATTTTCAAGATCACTTCACAATATCCACAGATTTCCGAAAATCTTATAAACATCGAATATGTTGTGATAAATTTCCATACATTTAAGATTTTGGTAGCTAAATTTGATGAGAATTGTCCATAATCAAAATGTTTAATTCACAACTTCCATCCTGGTAATGATAATTCGGTAGTAAGAATTTAATACCTTCGCGAGAGCCAAAAACAATATTTTCTTTTGCCTATATTCCAAGTGTTTAGTCGAAATACTATATCGTTTGACCAATTTTGATGAAGCCAAATATTACCAGATCAAAAAACTTCATCAATATGGGTCAAACGATAAACATTAGATTTAAAGCGAAATACCTCTTGAACCATAAGAAAAATCCACTGATACGACAATGTTTTTATAAATCTTGCACCTTATGAAAAATATTTTATGAATATCGAACAAGGTGTTCGATATATACGAGATCAAGGGAATTTGGAGAAATTATTAGCCACTGTTCTAAATAGTTTACTATTTAAAACCCGAAAATCGATTCAGTATAAAAATATGTATAGAGTGATAAGTCTACAATCCATCACTCAAAGAACGAAAAACTTCGCCTTTCTTTTTCATTTCGAAAATATAAAACTCTTTCTTTTTATGAGCGTGAGTTTGATAGTAAATGCTTTATGTGTGTTAGAGAGATAATGTGACTACATATATATATATATATATATATATATATATATATATATATATATATATATATATATATATATATATATATATATATATATATATATATATATATATATATATATATATATATATATATATATATATAATTCATTTTTATATGCACCACTATATTACATAATTCGTCTACATTCTCGCGCCTGAAATAACTATCTGAATTCAATCAAATTTGGCTGCATTATTTCTTATTTCCTATATCGATTCATAGATAAAAAAGATATATACCGATTTCTAAGACAACCTCAAAATATCGGAAAAGAACTTTACTAATTTTTCAACAAAAAGTTACTGGATTTAAAAAGAAAAATATCTATATTATATAGTTATATATTTTTCTTATCGTACAAATATCATAAAAATCGGATGAATAAAAAAATGTTATATGCTGAAATATGCAAAATTTTGATACACCCCAAAATCTGTTTTAAGACAATTTTCTAAAATTTTCTAAAATTGTGCTGGGGTCATTATTTGAGGTAGCTCCCATATAAGGCATATTCCCAGAATAAGGTTTGTAGCTTATAAAACTCTAAAATGTGAACTGATTCTATAGAAATTTGGCTCAATAATTTTTCTAACTGCTTTCAATATCAATTTTCCCCTAATACGTATCTAATTTCTGTTTCTTAGCATTATTTTTCTTAATTAAATGGGCCATTAAAAACTCGGTACCAATATTTGTAGGTAATTTCAAGAATATGTTGTTATTTTTCGCTGTAGTTTCAATAAGTGACATTTTCCGTAAACGAATAAGTTTTTTGGTGTAATTTTAACTCGTGTTAATTTTTGTATAATATTCGTGGTAGAGTACGTAAGATTCGGCACAGACCAATATAGCATTCTTACTTGCTTTGTATTAATATTCTCCTGCTATACCCTTTCCTTTTATATTATATATTCTTAATCAAATCATCATATCACATTAATATACATCTGTCATTAGTTTTTAATATATAAATTAAAAGATTCCACCTTAATGAATATCTAATTTAAATGTTTAAATTTAGCTCCCCCCAAGGGAATTTTACACATAACTTTTTATCACCTCAATTATAATATTTGCACATTTATCATTACTATTCATTATCATGCATATTTAAGTGATCTAAAAATAAATTTAATATCTATTAAACTGTTTTTGTCCATTAAACTTAAAATATATTTTAATATTCATCGTATTAAAATCACAACACCTTTGACAGTAATTATGCTGTCATTGATTAAAATTCATTAATATGTAATCAGTATCACCTGTTTTCAAACATCATCATTATACGAGTGAAATTTTTTAATTTTTTCCCTTTTGTGCATTTAAATGCAAAAATCATAGATATTACTGATTTCAATTGTATATTTTAAGTTTATACCATTGGAACAACTGTTAAGAGTATAATGAATTTGTTCCCAAAAGAATTAACAACACTATTCGATTTAAGATTCATTTGTAGCCATTGAAAATTATTCGAGTGTAGTGGAGTGCAGTCACTGTGTCCGTCTGTTAATATGTTCTTATATTTGAATGTATGTTGTATCCTTGCAGTTTTAAGGTAAGTTTCAGTTGTTTCGTGGTTATTATTGTAATACCACTACATGCAACTCACATATCTGGTCTCTGAGAGATAATGATTTTTGGGTGAAGTGAATGGTAAATATGTATGAATTCAAAGAACTTGTGGATGATTTGATCGACCGAATAACTTGAAGATAAGGAGGCATTATTGGAAAAAGGTTTTTTATAAATTTATAGAAAAATTTAACTATCACGGAGTGTAACAAAGAACTGGACTATATAAAAGTTCATAATCTTCTACTGTGAGAGAGATCGGACGTATAGTTCAAGACTGGTAAGAAAAGTTGCGAATAACACACAGTGAAGTAAAATGCCTTAAGATATGGTCAAAATTAATAAAAGTTCATTCGTAATAAAAGGCTGAGTTTTTTACAGTGTTAACGTTGTATGTATTAAAAGAATCGGTTCACGATTCCTTCTAGCCCCCACGCAAATTCCTCTCGAAATTCTACTTTTATACTCATAAATTATGTAGCAATTATAATAGAATCAATTACGGATTAGTTTCATGTACTCTAAAATCACAATATTAAATTTGGTTCAAATAGGAACACATTTGGCCCAAAACCTCATTTAAAACCCTACAAAAAAATCGACATAATGCAATCAATTTTTATCTTCATTCATTCATTTCGGTCGATAGATCATTTTTGGATATTTAAAAAAATCAATTAAGCTTCCTTGAAAAGATCAAAAAGTATCATTTAAACATTTAAAAAGTACCATGGATAAATACTGAAGGAATCACTTTATACCCTTCTCTTAATTCTACCCCGTAAGTATCCATTTCTTTGGGGAAAAAGCATAAACTTAACTTACACATTTTCTTAAAAGGTTAATATTGCCTGAAATATCTATCAGCGCTTCAATTAAGGATCTCAGTTATATTTTGGTTTTGGGATTTAATGTGGCAGAAACGATTCATATTGGGTTTAGGTCATTTTTCTCCAATTCATCACATTTCTTATTTTAGGATAACGCCTTTGACAACATCCCTATTAAGAACAGAAGGATTTTCAAAATTAACTATTTCCAATTGGACCTTAAACAAAACAAGTAAGAATGCTATATTCGTCTATGCCGAACTTTAATAACCTTCCCACGATCAATTTAAAAATAATTGTAGAAACATATTAAAAATTTTACCCGAAGGTGATATCGAAACCGCACACCATTAATATTAAATTTGATATTTTTGTGATATGCGATATTTAAAATATTATTTTCAAATGGGATAACTTGCCGCAAATTTTGCAGTCAATAAAGTGTTAACGAAGACCTATTCATGTGTCAAAATTCGATAGATTTTGTTACTAAAATCAATTTCATAAATATTAAATATAGCGTTTATCATAACGGTAGTTCAAAATTTTTAGTTTCAGTAGTTTGGCTCAGATATCGGTTCGTAACCTTCTTTTTTGCTGAACCTATTTTGCAAGTTTAAAACAGGAAACTTTTATGAACAATAAAAAATACTAAGGCCAAATTTCTTCGAACTGTGTCAATTATTGTGAATACCAACAACAGATTTTAAGTGGTCTTCCTTATAGGCATTACAAATGGAATTATAAAGTTTATATACCCTATTAACCATGTATTATTTTCTTTATAGTTGATTTGCATTCTATTCAGGAGTATTAGGATGATGTCATTGTTTTTAAAAAGGTCAAAGGACATACCTTAATCCACTAAAATTGCCAAAAACACGATAGGTATCAATTGAAAAGATTTTTTCAAGAATTCTGAATCAAAAAGACGAACTTTATGTTTAGGGTGAAAAATGCCATAGCTCTAGAACTCTTCAGGAAATGAAATGAAGTCCCACTAATGATAAAAAAGCTATCATTTCATCAACCACGATGACATGATTGCTTTTCTTCGAATGTGTAGTAAGAAATAAATAAATTTTTATTTTGCTTTTTAAATTTTGAAAATAAAAATATTTAGCCATTTTTTAATTTTATTCACAACAACTGACAACACTGATGATGCTGAACACAAAATTAATACATTGATGCTATAAATGTCCTTGAAAAACAAACTTTATGTCTTGTATACATAATTTATAACCTTTAATTATTTAGAATTGAATACGGTTTGAATATTTAAATATTTTGCAAAATTAACTTTCTTTCAACATGTTTTGATTAGTTAAATTTTAAATCGAATTAATAGTTAATTAGTTAAACATTGTAACTTCCAAGAAGATTTTATACTTGATTGATTTGTTGTTGACAGCAAAATATGTAAGTAATTTGTTTGGAAAACTTTCAGATCATTATGATGGGGCAACATAATTTTTTACAAACTAGTTAATGAGCGTTTGAGGGTAACTTTTTCTTTAGATTGTTAATATTGCTTCGTTGGTGTGTTCCTTTGGTTACAAATTCACTTTAATCACTTAATTAGATTTTTTCTCCGAACAAAGAAAAATGCTTAAAGTTTTGATATCAAAAAACTGTTTACCTGTGAGTGACATTTTATTATATTTTAGAAATGAAAATTTAAAAAGGGGAATGAAAGGGAATGGCTTGATGTGAGTAGGTTTTCGTGGATTAATGTAAAGGATATCAAGATAACCTTAAATTAATTTTGGTGTAAGAAAATTGCGTACTTTTTAACAAGATTGAATTGAATTCCTACACTGAAAACATATAGTAAATACAAGGAAAAAGGGTGTAGAATTGAAGAAAATTTTGTTATTTATTCATCATATTTACGAAAATTGTTAATATGACTATTCGTTATTCATTAACAAAGAATGCGGTTAATTTAAATAAATATTATTCAATTTGAATAATAAATTATTTAAATTTACAAAGATAAATTATTTATATTGATTATTAATTAATTAAATACCAAAGCTAAATTTTCAAAACTTTAATTTAATTGAGGAAATAATTATATTAAATTGTTGTAATAAATAAAAAAAGACATAAAATTTTAAATATAAAACGTTTCAGGAAAAAGTTCAAAGCAAATATTGATTAAAGTATATCTAAAGAACTGTAACAGCGAAAAATTTCAAATTTTGTCCCAATCACCTCTTCCAGGAACTGTTTTACTGGACAAAATGTAAGACGGATAGTATCAGGGGAGAAGTAGTAGTAGCAAATATTGATTGTGAAATATCTGAAGATCTGCTACAATAAAAATTCCTAAAACCTTTTTTTGTACCCGTAGTGCACTGTCAATAGAACGGTGGTGAGCTGTCCGGGTTGTATTTCTAATGAAAAGTTACTTACATGTTTGTTGTTCAGCTAATTTTCCAAATTCTTTAATTTCAATCATTTTAATTAAAATGTTTTATAAAAGAAACTTTTCTCCTTAGATTTCCTTATTTTTATTATAATTTATATTCTAACTAAAGAAAATTCTTCAATTTGAAGAAAAATGGGGATTCCCTTACTAATTAAGACTTCAATTAGTAAAGAAGCTTTGATCTAAATTTAGAAATATATTTTGCTTAATAGCAGACCTATTTCTGAATCAAATTTAGAACTTTCATAGATATTCTTAAATTCCCAATATGAAGGAAAATTCCAAAAGTGATTTATTTTGAATTTGGGTCTATAGAATGCATACTTATGGAAGGTCAGGAAAATGCCATTATTACATGATATATGAAACATATTGGGGTGTCCAAAACTTTGTTTTTGAACTCAGCCATTGCTGTTTTACCAGAACATGTTCTTTTACAGGTTCCGTGCTTTATTTACATAATTCCTCAATATGTTTTCATATTTCCAATAGTTCAATTATTAAGGCAAAGCTCACGCTAAAAAGTTAATATTTAATTAGATCAATGGTTTATTAATTAATTAATGTTCTGTAGAATTTTCAGTGATTTCGCGGTATAATTCCGCAGCATTTAAGCTATTAAATATACATTGAAAAATTTTCACATGGTCAGACTTGAAGTGTTTATAAGTTAAATTTTGACAGCAAGATATATTTGGGAATCACTAAAACTAGATTTTTGAAACCAGTTGAATCTAGACAGATTATAACAAATATTGAATTAGTTTAAATTTTATATCAAGAAATTATATAAGGTTATGCCTATACTTTCTAGACTTTTACACAGTTATAATAAAAATTTTGAATTAACCTTTATATTCTAAAGCCCAAATTAAAAACGTTAATATGTTTATGATTGCTTGGATTGGTTTTTTCCAGTCCCTAAATGAACGTGAACTCCAAATTAGCGTTACCGTTGAAATTTTTCAAAAAGTCGCACAAAATGGGGATTTTTAAAAATAAAGTCGCATTTATAAGGTGATTCGTGGTACAAAAGTTGCCACAGGTTAATTTTGCCAAAAATTAAAACTTTTTGAATTTGACCTATTTCCTCTTTAATATAAAAGTATGTTTGAATAAAAGCCAGCAAAGAGTCCTTTTTTATTTAGCACTATTTCGATTTCCATTATAAATATCGCAGAAGTGCAGCTGATGAATTTTTATGATTCTTCATTCTAAATTTTAAGCTTTTCATCCACAAGTTATTGATATTTATTATTGATATTTATCTAGTTAAGCCGAATTACCGAAATTTTATGAAGTTCCTTGCCAAAAATGGAAATTTTAAAAGTGGGACAAAAAGGAGAAATCTGAAATAGAACTCAAAAAGTCACACGCATTTGAAAAAGTCGCAATATACGACTAAATTCGAACTAACCGTAACACTGTTTCAAATGCTAAATATTTCTTAAATTATAAAATATAATCTCTCTATTCCAACGACTGTTCGAAATATTTTAGTGAAATTGTAAATAGTTGTAACTGACATGTTTTTGAGTTAATCTGAAGGGCCGTTATAATGGATAATATATATATATATATATATATATATATATATATATATATATATATATATATATATATATATATATATATATATATATATATATATATATATATATATATATATATATATATATATATATATATATATATATATATATATTTTATAATAGGGTCATATCTTCGCCCCAAACTGATCCAAATTTAAACGAATTCATACGTTTTGATGTGATGTGAAAGACCTGTGTACTTTTAGATCAAATTAAAATTTCCTAAGAATATATCTGCCAGTTCGAAAGTTACATAATTATTTCTAAAATATTTAAATATTTTTTTCGAGTAATAGAAAGTTTGACCAATTTATTTGAACCTCATAACAAAATTTGCAACATCATAGATTCAAGATATATGAAATACTAAATACTAATAAATACTACAGACATATTGCACCTCATAAATATACTCATATAATACGTCAGAATTTGCTAAAATACTTGTTTGTATCTTCAATACAAAATTGCTACTAAATAATTTAAAGGAATTGAACTTTGTATTAAATATCCTTAAACGAAATATATACTTAAGGTTCCTTAAGTGTATTTGCTCTTTGGAAAACGAAAAACGGAAGAAAAATTCAACACAAGTATCTTATTTGGATTTAACATACAAATATTCAAGAACATGTACTAAAACTAAATAAAATTAAAGAAAGTTAAGCAAAACATAGGTCAGTATTTTGCTCCACAAAGAGAAAACACAATGTGAAATTAAGAGCTTATAAGAGAGTCACAAAACATGCGCAAATGGCAAAGACAAAACTCTACACTAAAAAAACATCTTATTTCTGAGAGAGTTTAGGGCGAATATTTGTGGATTTTGTTTATAAGAAAATGAGCAACAAAATATTGTTGTCCTACATTTGACAAACAACAACATTATTTCAATTCTTCTGCTACAATTGGTTTTTTTTTATGTTTTTGGATTTTTTTTTGTTGTTGTTGTTATTTTTCTTCGTTGTCGTTGTTGTATCGTTGAGGTCTCAGAGTCCCAGTGTCCTAGTAGTGGCAATTTAATTATTTTGATTTTTCTACTCCTTTTAGTTTCTGTGGTGGAATATAAAAAAAATGTACAAAAGCAGAATAAATAAAAATAGAAATAAAACCAAAATACATTGACCACAAAAACTAGTTGATGACGAAATAAAACAGCTTTTTATATAGAAAATCTTAGAATAGTCACTCTATATTTTTATCTCTATGTTTGTGTATGTGTGTGTATAAATGTATTTATTTATACTACTACATACAAATATAAGTATTTGTTACATTCATTCTATGGCGGGCTGCTACTTTGTAATGTTAATATATATTTTTTTCTCTCTATTTTTAATGTCCTGCCGCCTGGCTCGTGCTAACTCGTAAATGGTGTTAAAGCTTTGCTGGTTATAAGCACTACATCCGGTTGTTTGTTTGTTTTCTAAATTTTGCCATTATTTTTTATTTTGTTTGTTTATATTTTATTTTTATTTCTATTTTAATTTTCATTTTTTGTTTTCGTTTCCTACTGTCAGACTCATAAATATAAATTAAGCACTTGCCAGCAAAAACCACTTAAACTACTTTTGTGTCAAAGACTAAAAATTAGAAAATTAATTTTAAATTGAGAAAGAAAAAATTAATTAGAATAACTACAGATTTTGAAATGTACTCTACATACAGTAGATTTGAATTTTCGTATATGTGAAACAATTCAGGCGAATTTCTTGAAAACATTATTTGAAGTCCTTTTCTCTGATGGATACTTAAGATACTGATACCTGAAAATTTCCAAAATTTTACACAAAAAATTCTAATTATTAAAAGGTGGAAAATATGCAATAAAGGGGACAAAAAAGCTTATTGATGTCCGTCCATCCTTCTGACTGTCTATGTAAAACTTGTATATCTTAATTAAATTCTTAATAAACTTTGCTGTGCGTCGTTACTGTGGCTCAATAACGAGGCCTATTGAAATTGTTGATAATGGTTCCTACCTGAATGGGGACATAAGCTCACATAAGTCCTAAATATAAAGAAAAATTTGGCAAAATTAAGTCTTATGATATTCTAAAATGATGTACAAAAAAATGTATCACTAGCTCTATGTTGTCTTGGGAAAAGTGTTACCGTTTGTACGACTTTATTCGCAAATTGCGACTTTTTCAACTGCGTGTGACTTTTTGTGTACTTTTTAAAATTTCCCCTTTTTCCCCTTTTTACAATTTGCATTTTCGTCATAGAACTTCATGAAATTTCGGTAATTTGGCTTAACTAAGGACATATCAATAAATTTTATATAATTTCTGAATGAAAAGGATGAAATTTAGAATTATAGAATCATAAAAACTCATCAACTGTACTTTTAAGAAATTTATAATGAAAATCGAAATATTAAAGAAAAAACTAATTGTTGGCTATTATTCAAGCATATTGCTATATTAAACGAGAAGCAGAGCAAATTCATAATTTAAAACATATCAAAAAGTGTTAATTTTTGGCAAATTTAACCTGTGGCGACTTTTGTTCCGCAAATAATTTTTTTTGTGCGACTTTTCTAATTTTGGGGAGAGGACCACGTTTAATGGTTTTGTCCCATAAAGTATATATTCTTGCATAATATCAGAATCTGCCATGTCTATCTGTTAAACTGTAAAAATTTTATATTTTATTCAACTTCTTCTACAATATTTCAGTATATTTTTGGTTCTAAATTGAGCCCACCAAGTTCAAAAATCTATAAAAGTAATGTTCGAAAACACAAAAGCAACATAACACATGTTGTAACATAGAGATAAAAAGGCATAACAACCACTTTTAAGTATAGCGTGTGACTCAGAACCATTTTTGGAATCGATCCATCTGCCTATCCGTCAATGTAAGCGAATACTATAGAGGTCGCAATTTTTAAGATATCTCGATAAAATTTGAAGCCTGTTAAAATTGGACATATTCCGTCCAATATTTCAGGTAACTTCTACACACATGTTCTCCAGGAATGGGGTTTTAAAGTCATAAAAGTTCTAAATATAAAACACATTGAATGCAATTCAACAAAACTAAGTCCTATAATATTCTAAATCGATATGTAAAATTATGCGAAGGACAGTCCATTACATTCTTTTGATCCCAAACAAGTATCACTTTAAAGCCAGAAATCTCACATATACATTGGTATTATAATAACAACAAATCAAATAAAAAATAGTAAACTTAAATCAATATCCCAAAATTATACGAGGGTCGATTCGTCATTTATTCCGATATAATGACCAATAAAAATCCTTTGCAAACGCTAAATTTCACATAAATTTTTGTATCGTGATAATGTACTTCACACTTAATTAATAATGAAAATTGATGAGTTGATTGAATGGTGTCCGTCCGTCTGCCTTTCTGTTCACTGGCTGTTTATGTAAACGTTCTGAACAGTCTATAGGTCGCAGTTTTTGAAATTTTATGATGAAATTCGGTACATATTACGATAATGGCTTTAGAACGAAGCTTTTTGCTCATGTTCGGTCCAATAATTCAGGTGCATCCCGTAAACAAATGTTTTTCCCGGAGTGAGGTTTCAAAGTCATAAAGGTCCTAAATACAAAGCGATTGAAACGAAATTTGGTACAAACAAGTGAAATAATATCTAAGGGTCGGTTCATCATTCTTATAAGCACTCCTTTCCAACTAACACACTTAAGTGAAAAAATAATAATTTGTCAAATTAAGATGTTTAATACTACACGAGGGTCGGTTCATAATTACTTAGAGGCTGCATATAATCCCCCAATCAATTAATTTTAAAACTGCTTCAGTTAATTACAATATTTACAATTGAAAAGGAAAAGCTGCATATTTTTTCCAAACTTAATGTTATATAAGTACATATTTCCGTATGAGTAATATAACTTTTTTACATTAAGTATACGCAAAAGTTGATACTATTATAAAGTTATATTTACAAAATTTTACAGTCATAAGATATTGAGTTCTTCTAGACCCACTAGATTAAAGAAATATATACGATTTTTGTAACGTCCAATATACATCTAGTTTTTAGTCGATATATATATATACACTTTTTTACCAATTTTAAAATACTTTCTTAATTTGTTTGTTAAATTTATTCATTCGAAAGGGAAAGCTTCAATTTTTTTGCCAAACTTAATATAATATATGTACATACATATGAGTACATGCGTATGAGTAATAATTGTTTTTACATTAAGTATACGCAACAGTTCTGAGATGAAACATATACAAAGTTTTGTATGTCCAAAATTTATCTGTTTTTTCCGAAATAAGTAACTCCTTTATTTTTTTAATTTTTTAATACTTTTTTAATTTTTTGTTAAAATATATTACAATTTAAACAGGATTACAATTTACAGTTTAAATCGCAATTTTAGCCAAATTTAATACAATTAAAGGTGCTAAATTGGGTATGAATAATATAACTTTTAAAATAATCAAAACTTTTTATTTTTAAAATTTTATCACTTGACTGCATAGTGGTAACACAAATATTTTTTTAATAATTATCTTAACAATTTTTTTATAAGTACAGCTAAGACATTTCCAAGTTGACCTGGAAGAATTGACTACATTTAATATCATATATTCAGAGGTATTTAAGAAGAATTTTATTTTTAATCCATTTTTAACCAAGTTCGTTTTTATTTTCTCTAATTACTAATTTTATTTCTTTTATTTTATTAAAATTAGTATATCTTAAATAGTTTTATAACCTTAAAAAGGCCTTACATAGTGGTTTTATATAAGTATATATATTCCTCAAATAATTGAAAATTTTTTTACCGATTTTCAATAAAATTGGTTCAAATTTACAAATCTTAAATATGTAATATATAATAATTTTGCCAAAATTCAATATATTCTTGAAAAGGTCCTTTTATGGAATCTAAGGGAAAAAATGGTCCAAGCCAGTGTTATCCATTTTTTTTAATTTCAGTCCTAATTTGCAATTTATTCAACTGCCTGCGGCTTTTTGCGTGTATTTTCAAATCACCATTTCTTAACTTTTTGATATTTTACCACTCCTCTGCCTATTTTATGTATTTTCGTGTGACTTAGACAATTTGCTTTATGCTGTTTATTGAGCCTTGGCACACACTTTATATTCTTCCATTTTATGTTTTCACCTCTTCGGATGTAAGCAGCCTGTATGGAAGTAACAGGAAGATCTAGTTTGTGTTGAATTCTATTTGTTATGAGTATCTTCTTGTTTTATAAGATTTATCTGTATTTTAATTTTGGATTTCCCTTTGAAGGTTTTCAAATACCATAACTGTCCATTCATAAAGAAATTATGTACCAACATGAAACAATGTATTCAGATTTTTTCTTTGATCGAACAGAAAAGTTCCCTTGGATATCAAATAGCTTTTGAAATATTTGAGCGCATAAATTAGGCAAACAACAAAACTAAGAAAAAATATTGTTTCCTTCAAAAATTTGTTTCTCATTAAAAAACTTCCACTTTCTTTTAAAAGAGAACAAAAAATACAAATTAAAAATATAGAAAAAAAATAAATGTGTTTTTAGGAATATGCATCAGTGTAACGTAAATGCTTTTACTGATCTAATTTTAATTATTTTAGAAAATATTTTCATCTGAATTTTTATAACTTTTTCTGCAATTTTTTTTCAATACAAATTGAATAAGACCATGATAAAATGTCCGGACGAAATTTCTTTACAATCTTACAGTTAGTGTAAACATAAGAACGTGTGCCTAAATATCGGACAGACGGGCTAAGTCGCCTCAGTTTTTGATGCAATAATACGAACTTTATGGGATCTTAGATGATATCTTCTGAGTTTTACACCGAAATGACAAAGTAAAATCTTTTCACTACATATTAAGGTTGCGGGGACAAAGGATAATAAATTCTACTGAGATGGAAAGTAACTAATTTACTTTGTCTGAAATGGGTCACAGTTTTACATTAATTCCTAATTTAGTTTAGTTTTAATATAAAATGATTTTTTTATAAACCTGCTGTAGGGTAATCATAAAAGAACTTTATTTTTAGTATTATAAAAAAATTTTTTGAATAATATTAACACGCAAATATTAGTAAACATTCCTGTTTAACGACTTTATTGGTTTAAGTGGTCATAAAATACTCGTATAATTTTTTAATTGGCAGTTTAGCGATACAAAAAGAAGAAACATTGAAATGCTTTAAAGAGTCAATACGAATTCTTTATGCATTTTACTTTTATGTAGGGATTTTACTTTCGAATAAAAACCTAACAAATTATGACATTAAAAGAATAATATATAAGTACGTAAGTATGACATAACAGGAATAATGGCCTTAAGCTTCCAAGGAATATCGCATTTCATTGAATATTGATTCCTAAATTTAGAACTATTATTTTGGCACCTGTTTTATATTGATATTTTTGGTATTAATTATTTTCAGGTTACAAAGAGTTAATTTTATAGAAAATGCTTATGGTTTTTTCCATGTATTTTCTTTAATTATACATCCGATTTTTTTCACTTCAAAATTCTGAGGAATAATTGTGTCAAGCAGAAACAAAAACCTTAATTTATGTTATAAGTGGAATTTTTAAATAATTTCAAAGAAATTATAAATTTATACTAACAAATTTATTGTTTTCAATATATTTATACCCGGTGTTGTTTACTGACTTTAATCGTGTCAAATTTTTAAGTAATATTTCTTAAATATACACTGAACCAAAAAAGGTAGTATATAAAACGAAAAAAGGGTCTGGAATTAAACAAAAATGGGTTTAATATCAGCCAATGAAAACTTTATTCATCATAACAAAAATTTTCGTAAATTTTTTCGTAAATTTTTCGTAAATTCTTCAAATTAAAGAAAAATTTTCAATATGATTATTTGAATTCGATAATAAAAAAGGGTTAATTTGAATAAATATTATTCAATTTGAACAATACATTATTTAAATTAACAAAAAAATTCTTTATATTGATGAATATTATTCAATTCTAATATCATATTTATTTAAATTTACAAAATTTTAGTTGATTTAAGGAAAGAATTACATTTAATTGTTGTAATAAATTAATATCTAAACTATTAAGAACCAAGGGAAGTAGTACTCAGCATACAAAGAAAATATTGATTATAGAATATCTTAAGAACTGTAACAGCGACATATTTTTGAATGTAGATATAAATATTGGATTTTAACTTGTTTGGTAAAGAAATTGCTTGAAGCATTGGCAGACAATGTGGGCAAATTTCATTGAATTTGACCGATTATTCTAAGCGTAAGATTGTTTCCAGCAAACTGTAAAAGCTACATTGACTTAGTTTTTGATTATATGTAACATTATATATACACCTAATGCGGTTCTAGATGATTCCTTTTTGGCGTTACAAACGGATTGATAATATATACTCATCACCACTTGTGGTGATGGAAGGTATAAAAAGGGTACAAAAGTTGAAATTTGCGACTAAAGTCGAACCAACAGTAAAATCGTACAGAATGTTTTCTTTAGTCAAAACAATGGGGCAGAATCGATTTTTTGGAAATATATCTAACTTCTGATCATATGTATAGGTTTAAATAAAATTTAACCTAAAATTATAAGCATATTATTAACTTTGTACATACGCCCAGTGAAAGTGTTCTTTAAACAGTGACAGTGATCGCATTATTCTAAAAGAAAACAAGAAAACAAAAAGTTTCCAAAAAACGACAGAGAATATTGTTTTCTTTGAATATGGGATTATCTATTAGAGGTCATTTAGTGCACCGTATGAAACGGATAATTTTAATTTTATATGAATTGCGAATTAATGCTCAGCACCACCTTTAGGTGATTTTGCTAGTTCAAAATAAAAACAAATACAATTGAATATGCAACAAATAATAAAGAACGACTCTATTAATAACTGTTATTTCAAAATTTCAGTCACTGTAGTTACCATTGATTTACCAATCACAGTGATTAAATCACAGTTGTACAAATATCGCTCATATCTACTATATGTACAATCATTTTTCAAAAAATGCAATTGCATCGGTATAGACTTAAAAGTAGTATAGTATAGTATAGACTTAAAATAGTAATCAAATTTGTGAAGCTGCATAAAATCCATCAAAGGAGGCAATTTTTAATGCGGACTCTATTGAACAATTTTGCCTACCATAATTTTATGTTCATAGTGGAGACAAATCTGCTCCAGGAGGAAAACTGTCAAAAGAGGGATAAACATTTTTAATATATGAAATGCTGCAGGAACAAAAACATTTAACTGTTTGTAAAAGGAAAAGCTCAAAATACGAGAACTTTTCTGAACAAAACTCTTCTTATTTGTTCGCAAACTCTAAATCTGCTTAGACAAATGCAGATCAGTTAAATTTTTTTGATAAATTTATTTCTGAAGTAAGTTTTATCACCAGCAAATGAACTGGTTCATGATAGTAAAGATGGATAGATTTGGTTAGTGTATATGTCTTCCAATTTAAACCCGTGGATCAGAATATAAAAAGGATTCTATAACTGTATTACCATAACTGTTAACTATCAAAAATTTCATCTTCCAACTAAAATTTCATCTTCCAACTAACATCTCTCAAACAAACCACATTCTAAGAATCCGTTTCATTGGTTGCATTAGCCTGGAAAAAGTATCTGGTGATTCCATAAAAGAATGTTGGAAGAAAATTTTGTGCGATGACAACTTTGCGGACGAAGATGATGTTCCACAATCAATTGTGTGAGACCGTGAGGAGATAAGATTAATTTCCAAAATGCACAATTTTTGCAAATTTTGCAAATTCAAAATCTGATTTATTGATTTATTTGAAAGGAATCTTGATGATCCAAGAAATTGAATTTGACAATGATGTTGAAATGGGTACTTTTTAGACATACATGTTAACTATTCAAAAAAATGAATTCAAAAGAATACAAATTAATTATATCTTGTTCCTTTATATAATTTTTAAATAAAAAATTATGTATAAAATCCAAAAACTTTATGTATATTATTTGCTCTAAAACATAAAAGATGCATTGTCCAATCATAAAAATTTTTCTGTAGTACTTTGTATTTTATGATAAGGTATCAAGTTTTGGTAGCCTTTTAACGGTATCTGTTAACATACAATTACAAGTGGCAACACTACAGCAACCAAAATTTCTTCCAAGATATTTAAAAATATACTGCATATGTTGAGGTGCTGGAAACCAATGAATAAAATAATGTTGCCAGATTAAATCTATTTGTACACTGTGATTTTTAAATTATTTGTTTAGTTTGAAACAAAGGTATAACATTAAAATTATATATTAAAATTCTTTAATGTTAAATGTAATATTTTATATTTATTTATTTAAATTAAAGTCCATTATAATTTTATAAACACATCATGAAATATAAATTTATATATGTATAATTGCAATACAATTTATATTATGTAATAAATTATAACAAAATAAATTTACAATACACAATTTACGCAAATTTACCAAAAATTATACGTTAATATTGAGCGGAATTAAGCTGTTTACACATTCTTTGTTTACAATTTTTGGTAATTTGTGTAAACAAGATGTATTTATCCCTTTGGGAAAAACAATCATTATTTGTAATACCAACAATATTTTTTTAAACAAATATAGATATTTGTTAAGATATTTGGTATTTTAATAGGTCAATTTAACAACTTTTTAAAATATTTGAAATAAATTTAAAAATGAATAAAACATCATGGGCAGAATTGTATGTATTTCATGGTTCACAAAAACATGTAATATTACACTTCTTATATGTAATATATGCAGGGCTGAATAAATTTCTTTTGAAATCAGTCTGTTAACTTTTTGACGACCTGTTAGATTTATAATACTTTACTTTTGACTACAATATTAGTTTCTTCATCTTAGTTCCGTGTTTTACTCTTAAAGATTGTTAAAATTTTTTAACGAAATAGCACCAAAATTTGGAAAATTTGCTCCATTAAGAAAATGTCATAAGACCCCAAATATTTGGGCATTGTTGGAAAAAATTAATAAGGGTAGTAACTGTTACGAAAAGAGGTATAGAATTGAAGTTAAGTAGGTTAAATATGAGTCAACAAAACCGTTATTCTTCAAATTGACGAAAAATTTAATAAAACATTCTTCAAATTGACAAACATTGTATTGAAAAATATTATTCAATTTTAATATCATATTTTAGGTAAATTTATGAAATTTTTGTTGAATTGAGGAAAGAATTACATTAAACAGTTGTAATAAATTAACACATAAAATATTAAGGGCCAAGGGAAGGATAACTTCCCATACAAAGCAAATATTAGTTACAGAATATCTAAATAAAAATATCTGAATTTAGTACCAATGACCTGGATACGACCAGGGAAAAGTAACCACAATGCAAAGGAAATATTGATTAACGAATATCTTAAGATCTGCTACAGCGAGAATTTGCTCCCAATTACTTTTTTAATACACTTCGTTCTGTGTTAAAGTTCTATGAAAATTTGTCGTTTGTATTACCGACAATATTTGGTTCAATGTAAAAAAAACATCCCGTGGCGACCGGCCTTCGGCTTGACAAAGAGAATTCTTTCTCTGTTCAATGGTGAAATAATCACCTTCGCTAAGAAAACTTTCGATGCACAACTGGCCTACGCCTGACTAAGGGAATTTTTCCTCTGTTTCTTGTTTGGACTTAAGCACTTTCTCCCCTTTGGTATTCAAAACGTCAATTTCGTTAAAGATTTTTTTAGGAAAAGAGAAGTATTTTTACAAACACGACTTTCTAAACACCGTAGAGTAGAAAATCTGGCCAAAGTCCGGTCGCGCAGGAAAAGTTTTCTTGACGAAACCGAAACTCTGGAATTCAAAGCGCTAGTTTCGTTAAAGACTTTTTTTGGATGGAGAGAAGTATATTTGCGAAAACTTCTTTCTAAGCACCATAGAGAAGAAATTCTATTAGATCGTCTGATCTTGGAAATTGCAGGGAAATTTTTAACTACCACAGAGAAAAAGTTCCTTAGTCCGGCCAAAGGTCCAGCAGGAAGAGTTTTCTTAGCGAAGGTGGTACTTAATTACCAATGGCTTTAAAGTAAATAAGTAAAATCATTGAACCCTCCGTCCCCAACATTTGTAATTAGCACGTATTTTGTATGAAATTGATGTTCTTTATTTGTAATTATTTCATAAAATTTTTGGGGTTTTTTCTTTCCATAACTTTAGGATAATTCAAATCGATTGGTGGGTTGTCCCAAATATTAGCTAAATCAAATCAGACAATCAATTGCCACAAAATTGTTAAAAAAATATTGATTCTCTTCCACTGTAATAATCTACATTTGCAGTTATATTCAAAGATGTTTCGATGAGGTCCAGTGGGTTTCCGGCTGTTTCAACCAGACGAACAAAAGTAACAGCTTCTAATCTATTATTTTTTACAGTGTAAAGTGTAAAAAGTGAAATATCACTTTCCTAACATGCATTCCCTTGACAAAGTCGAATAGTTATTGCCAATGTAACCCAAAATAAACAAGATATTTAGCTGACACAGTTTTTTATCTATTCCATTAATCCTTTTGCTTTCAATCTATTTCAATACAACTGCAAATAATAATTATGATTACACTGAAATTCTATGACCATGATTTTTTTGCTAAAAATAAATCTTCAAATAATATTTTAAGCGATTTCCTTTTTTTCCTATATCAAAAAGGTTAATTATCTCATACTGTTGTAAATAAAAAATTAAAAGAACAATAATTCTACTTAAAAAATAATGTAGTAATAATTATACAAAAACACTTAATATCTGTATATTTACGTATGATGTATGTATGTACGTATGTATGTATGTATGTATGTATGTATGTATGTATGTATGTATGTATGTATGTATGTATGTATGTATGTATGTATGCAAGTAAAATGCTTGGAAATGAATTTTAAAATGTATAAAATCAAAAATAAAACTGAATACAGTACAGCTGTATTCGGCTATGACGAATCTTGAATACCCTCCACCACAGTGCGTGTGAAGGAATACGTTATTTTACCCACATATACTCTCATACATACGCTCACAGACGTATACAATATGTACAAATTTTTCATAAATATAACACGAAGCCCTTAATTTGTTATAAAATTAATCATATTTTTGGCTATAATTTTTTTGACTACTGAACCGATTTTGATAATTTGAAACGGTAATAAAGTAGATATAGTCTTATGTTATAGTAAAATTTTATTCTAATTTGTCGATTGAAAATATTTAGAAACATTTTTGCTTGAACTTAGATATCAATCTATGTTTTTAAATATACTGAATCGATTTGCTAGTTTTAAATAAGAAATTTCTCAAGATTATAAATAGTCAGGCTAAACTACATTGAGCTCTATGAATTATTGTGGATGTAAGTGTACCTACAATAGACAAGCGGACAGACAGACAGACAGACAGACAGACAGACAGACATACAGACGGACATAACTAAATCAACTCAGATTTTGATTTTATGCAATAATTTAAACACATTATAGGATCTGAGACGATTTTTTCTAAGCTTTCCAAACAAAATGACAAAGTTAATATACCCTCATCACCACTTATGGTGATGGAGCGTATAAAAACATGTGCACAACGAAATCACAACCTTCAAGCTAAATGAGCAAAATGAATCTCTTGTCCCTTTGCCATATCATATTAATCTGCAAAATATGAGTCAAGGTTATCGAAAGTGTAACCTTTTCGTTAATAAAATTTATGAAAAAATAATAAAACATAAAAGGATTCTCGTTTTTATTATTGTTAATATTATTTTGTGATTTATTTCCGTTCTGCCAAATGTGACTTCCTTTCAAATGCGTATTTTGTTGCATTTTATGGCAAAATGAAATAAAGAGCTATAAATACAAAAAAATTCATTGGGTAAAATATTTATTAAAAAGTTTTTTTTTTATTTTTGTTTCTTTTTTTATTTAAATGAAATTTCAATTATGGTTACACCACAAGTGTGGTTGAATGTATGTACATTTGCACTTTATCTAATGGTTAAAAAATATATAAAAATAGTTCAGTTTTTTTTCTTTCTCTCTCTTTTTTGATACCATAAATGGTTTATTGAATGGACAATATGGATGTTGAATTAAATATATACAGAAGCAAAAAAATTATAACAATTATTTACCGATATTTTAGAAAAAATAATGTTTAAAAAATTTAAAGAAAAAAAACTAAGTTTGCTTTTGTATTAAAAATAATGTGGTTAAAGCTTTACTACAGATAAATTAGTTATCCCAGTAAAATAGAAAAAGGAAAAAGGTCTTAAAAATTTTTAAATAACATTCTGGTTTGAATCCTTTTGAATTTGGCTTTATATTTTAAACTCAAAATATATACACCGTCAAACAATTTTACTTTAATATCTATAAAAACTATAATAGTTTAAACAATTTTACTAGATAAAAGTGTTAATTCTAATATTAAAACTGAAAACAAAGTAAGTAATGATGCTCTTTTCGGATGTGTCGACTCTTAAACACCCTCCACTACTTACATTATGAAACAAATTAGCATGAGTTGAGGGTATTGCACCAGAAAACTAATTACTTATTCATTCATCAGCTTTATACTGATCCCGAAAAAATGTCTTAATAAAAACTACAGGGAGAAACATATAATTGAAATTACCCATAAATATTAGTACTACATACAGTACTACATATTTTATCTTAAACACTATTCCGGCGAGGGGTATTAAAAAAGAATTATGGCGCGATAACTGTCTAACTAGACTTATATATAATAGACTTATAAAATTCGTTTTTATATTTTTCGGAAAGGTGCGTTTAAAAATGAATCGATATTGGTTAAATTAGTATGTGAGCAGAATTTCATAAGAATTATAGCTGTAAAAAATTTGAACCGTAATAAATAATATAAATTAAACAAAGCTAAAACAACAGTTATTTTAAATTTAAATTTCCGGTTTCTTTAGATATATTAATCAAAGTTAATATACATGACAAATTGCAGAAAATTATCCTCAAAATTGCTACAAATATGAAATGCAGATTTTGTGGTATATCAAAATTTTACGATTTGTAAACTATAAATTTTACTTATTGAAACATCCTTTCTATGGATCCGTTTTTGATGATAATATTTCGTACGATAATGAATTACATATAACTGTATGTTATAATTAAATTTTGTTTAAATCCAATTTTTATTGCTAAAAATTAGAAAAGTTATTTTCCGGAATATTCAGGTTGTCTCAAATATCGTTCTATAGAATTTTTTGTAATGTACCAATATAGATGTCAATTATTCTAGCCATAAAAATGTTTCCAACAAACGGACATAACCAAATCGGCTGAGATTTTAATTAAATGCATTTGATTAACACGCAAAATGACAACGTTATTATAACTTCATCGCCACTTCTGATGGTAGATGGTATAAAAATGAAAGTATAATAGTCGGTCGATATCGACTATACAAAACACCACATCATAACACAGGTATGAAAACTGGACTGGTACTCATAGAATTTGATTTTGCGCGCCGTTATATGAGGGCGAACAGAGTTTCAAATGTAAAATAAAATGCTAACATTTTGTAACTGCCGATCGACTAGTCCAGTTTGATTGAGATTTTATATAGTCACATTGCATTTGTGGGTGTTACATATTTAAAATGCCATCATTATTGTACGTTCCAGGCAGATATCATAAAATAGGCTCAGAAAGTAACTCTACATGCTTCAAATATTCTCAAAGACGTATAATTTACCAAACATGGTAAGAGCTGTGCCACTTTCGAGTTATTATTGGGTAAAATTATTTGACTTTTTTAATTCGCCTAAAACTTATATACCTTCGGATGTAGTTTAAATTGATTTTCACAGATAAATAAGTTCCCAAAATAGAACGGACTCACATATGAATTGGTAATTAAATGCTCCATTGATTTTTGTGGGAACAAAAAAAATGTTTGGATTTGCCAACTACACAAACTTTAACAATAACATCTTCTAAATTACTCTTTGACATCTGAACATCGATCGATCTCAAAACGTGCCAATAACATGATTTTTCGTCAGATAACATTATTTTTTCTAATCCTACGTCCATTTCATTTATCGTGTGAATTTCAAGCGATTTTCTTTATGATGTTTTTTCCAGCATTTTAGGTTTTCATCTCTTCGTAAATTGCGAACAATGTGTTTATATGTGTCATATTATACAAGGATCGGTCCATTTTTTTCTTATAGGTTCCATACAACCATCCTTCCAAATATCACTTTGGAACACATATATGTGTAAAATTTATAGTCACATATGAGGTAAATATAAACCAAAATAGCTGTGCGAAATTAAACGTGGGTCGGTACATAATTTTTTCTAATTCCATATAACCCTACAGAAAAAATTCTCTTTTAAACTCATACAATTAACATTAATGTTAGTATCGTAATAATATATTGCACACATAAACATAATAAGGAAAGCAAATTTTACGAGATTTACAATCAACAATGTAAAGTAGGGTATTAAACAGTCACCGACTATAACATATTTACGTGTTTAATATTTCTAGGTAGATTTCGAACAATATAATTCAAAAAATTATGCATCATACATTTGGAACGTTTAATTTTACAAACAATTTCTCTATTGGAACATCCTTTGACATGAAAAAATTAATATGGATTGAATTTATCGATTAACTTTATTAAAATTAATTTAAACATACCATTATTTATTGGAAACAAAAATTTTCAATATTATACGTTTATAAAAATAAATGCGTTTATAGAAATGTTCCACATAAAATAGCACTAAGAGAATTTGATCATGAATAATGCAAACTACAATTCTAAGAAAATAACTTGTTTATAGTAAAAAGGACTGTTACATAGTCTCCCATTAAAGATCTTCAACATTACTTTTGGATAAGAACAACAAAGATAAAACAAAATTGAATAATGGAAAACGGAACGAGTTTATTGGAATATGCATCAGTGTATTAATCGAAGTTTTTTTCGTGCTTCTATTAGATATTAAAGAAATTGACATATTTTTTTGACTATAACTTCTCTTCCATCTGGTTTTGATGATTCTTGGAATAGTAATGGGATGTTGTTGGATATAAATTATAATTAAAATTTTTGAATTTGAGATTTAGATTAGATATCGATTTTGCTGGTTATAAATAACTAATCGATAAGTAATATTTACTTTGCATAAAGATTACCTTTTCCCCGGACTAAGCTTTTTTACCCTCCACTATCTTGTCATTCCGTGTGTAACGACAAGAAGAAATTATCTTAAACTCCATAAGGTATATATTCTTACATCAAGTCAAAATCTGAATCGATTCTTCTATGTTCGTCTGTCTGTCTATTGGTGCTAAAATATTTGACAGTTCTCAGTGAAATGTTTCCTTATTTTTTATTTGTTTCTTTTTAACATTATTACTTTTTAATACCATAGTTTACGGCAGTTTTATGGAAGTGTTTTTCCGGAATCAGTGTTGCATTATATTCATGTTTCATGTTTCATAATGTAAGTGGTGGACGGTATTTAATATTCAGTATGATGTAACATTCTTACTTTTTAAGTTAAAACTTCTAGAATCTATTCACTTTAAATCCAGTTTCGTAAGAGGTCACATAAGGTTATATGAACAATTGATTTCATATCACACATAAATGAAATGATCTCAGTTCATATAATTGATTTCTTTTTCCAGTTTTTAATGGTTTTTATCTCATTTAATTGAATTTAGTACGATAATTTTGTTTACGGCAATAGAAATTACAAAACAGAATAATTTTTACACTTAATTTTACTTCATTTCACACTAAACTGCATAATTTTTAATTTGTATATTGTTTTCCTTTACAGTTCATAATAAAAGTTTAGTAGGTTTTGAAACTTTGCCATAACTACAAGAGAGTTTCCATTAATGTTCCTAAGAGGAAGGATATTAATAAACCAAACAACAAAACATTATAATTTTTAAATTCTTCCTGAAGAAGAAGCTTAAGTTAAGTGAAATAAGTTAAAAAGTCCATTTTAAATTCCGATTATTTAAATGTTTACTGGGTTAATATGCAAATTAGCTGCAGTAAAAAGAACACAAAACAAAAATTTAAATTTTGCTGTATTTTAATTTTTTTCTGTTCATATAACCATTTTAGTAATTAAGACATAAAAAAGTTTTGCATATTCAGTTTTGCAAATTATAGTTACCAAATTTTTTTGTGTAAAATTGTTGTATGAAAATTAAAATTATTAGTTCAATATCCTTAATTTAATAAATATTGAAGTCAATTAACTCATCAGTACTTTTTTATGATTTTTTGCATAATATTTATAAGTGTTTTCAAGGAGTTTTTAATTCAATATTTACTGCCTGTTTTTTTAATGTTGTTCAGTACATTAGTCCAAAGCTGATGAAAGCTTTGGCAGCCAGCAAAATAATAAGGAAATACAAAGGAGTGAAAATTAAGGTGTAAAGATTCCAATGCATCGCATACATCACGATAATAATTTTATGGAATAATATCATGAAAGAATCTAGCAATAGTCGTTTTAGACTTACAGTATAGTGAAAAGTGAGGTCGAATAATTCTTAACATACATATATGTTAATCAAAATAAAGCCATTAAATTACCAGTTTTAATTTTTTATTTGATTGAAATTATTGTTACAATTTACAAATAATATATTCTTTTATAGTTTTATTCAACAGTGATAACATTTTTAACTTTTATCAAAAACCCTTCTATTTACATTTTTGTATTGCTTTTCGTCACTTTGCTCCAACAGCCAGCACATCTCTGTTCAAAATCTAGCACACATTCGGATAACTTTTTTGTGCTTTTCAATTATCTTTTAATAAGATCCCAATATTTCTCCATTCGATTTTATTCCCGGCAGTTTTGAATACTTAGCTCTTTTGATAAAATGCTTCATTAATGTTTGTTTACTTGATGCAAGTAAAAATAACTGTAGACACAATAAAGTGTTAAGAATGAAAGCAGCCTTTTTTGTATACATTCCTTGATGAAAATTCGATATTTATAGGGCCCTTTGCAATAAATTATTACATTTTTTGCCAGAGCTGCAAATTGCTTGCCATGTCAAAACTTTCTAGGAAATTTTGACTGATTTTGGCTTCCAAAACTTTTCTTAGTATTTCCTAGAGTATAAGCAGGAAACAATTTTTACCTGGAAATGAAGAAAAATCTGTTTCTAAATCTTTATAAGCTTTAACTTTTCGTACCAAATAGTCCGAGCAGTAAGCAAACCGGACTACCGAATGTTTGGTAACTCTTTTGAAGATGTTTTCCATTTTTTTTGGATTAAGAAACGTCATGTGGATCAATTTTTCTATCAACGAACAAGTTCTCCCGGCATTGCTTGATAATTGTGTTAAATAATAATCAAAAAATAATTGCTATAAAAAAAGCGTGTATAAGAGTTTGTTGATCTCACTCCTTAGTCTATAAAATTAAAAATTATGAACTGGACCTCATAAAATATGTAACTATGATATGTGCATCTATAAAAAATACTTTAACAAATTATTGAGAATTATAAAATTTGAGGTTCGTACCAGAAGATTGGGTTATACGAAGGCAATAGCAAATTATACACCAATCCTCCCAAAAGTTCGTAGGATCATTTCTGGTTATTTGAATACTTAATTACAAAATAAAAAAATATTTAAGATTTATTCACACCAAAATGATTTTCGGATGTGATTCTGTATGGAAGCTACGCAATTTGCGAACCCACTCTTTCCTGATTAAAAATACCAAATGTCATCAACATATCGCTACAGTTGCATACAAAACCAAATCTTTTTTGTTTTGTGCGTTAGGGCTCTGAGCTGTTTCTTAATATGATTAATCAATATTACTCATACGCATCTCTTTTCTTCGTTTGAAATGAAATTGATTTATATATTTATACGATATACCACTGTAGATGGTTGGGGTATTATGCGCTTATGCTTTTAAAATGATAAAACATCCACTTTTAAGTATACCGTCTAACTCAGTCTGTCTGTCCATATAAACGATGTGAACGTTGATGAAATTTGGAACATATTACTTTTGTGACTCAAGGACAAAGCCCATTGAAACTGGTCATATTCAGACCAATATTTTAGAAAACTCTTATACAAACGACCTTCAAAATTGCAGTTTTAAGGTCGTAAAAGTCCTACATATAAATCTAAATATAAAGATAGAGTCTGTTTTTTATTTGCCGCCTAAAGTAATGACCTCTTTTGTGACCTTCAAGATGAAGTAAGTTCTACTTACTTTTGACAAAATCTCTGTCATATAATGCTTTAAATACATCACTGGCCAGGCCTTATTCTGAATTCTGTGTCAATAATAGCTTTATGTTTAGATTGTTATTTAGGACTTTTATGACCTTAAAACTGCGATTTCATCTTAAAAAATAAAAACAGGTAAGAATGCTTTATTTGGCTGTGTAGAATCTTAGATATTCTCCATAACTAATATTATGCAAAACTTAGCATGAATTGAAGATGTTGAACCAAAACTTTATAATTCGTTCAATTCAGCTTAAATACCCCTATTGTAACTGCAGTCAAATATCGTTACATAATTACATTAAAATATTGGTACCGAGCTATAGATTTAAGTGGCCTATTTTATAAAAAATAATGTTAAAGGAAGAATTTCCCTAAATGAAAGGCTATATTCAAGAAAAAAGATACCTATATTGAAGACAATTATTCAGTTGTCAGAATTTCGAACAAATATGACTCAATATTATTAAAGATGAATACAAAAACCATTGTGCCGAATTTCAATGAATTTGGTATTTATTTAAGTGTTTTGCAAGCTCAAATTAATTAATTATAGTTAAAAAGTATTGTGCCGAATTTCGATGAATTTGGTCTTTATTTAAGTGTTTTATAAGCACATACCCGCGAAGGGACATAATATGGACCAATTTTAATCAAATTAAAAACAATTATTTTAGACGGTCAAATAATGACTGCATAATCTAGTTTCTCTGGGTTTGTTATTGTATCAAAATAAATATATATGGCAAATTTCAGAAAAATTATCTTAAAATTTCTACCCAGATTTTGGAGTGTTTAAATTTTTTTTTTTAGCCTACAACTTCTTTTCTGTCGATCCGATGTTGTTGATTTTTTACACGATGATAAAGATGTGTTATAGTTATATTTTTGTTTCGAATTCCAGTTACATTTGTTGAAAAAATTATAAAAGTTCTTTTTCGAAATTTGAGGTTGTCTCAGATATCCTTTAAATTTTTTTGTAAAAAACCGCTTTAGATGACTTTCAATAAGAAACAGCTTAGGACAGAAGCAAACAATGTGATCAAATTTCATTGAATTCGGATAATTATTACAGACGTGTATACTTTATGGGGATTGAGATAATTCCTTCTTACCATTATACACCGATTGGCAAAAATCTTTTAAGTTTCATTTGCTATTTTTTTACTTTTTAAATTTAATAGCTTTAAAGTCCAAAAAAATATAAAGCTCTTTTGCTATTTGGTTTATTTTGTTTTGACTCATTTAACAAATTCCTATTAGAACTAAATTTCGATATTTTTGGTGATTTTGCTTTAAACATTTTTAATGCTCTTAAATCAATTCTAAACACTTTTGCCATTTTAACACTTCTAAGATTCATTTGTCAACAACTTTGTTAACGATTTATAGTATATGCTTGAAAGATTTTCTGCTAAATAAGAGTCAATTTCTTGGTATCTAATGAATTTAACAGATTTGCTCTAAATATTTAAAGAGATACAATTTACAGAGTGTATTTCACAATAATTGTAATTAAAAATTACAAAATAACTGTAAATGAAATGTAGTGACTTTTTTCACAGAAAACTTAAATATTTGAAGTTGAAATTAGCAATAAGGACTAGCATTATTGACAGTTAAAATATTAAAGAAACCCAACTTGGTCTTACAAAATGTTGGTCAAGCATTCAAATGTTTGCCTTTCAAAGTGTCAAAAAATTTCCAAACAGTAAAGGGGAAAAATAGAAAATCTGGTTCAGATAGAAGGAATAGTCCATTTGATATTTTTAAAGCCAAAAAAATAAATACCATTTTCAAAGCAGCCCGATATACTCAGTGCTCGGACAATTTGACACTTGGTTAAAGCTAATGACGATTTTAAATGATACAAAAAGGTCTTGCATAATGGATGACGCAATTTTTTCACAACTTCCTTTTTTCATATTGCCGAAGTTCGAGGAAATTTTGAGGGAAGATTAAGTACTCAAAAACAGTCAAAATTTTTCTAAAAAGTTATTGGTATGACAAGCAATATGCAGTTGCAGCAAAAGAAGCCAAACATTAGGAATGTTTACAGGAAAAGCTACTTCCATTCAAGACCATATAACGTGCCCACTTTTTTACCTGATTGGGCATTCTGTGGTATAATAACAATATTGTGATATTTTAGCAAGAGATGCATATCCTCCAAACAGGTCAGAGCTAAGCTTAGTAAAGAGATATTGGACTTTTGTTAAAAGAGAATTGAAGTACCCAAAAAGGCTATCAAATGTCTGGAAGATTTTAAACGGAAATGGACTATAGAGACACAGAAAGCCATAAAAAATATTAATGGAAGAGTTTCCAAAAAGTTTCGAAATTTGAATACTTTTTCACCACATAAAAATCGACTCAGCCATTTTAGAGTCCATATATAGACATGTTGTTAAAAATTTTTCAATTTCACTCCATTCATATAAAATTTTCATTAACTTCTCATAGAACTCATAAACAGCTCTCAGAATATAAAAATATTTCTTCTAACATACCTTTTCGGAAAAGGAAATTATGCCTCACTCATATCTAAATATTTTTTTTTACTTTTATATTTCCGCCCACACCATTTTGAAGGTTAGAAAAACAAAACCTAAAAATTTGCCAACAAAAAGTTTTCCACTTTATACATAAAAAGCAGATGATATATGTTCTCAAAATCAACAGAAATATTGTAGAATAATGACATTTGATGCGTAAAATCATCTTCATCATCACATGACTGAGTGACTGACTGCTTTTTGTGTAAGAGTTTGAAAAAGTCTCGTCAACATTTTAATTTTGGTTTGTTGCAATGTTGTTCAATTTACTTTTTCACTTTTCTTTTATTCACTTTAAACAGAGATTGTGGCAGGAACCCAATGATGATGCAGGTGTTTAGGGAATAAATGTGATTGTGTAAGAGACAGTAGCAGTTTAATTAAAAGAAACGATAAAAGTAGTCGAGTGTGTGATACAAAGTACAAGTCTCAATTTGACATTTTGAATTGTAAAATTAGAAATTTGCCTGTGGAAAATTAAAATGTAAAAGCGGAATTCATAAATGATGTTAATGGACAATAATAGATTTTTGATTTCTAATTCAAATGCTTCAGCAGAGTTTAAAAATTATTAAGCTGGTAAAAGTGTAATTAATGGATAAGATCGAACGTAATACTTTATACCATGATGCAGTCATAAAAAAGTTATGGACGTTCTCTATTGCATGGATTGTATGACTGATGTTAGCATAAAATGTACTCCAATTTGTAGGTTGATCTTCTTAAAATTTAATTTCGGAGCGTAATATACAATTTATTTGTATCAACTTTTATAAACTAATTTCATGTATATAATTTTTGACTATGAATGAAATGGATATGGATAGAATGGACATTTCCATAAGATCTAAGATCCAATCATCGAAAATTTCATTGGTACAAAAAAATCATGTCTTTAACATCTATGAATCACATTGTAAAACAGACTGAAAATTTTTGTGTACATGCACAATATGGATGTGCCTACATTCAGGGCTGAAAAGAACATTTAAACATAAAATTTGTTCCAAAGAACATACAAATTTCGATTGTCAACAAAGCTCTCACGTAAATAACTTTAAATGAATTTAATTTAATATATGAATTTCTGTAAACTTAATGTAAAACACCATAGCTAATTCTTAATAGACCATATATGATCTTTATTTCGATAATTTAACGCAAATAACATAGACCACTTATATGTACAATCATGAAAAATTTTAAGATAAATCAACGTTATATATAATACACCTGTTTTCAACTCACATGGTTGTAGCCTGTTAGATAAAAATACTCAATGTTTCCCAAGAATTTAATTTCGATAATAAAAGTTATGATCGACTTTTATAATAAATTCATCGTATTAACTAATTTGTCATCATACCAACATGGTAAATAATCGGCATAGTAAATAAAAACTAGTCTATAGGGACAAAATTAAAAATGTGTGTCAACATCGGGCTTGTAACTTTAAAGAGAGTTTTTTTTTTTTAATTTAGTACATTTATTTCATTTGGGTACGTAAAACTATGTCGTGGTAAAACTCTTCGCACAACTGGCTTCTCCATCTCACTGAACAACTTTTCAATAAATTTATTTCTCTTTAAAGAAATAAAATAATTAAACAAAAAAAATTAAGTGGCGTTATTAAAAATAATCACCTTTAAAAGCAATTATTCCTACTGAATAATAAATTTACTATTCATTTGTTCGATCTATAAATTGAGACAGGATGAAAATTTTCGCCAACTATAGAAAATGCTACCAAAACATAAACTTCCATCGCCAAAATTATATCTTGACATCTAAACATCGTTTCATCTTAAATCGTGGCATGTCTAAATTAATTTTAAGTCGTCATAGAAAATTTGCTTCTTCCACTCCTCTGCCTATTTCACATATAACCGTGAATTTTAGATTTTTTTAAATCATTGACTTACACTTTGACTTCTTCTATTTTATATTTTCATAATTTTTTAAATCCCAGGAAAATTATTTTTTTCTTTATGTTTTCTAAAAAATCTGTCTGTAATTATGTTTTTCCCTTTTTAGGCTTCCGAATACCATAATTCTCTTCTTTTTTAAAGAAATTAAGCACTAAACTTTGGGAATCTTTAATATTTATATCAATTTCTATAATGGAAAAAACTCAATTTGGATCTGTTCTTGGTCGGACAGAAAAGTTCATGGGCTTAAATTTATCCATTTAATAAGATTCTCCATTAAAATTGAGTTATTGTGATTAAAAACATACCCTTCAGAAATTAATATTTTGTTTTTGGTATTATTTAAGCAATATTATATGAATATTCCACATGAAAAATCGTTGTCATTTTAAAAAAGTACCGCTAAGTTGTCACTTGGATGAGAATAACAGAGATGAAACAAAAATGGAGAAAAAATATTAAATGCGTTTATAGGAATATGCATCAATGTTGATTTCTAGGAAAAATTTTTTATCATTTTTTCTTTTATAGACAGTTTTATATTTGGTAGATAATTTTCAGGATATATGTGTTAACATTTGGTCTTTCAGACGCAAAAAGTAATTTTTTGAAAATTTTAGCAAAGGAACTGTTGTCAGCGCAAAGACGATACACGAGAAATTTCAAGAATATTGGAACATATTCTTCCAATTAAATTGAATTTAAACTGATAAAACGCAAAAAATACGTGCAGATTATTAATTATTAAGGATTCAGAAAAAGATTTAAGGACTCCTGATAATTTTCAAACTCGTTAAAATATTAATTTATTCTAATATGAACAAATTGACAATGTAGTGTTTAACAAAAGAGCAACAAACCGTTAAGTTAATTAAATACTTCTAAAATGAATTTACTAAAAACATCTTAAATTGACATATAGTTGGTAAAGATGATACCTTTGCCAGGAAATTAATTACCTAAAAAACAAATATTATTTATCATTCAGAATTGAACTCAATATTTATTTTCACTTCAAAATTTCCTTTCAATAAACCATTACGATTGGGGGGCTTCAAACAACCAGACAGATTAGTAAGGTGTTAAACAAAAATTTCTTAAAATATTTATATAAAATATTCACAAACATTACCTTGCGAATACCAAAAAATCTACACATTAACACATATACATATATACGCCATAATGTAAAATGATCCTTTACATACTTTTATTTAGTATGTAACAAACAAACAAAAAGCAAGCAAAAACGCTACATTCGGCTAAGGCAAATCATCAATACCCTCCACCACAAATGTATGTGAAATAAATACATTTCGTATCGTACATACACACACATACAAACGTACACCATGTAAGAGATTCTTAAATGTAACAGTGGAACATTATATGAGTTATAGAATTTGTTATATTTTTGGTTATAACTTTTTTCTTCTAAACCGATTTTTCGATTTGATAATGAAGTATATATTACTTAATATTATGACAAAATGTCTTAAATCTCGATTTATTGTTGAATATTTTATCAAAGTTCTTCGCAGGAACTAAGAGGTTGCCACAGATATAGATCTTTATCTTTTGATACACCGAATAGATTTAGGTGGTTTTAAATAGTAAATTTTTCAGGACTAAAAAAAATTCTTAGGCCAAATTTCATTGACCTGTGTCAATTACTGTGGAAGTGAGCATGCTAGACACACTAATAGTCAGACGGACATAGCTAAATCGACTCAGATTTTGATTTGATGCAAGAATATATATTCACTATGGAGTCTAAAATGATTTCTTTTAGCTCTACACATGGAATGACAAAGTTAATACCCCATTCTCACCATTTGTGGTGGTGAAGGGTAATAACATTGATATTGTGTACTTACTTAAGTTGTCTATTCATTATACATAAGAGCAATCTTTAGAAATTCATCATTTTCAAATATACATACTTATATAGATATATACAATGTGTGCTTGTTAATGTTAGTAAGTATATAAACAAATCACACATTCACACTTGCGTTAATGCATTGGCAATATTTTAATGAATACTGTCTACTCTTAAGGACCCTTTGGGTTATGTGGTGTGAAATTTAACACATGTTTTGTTGATTTCTTTTTAAGAAAAAATGCAAATATTTATAATAAAATTTAAAATATTATTTTCTTTACACTTTTGATTTTGTGTATGTGTTTTTTTATTTTTTAATTATAATATTCTTTATTTTAGGTAGTAGATATGTATGTAATGTGCATATGTATATATTTATATTATTAGCATAAGTATTTTTCTCATTTAATTAAATTCCATTTTAATTTTGTAAAGATATTCATATGGGATGAAAAATTTAAACACTAGACATATGTTAATATGGCAGCTGGATCGTGTTTATACTTTTATTTGGTGTAAAATTATAATAATAGAAGTACTAATTATGGAAGTACAATTGGTGATAAAAGAAATTTTGTATATTGATAGTTTCAGAGACATTCACACCTAAATAATTTTTAATCCATTTTTACTGTTTGTCTTTCTTTAGAATAATATAGAGGGTTTAATAAACGTAATGATATTTTCTTCATGCAATAAAATACAAAAGTATTGATAAGATTGACATTTTGCTTTTGACAATTTCTTCCCAAAAATTACAACATTTATTCATGGATTAAATAGTTTTCTTTTTATTTTTTTGATTTGTTTATAAAGAAATTTTAAAAGATTGTGGAAAAAATCAGAAGTAATGGTCAGCCCTATTAAAATTTTGTCATTACAAAAAAAATAATAAAATTCAAATTTATATATAAGGTTATCGCTTTAAATTGCCAATCGTTCAGTGATTCTTTCCCTTAAAAAAAGCGGAAAAAACAAATTTGAAAAAAGTCATTTGAAGGATTCAGATACCTCCAATATATCCTAAAATTAAAATCTTAAATATTATTCACAATTTTGCAATTATGACTTTTGAAAGGAGAATAATAGTACCTGTCACTTATAGTTTTTGCAAATAGTGCTTTAAATTTTGAATTCTTGTAAATGTTATATATTTTTATTATTTATTTTTGTAAGCTTTTTCATCGTGCCAAAACTTGTTAAATTTGGAGAAGTATATCAGAAGTTATTTTAATATTACTTTTACTTACTGTGTTTATAATTTTCGAACACGGCGTATACTTAATGAAATATATGGATTTATACAATAACAACTCATACGCCTAGGTGTACTTTGTTTATGGTTTAAATAAAATACCACGTATAAAATAAATTTATTTTAATTTTTAATTTAAAGTCATCGGAATCAGATGAAAATATTTTTTTTTCAAGTTTTACAAAAAAACTGGCAGATGTTCTTTGCTCATTGTTAATTTATAGCTGCATAATATATAGTTTAAACGAAAAATATAAAAAACTAAAGTATACATTAATGAAATTTTTACTTCAATTTAATTTAAAATAAAGTTTTATTTTTATAAGAAACAACAAAAATTCAAAATTTTGAACTCTTCATAAATTTTCTACAAAAAATTCAACTTACATTTTCTTTAAAAATGGTAAATCCAACCTGTCTTCCTATAGATAAATTAAGTAAATTTACATGGATAATTTTTGAGAGTCTGTACTCTTCCATGTGATGTTTTCGACTTTAAGCTCTAAACGTATGAAAAAGTGTGATTATGACGCAATAATATTATGGATATAAATTTGAAATATTTATGTTATTGGCAAATTGTTATTTTTATCTAATTCACAATGAAGTCTACATATTTTTTAACAGAGTAATATTATGATTCATTTAATTCCTCTTGAAGCGCCAAGATGGTATCATCCAAGAATGTGGTGGAGCTTTGGACCTTTAGCCACTAACTGTTTGAAGTTTAACTGGTAGTAGTCTAGTTGATTACGAAATCCAACCAGAGACATAATTCTGGTACTATGGGATTCTCGGTGACTTCAGTTCTAGCCAGACATTTTAGAGTATCGTCATAGCTATGACATAAACCCAAATCACGGGAAGAGATATTTAAGCTCGATGTTGCATTTTTAACAGGATGCCGTAATTGGACCATGTACAAAGATTGTAAATGCATAATATTTACCTTATGCGGAAAGTTCCGAGAGTTTAGATCTACGAAGACATATATTCACGTTAAATAATTCGCTATTGTCCCCCTAAGCTATTTCCTATTCAAAACCAGATTTACCGATTCAATGACAAATAAGTTATAGATAGATATCTGTCAATATTACAACGAAAAACTTTTCAAAAATTTTAAAAATTAATTGGTTTAAGACAGAATTTAACCCAAACTGAAGCTACACTTTCTTCATTACCATAACAAAAATCATCGAAATCGTATCAGCAGAAAAACGAAAGCACCACAAAGTCGGTAGTAATTTTAATGACTGTGCAAAAACAATATTTGGTTTTAATAGGGTTTAAGCTTACACAACTCTTAAATATGTATTAACTACATATACTAAAATTCCGCACAGTTATTTTTCTAATTGGCTTTTGTGATATCAATTTCACGAATATGGGTCCATACTTGATTATAAAGAGTGAAATCTAATTTTCAACAAATCCTTAGGATATGTTAAGGGAAAAAAATTTTGAGTCGAAAAACAAGGCACGGAAATTGAAATCAATTTTTCAAAAATAATATTCTTGCTGCATAATGGAAACGTATTTTCTGACAGAGTTTTCACAACTTCATAGTCGAAAATTGTATATTGCTGAAGCTCGAGGGAATGTTTAACAATTTAAATAAAACATTTTTCGATTTCACTCCTTAGCTACAATACCAGGCCTCTTCTAGGAATAAGATTTTAAGCTAATTTCTTTATTATTTTATTATTATTATTATTATTATTATTATTATTATTATTATTGTTATTATTATTATTATTATTATTATTATTATTATTATTATTATTATTATTAATTAATAATAATTATTATTAAAATTACTCTGATTATATAAATATATTTTATTAAATAATACAGTTCACATCGAACAATTTAAGTTCCGATATAAGTCCCATTAAAAAAAATGACAAAAATAGTTTTGAAATTGGCAATTATATGTGTGACGTTAGTAGATATTCTACTATAGCTCCTATTTAAGAACTTTATTCAAATTTGTTCATATATTAATTTATGCCATTAAAATATTTTTAACAATGTTTGCCCCTTTTGTCGGTGCTTCTTTCTTCCAGAATAAGGTAATTCTAACTTCTAATATTTTTCTTTAATTAGGATAATAAGATTCGGCACAGTCTATTCCACTTAAATAAAATCTCTTTACCATTCTTTTATAATTTTACAATGTATTTATTGATTTTTATATCAAATGATCGAGAAAAGATAAATTAATATTTGTTAAAATATCTATTCAAATTTTTATTTTCAAATTTTGTTTTGCCCATACATTATGAAAACATAATATAAACGACTTAAATAGAGTTTTTGTTTTAATAAATAGATAATAAATAAAGCTTATTGCTGGAAAAAATAATAAATTAAATAAATTAAAATTTTAAAAATTAACTAAGAATTAAATTGTTTAAATAATTTTAATTATCTATGCATATTTTATAAAAGTAATATAAGTCTTTTGCATAAATAATAATCAATAAATAAATAAATAAATAAATAAATAAATAAAATATTTAAATATGCAAGTATTTGTGAATTCTAAGAGAATATTTCCTTTCAGCAATAACTGAGAAAAATATCCTTTAAACAAATTTTCATAAATAATCTGTTATAATAGTTATACGATATATTATATCTTAATGTTTACATATTCCAATATTTTTAATTAAAACTACATTTACATATATATTTTTATAGGTTTCTATGTTGAATTTGTTCTTGATGCTGTAGTTGCTGTTGTTATAGTTTGATTTGATTTAAAGTCTTACCACTTCAACACCCTGTGGGGCAAATAGAGTTTCAGCTGCCAATTTAAGTTTTTCATTGACCAATTTTGCTATTTTTGGTGTACGACGCCAGACAAATTCTCTAGTGCGGTCATGGTTGTCTTTGCTTTCAACTTCGACCTAGAGTGTAGTGTAGCAGTAAAACAACAATAAACGTTGTAAAATAAGAAGGAAGAAGAGAAAAAGAGAATAAGAAAAGATTTATAATTAAATTTACCATTCACTTACAATAAGCAATTTTTAATTAAATGTTCAATTATTTAAAAAAATGTAGACAATTTTTATAATGTTTATTTCGTGTTCCGTGTTAACCATTCGTGCAAATATTCCATGAATTGCCAAACCAAGTCCTTGGATTTTTCCTTCGTTTTTTTTGTTTTGGTATCGAATACACATTTACATACAAATGAAATATGTTGGAATAAGGGTTTTCTTTAAATCTATTATTGTTGGCCTTTAAATGTTAATCAAATTAAAATCGTTCGATTGTATAATAATTTTTGGAGAATAGTTATGTGTGAGAACTATATAAATTAAATTTATGTAGTCAAAATTACTTTTCAAGTTCTTAGGAGTTCCTTTTTGAAAAAATATCATATGCTGAAAGGTAATCATAACTCAAAAATTAAATTTAAAGAATACAAAACTGCTTCTATCTGGACCAAAGTACGAACAAAAATCTGATTATCATTTTTCTTTAAGATCGTTTGTGAACAAAATATTAGACAGTACCGGGATAACTGTTCGGTTGACAGAAAACCTGATTCTGGTGAAGGGAATGCTGAAGTTATGTATAAAAAATATTGCTGCAAAATTGATGACAAAACGTATGTTCTGGCAGTTTTATGTTGTTGATGCTTGAGAAAATGTTTAAAAGTTTAGGAACCAAAAGCACGAGAATTATAGAGTACAAAAAAGGTATTCAAAAATGTAACAGACTTTAAATTCACATTTATTTCATGATAATTTTATATTTTTTACATTATGTTTTGTTTCTACGTATAGCAGTTCCCGTGAACTAATTCAACTAAAAAGTATCAAAGTTTTAACTGCTTCTGACACAGGTGTTTCCACCAACTATTTTGATTCAAGTTTTATGACAGTGTTTTTATCGAATCAGTAATAGTTTTCGTACATTAGCATAATTGATGTTACTATAAGATTTATTACATACTAAATATTATGAAACCAATTTTGCCACCTGAACTTTATGTAACTCTTTGGTTTAAAGCTTCAACATAGCGAATTCTATCGATGGATTTAGTACAGTTCAGCTGATTAATTCTAATACAGTATTGGTTCAATGTTTTCCCGTGCAAAGTCTGAATATTGTACTCTTGATTTAAGCACTATGTAAGATTTATAACAGCTAGTTCTTCAACTCAGAGGGTCTTCCGTTCACTTAGCATAGTATTTTTAGTTGACTGAAACTCTTGTCGACTGATTTGGCAGATACCTTCGACCAACAATTTTAAAACTATAATTTTGTGTGACTGTTGCTAAAAAGCGTCTTTATTGACAATTTTAGTACAGCTATTATCTTAGTATTTAGAAATATGTGGTATTTTTTAAAATATTTTATATCAGGTCCAGTTCTTAAAACTTAATAAAGCCGATTCATCCAACCAGTTCCAACTAGTATCAGTTTTAAGAAATACCATTAGCATTTGTTGCAAAATGAAATATTTTATATTTATACATATAAAAATTAATCTCTGTTTCTTTGTCTGTTTTTGCTCAAATTTTCTTAGAATGATCTCCATATACCCGAAAATAACATAGGCTGTAAAAGAACTAGGAGAGAGGTACCCCCATACAAAGCAAATATTGATTATCGAATATATTAAGAAATATAACAGCGCGAGTTTTCGAATTTTATTTTAATCAGTTCTTCAAGGAAAAGTTTTACTTGACAAAATATAGGACTGATAGGATCAGGAGGGGAGATAACCCCCATACAAAAAATATATTGACCATCGAATATCTAAAGAACCACTTTGTCGAAAATTTTCAAATTTGGTTTCAATAACTTTTTCAAGGAATCACTTTACAAAACAAATTGTGTGGAGATAGAATCAGAAGAGAGAAGGCACCCGTACATAGCAAATTTTGATCATCGAATATATAAAGAACTATAACAGCAAGAATTTTTAAATTTGGTACCAACCACTTTTTCATTGAACTATTTTTCAAGACAAATTGTAGAGGTATCCCCAATACAAAGCAAGTTTTGATCATGGAATATATAAAGAACCTTAACAGCGTATAAAGGGCGGAAAAGATCACGGGGAGAGATGTCCCCAATACAAAAAAAATGTCGATTATCGAATATTTAAAGAACTATAATAGCAAAAGTTTTCAAATTCGACCCCAAACACTTTCTCAAAAATTTGTTGTACAGATCAAAACATAAGGAGATCAAGGAGAAAGGTACAAATATTACTTATCGAATATCTGAGGAAAATGTATTCAATTGATGCTAATTACTTTCTCAAGAATCTATATACTGGCCAAAATGTAGGACAGATAGGACCAGGGAAGGGACACCCCCGAATATCTAAACTACTAAAACAGCAGAAATTCTTAAGTTCTTTTCAGATCAGATTTGGGTTTGTAATCCATTAAATCCAAAGGATCTCGGCTATTACAAATTATAGAAATTATGATTTTCTACAGTGGGTTTTATATGAGATTTATGTCCACTTATTTATCGAATTCATGGAAAATGTAGCAGATTTATGACAAAACAATTCCTTTTCAATTCCAAGATTATGGTGACAAGGAATATGAAATAACAAATGTAATTTTTACGTTGCAAGTTGCATTCTAGAACTTTAAAATGAAATATAAAATCAAAATGTTTGTATTTATTTGTCTTCGTTTTAAAGTTGCATCATGAAATGCACTAAAATAAATTGTCTTGCTTTACTTATTCGTTGCAACAATTTAGAAAATGTTACTGTAGAATATTTAAATTTCATTACCTGTTTTGGTTGTTGCACTTTTATCGACATTAAGGTTGCACGATCATTAACTACACCAAACTTGATGCGTCCGATCATTTCATTTGTACGTGCAGTAGCGCTTTTAACATTTTCTACACCGCCACGTTTGAATGATTTTTCTACGCGCAATATCAGTGGACCCAAAGTAAATTTAGCCTTAATTGTTGAATTGCGTCCTTCCGGATCGGTGGCTAATTTTACATTACCAACACGCTTCAATGATGCCAAACCAGATAGACTGCCTTCAGCTCTGATGTCAGTGGCATCCTTACTGCTACCATGTTTATTGCTGTTGGTGCCAGTAGTAGATTTAAGTTTTTGTTTGTTAATATTATTGCTGTTAGTTGCACCATTGCCATTGTGGACTTTTTTTGTTGAACCATGTTGTTTGTGTGCCTTTGTGGAGGAGCTTTTCTTTTGATTTCCTGATTTGACAACATCATTGACAGATGCAGTGCGAGTTTCCTGTTTCATTTCGTCAGTAGTTTGTTGTTGTTGTTCGTTCTTTTGTTGTTCATTTGTTACAACACCATTCCCAATTTGTTCAGTGGCTTTAAGTTTTTTCTGTTCTTCTCCCTGCAATTTTTCCAATTGTTGTTGTAACTTATTTAGTTGTTTTGGCTCATTTTCATTGTCCTTTGGCATAGACTCTTCACTGTTATGTGTATTGCTACTGCTGATGTTGATGTTTTTATCATCAGTGTTGTTATCGTTGTTTGTGTTGCTACGTGGTTCCGATTTGGTATTTTTTCTATAAAAACAAGAACATCAACGTTTTATATTGTATATTTCGTTAAAAAAGGAAAATACAAACAAATAAACAGAACTAACATATATGTATACAGTATAAAAATCAATTGATCCAATTTGAACATGTTTGTCCATATGTATATGTACTCTAAACTATGTCTGTTGCAAGTTATTTTAGTTTATATTCATGTAGTGCATAATGTAATAGAATTAAGTATTTTTTGAAAAATATTCCGATTTACTTAAATCTAAGTTGTGGTCATTATATGAGGAATATATAAAAGATAATAACTGAAATGATACCTCATTCTGCTTTGTGCTTCTTAATATATTCAATGAGATTTTAGGATATATAGTTTTAAATCAAAATTTGTTCTATAATAGCTAAAATTCTGAAAGATTTATTTTAGTTGATCATATTTTTGATTTGAAGTTGGGTACTAAACTCAGTAACTGCTCTTGCAAGAACTGAGATCTCTATCATTCTAGGCCGAATTACTGATCGAACTAAAAATACAAACCCTAAAGAAGGAGAGAGTGAAAAGTAAGTAGTTATCCGATTGAGATCTGAAGCGGTTCTCTTAGCAAATACATTACGGACTAACAACTACAACATTTTTCTTTTCTTATAATTAGTGGAATGTGAATGAGGCAGATTAAACTTAATATTATACTAAACTTTTAACTTATAATTAAAATTTTTACGAAAATTCTTCTTTCGAATATAAAGGTTTGTTCAAATATCGGTTTATGTCTTGTTTTGCTAGAAAACTTCTTGGGACTATAAAAAATAATCAGGCGTAGAATCATTGACTCATTAAATACAGATTTAAAGTGCCAGCAACGGATAGACCAACAACAGACAGACAGACATACATGATTAAATCGATTCAGACCTTCACCACCTGTAGTGCAGGCTGTAAAATTTGTGGAATGTTGTGATAATTTCATAGATGACTAAATTCCCTTTTAAATCGACTTAAATTTAAAAAAAAAATACGCATATATTTTCCATTATGTTTTATTATCTTTTTAAATGATATTTTCCTTGGAGCTTTTAAGTCGATTTTAAAACAATTTTGACTCGATATTAAGAATTGATAATGCAGATTTGATGTGCAAAGTCTCCAACTTTAAGGAAAAGTTTAGAAACCGTAGAAACTTATCGTGAACGGTAAATTCATTATCTATTCCAAGAAACCTTTTTTAATCTTAATTTTTTTATTAATCAAATTTGTCGATTAGAAATTAAATTTATATCTAAAAACCCTACTGCACAGACGGCAGAATCGATTTTTACTTAAAATATGTCTGTAACTTTTGATCATCATAAAATAAGAAACGAAAACTTAGAACGTGTATTCCTATAACTCCGCCCATGGAGACTGTATGGATCTAATAATGCTTTGCTCCTTTAATATCATTATATTAGATTTATTTCCAAAAAAATCGATTCTTTCCTATAGTGCACTGTATACTACACATATATATAAACATACATATATATTTGCCACTGATGATAGTGGAGAGTATTTCAATTTATTTTTTTTTTAGTATTTTGTTTTCCCGTTTTTTTTTTTTTTTTTTTTTTTTTTTTGTATTTTCTATTTTTCAATGTAATTTTTATGTTACAATATATACTCAATTTATATTATCGAAATACTTACAATTTCTTAATTGATGTGTTGGTGGTTTGTGGTTTTGTGGCTTTTATTTTGTTTGGTTGGCTTTTTGTTGCTGTTGTCGAGGCCGATTTTATATCATGTTTAACTGTTGAACGACCATTCAATTGTACCACAAACGGATCATAGTTATCAGATACAATACGATTGATACGTGCAAATATAGCATCGACAAACTGATTATTACGTTCCTGGAAGGCATCGCTCGACATATCAATTATATTGTTTTTCAATGAACCTAAATGTGTACAAATATATATATGCACACAGACACATACAAATGGATATCAACCAATAAAGCGAAAATAAAATTTTGTAATTAGAAAATAACGAATGTAAATTTATTTCAATTATTTATAAAAAAATAGGTTACTATGTTTATATAACTAGAACTGCGTTCAAAAAAAAATAATAATAAAAAAGAAAGAATTTAAAAATACCTATTTTAAATTAATTGTATTTGTGTGTGTATGCAGTTAAGTGTGGATTTAGTGAAAATGTGTTTGTGTTTATAATAAAAGTGTTTTGCTGTGTAGTTGTGAAAAGGATGATATTAGAGGAGTGCTATAGTTTATTAGAAAAGCCAATGCAGAAAATTCTATAATATTTTTGGAAATTATTAAGTATTTAATAATTAAAACTTAAATTTAAATTTTTAATATAAATTAAAATAAATAAAATATATCTTATATAGAGATTTAAATTTATAATAAACTTAGTTTTAATTTAATTTCAAACATTATACCAAATATAAATTAAATTTCAATTTATGTTATTATTGAAATATTTCATTTGAAATACACAGAAAAAAATAAAAATGCTCTAATTAAAATATTTATATAAAATGTATAAATTATTTAAAACAGTTTATAAATTTTACCGAAAGTGCTCCTATCACCATATTTGTGTATTAAATAATGAAAATTTTATAATTATTATCAAAATTATTTTTTTGGAAATATTAGAAAATAATAATACTGATTAATCGATTATTTAATACAAAAATTAAAATAATTATCTTATGGTTTTTAACTAATTTGATAATTGAAATTCTTTTGATATTATTTTTCTGTGTGTAATAAATAATTTTTTTTAATTCGGAAAATGTAAAGATGTTCTTAAATTTCTCAGAGTTCAAAAGATATGAAAAGAGGTATAATAAAAATTTACCTTTGCTCTTCAGAAAACTTCAATACAATGCCCTGTGAGTGCATATGAGAAAGCTTTTAAGATTCGATTAAACCTCTTTAGTTATTTTCTGTGGCATTTTTAAAAATTTGGAAAGTTGTTTCAGTTATCGGTCTATAACTATTTTTAGTTTTTTTTAATAAAATTTTCGAAGGGCAACTATAAACAATATGAAAAAAATCATTAGGCGTGAAAGACGGCTACCCAGAAGGTCATAGATCGACTTAGATTTGTAATATACACATATGTACTATCATAGGTCGTATGTGATATTTTTTGTAACCCAAAAGGATAATATAGCTTGAAACAAAATCAAAATTTGAGTCGATTTATCTTTGTACGTCATTTGGTGACATGTTCATATCTACAATAAATAAAAAACTTTATTAAGCTAATATGTGTAACCGATGATTGAAACCAAAAGGCCTGTTCGATTTTCATGACATTTGTCAATAGGGGGCGCGGGAAAAAGGTGTAGCCCCTTTACAAACGAAATATTTAATATCATATACCTCCAAAACAAATTCAGAAAATCTTAGGAAATTTGGATAGCACTTTGACAACAGAACTTTGACAACACATTATTATAGACAACAAAATTTTCGGATAGGTCTTGGGGTAGCGTTATATCCTAACAAACGAAATTGCTAATATCACATATCTCTGAAAGCTTTAAAGTCTCTGAAGGCTTTAGTAACAAATATTAGCCAGAACATAATATTTGTTAGAACATGAAGGTCAATTCTACACAAATAAAGAACAAACTTAATCTTCCTGAGACTTCCAAACACGAACCGAAAACATAAAATGTAAGAATCCTAAGTGTAAGATAATGCTCAAAATCGGCATAAAGAAAATCGCACGAAAAAGCATGAAATGGGTGAAGAAGTGGATAAAGGTTATTTCTTCTGACAAAAAAAATTTAATATAGACGGTACTGACTTATTCTTATGTTTTTAGTACGATTTGAGATTAAATGATGTTGGGATGTCAAAACGTAATTTCGGCGGCAGTAGTGTTATTGTTAGGGCACCGTTTTCTGCTAAACTAAATTTTGGTTTGTTCCACTTTTTATAGCGAATTGCTGAATATGCCCTTCTCTCTTTTGTGGATGAAAAAAATAATAAATATTGCATATTCCAGCAAAATAATGATGCGGTATTATTAGTCTTAATCATGCTTTGACGAACACAGCATACCCCTGTTACAGTCCGGACTTAAATCCAATGTATATACTTTCGCCCAAAGCGAAAGTATAATAACTATAAAAAAACTAAAACTAAAAAAGTAAGTCTGGGAAGAAATTGATTTGCATTTTCTTCAAAATACCGTGAATCAATGCCAGACGGTAATTGAGTTAATCCCCGACAAAGGATCATCCGACCATTATTATTAATGCTATAGATTCTGGTTAACTTAAGTGCGTTTATAGGAAATTATCATTAAAAATGGCATTTAACCCATAAATATTTGCATATAATATGCGTTCATAGAAATATGCACTTGTGTAGTACAAATACAAGGCTCGTTTTGGAAGAACCCTTTAAAAAATGTTAATCATAAGACAGAATGTATAGCAAAAATATCATGTTTAAATTTAAAACACCTTTTTTACTTGAGTGGAAAGACTAAAATAGTCGAAGAGAGAACCATATAAAATCAAATAATATAAAGTACCACTGATAAAAAAGTTTAGAAATTAAAAAAAATCAAAAGAGACAAGTTGTTGAGCTGAATTAGTGTTAAACTATACACTCACATACACATTTTTAAATGGGTTAAGATAAAAATATTGGGAATACTTTATATTTTTATTAACCGAAATCTAGAGATTGACATGCTATGGACTGTTTCCCGTTAAGTCCATAAAGTACAAACTTAGACATATCTCATCAACGCCTCTAACGATTTCATTAGAATTGAGCTTGTTTAGTCGACAATTTTTTGCAATTAACTTTTTTGAATTTATTTTTCATAATTCCAATCTGCTGAAAACAAAAAGTGATACCATTTAATATATAAATCGGATTAAATTACTTTCATCAAAACTCCAAATCCTTGAATCACTATAAACTTATCGATAATAATAAGTATTTCCGGAAACGTGTCTTTCAATGACATTTAAAAACTAATAAATATTCACTCAAACACACAACATTCTCAATATAACGTATGTGAGTAATAATAAATTTAATATCAATTTTCATAATTAAAATAAATCTGCTTTAAGCATTTCCTTATTAAGTACTTACACGCATGTATGTACTTAAATGTGACACACATTAAATACATTACAGGATATTAAAGTAATTATTATTCAAATACATCAAATCCTTTCAATTCAATTAGTTTTTAAACAATTAACACCAATAATATTTTTTTCGTGTGAGTGTATGTGTGTGTGTATATGTTGAAATAATGGATAATAAATATGGTATGAGGTACGAGGTATGTATATATGTAATTAATGAAAGTTTCATTAGAAACAACACCTCAACTAATTGTAACTATTTTTAACTGTTATATTGTTCTAAGAATAATATAAAATGTACATGAATGTATACAAAAAAATGTTATATATTCAAGCTTTTTAATTGTTAGCATTTACACTATATACTTGTGTAATAATATATAAGTATATTCGGCTATGCCGAATCTTCAATACCCTCCACCATAAATACCTAAGAAATAAATACATTATGATTCGTATATGTACACCATACACACTCACAAATGCATACAATATATGAAAGTATTTCTTATATATAGAAACTTTAACCTTTTTACTGAACCGATTTTTTTTTTTTGAAATAGTAATTAGGTACATATAGCTTAATATTATGGCACAATTTATTTCTAACTTGTCCATTTATAATTGATTATTTTACAAACGTTCTTCGCTTTAATTTAGATGTTATCTTATATATCGGTATTTACCCCTTAACATACTGAACCGATTTGGATGGTTTTAAATTGGAAACTTCTCAGGACTATAACAAAATTCAGAGCAAATTTCAATTAGCTCTGTCAATTACTTTGGATGTGAATGTGCCTAAAACAGACAGACGGACCTAGATAAATCGACTCAGATTTTGATTTGTTGCAATACTATATATACATTATGGTTTTATATATACATTATGACAAGATGATTTCTTTCTTAGCATTGCACATGGAATGACAAAGTTAATATACCCTCTTCACCACTTGTGGTGTTTTAGGGTATAGTAAACAATAAGGACATCAAAAAAGAGTCAAATTAGAAAAAAATGTGTGTATATGTGAGTACATTTATAATTTTAATGCAAAAAATATATATGTTTCTATGTTTTTTTCTATTTTTGTTTAATATATAAAAATAAATTAGAATGTAGTACAAAGAGAAAATCCTTTTTACACTTTTTTATGTCCAACACGAAAAAAAATTAAGGTTGTTATTCCGTATGTAACAACATTACCATATATTCTTCATTCATATCCAAGAGAATACCACAAATTAATATTATTAAAATAATCTGTTCAGTTTCATAAATTATATTATATAATGGAAGAAATTAGCACTTTTCAGCATAAATCTTACAGATATTTTTATTTTAAAAATATTTCTAATAGAAAATATGGGGAACAGTGAATTGGTTATCACCAATTTCAATATTCATAGTTCCATTATTAAAATAATACGTGTCATATTTTTCAAGGCATGACGAATATTAACTCTAGAAAGGATATTGTGTCGATGTGTCACTTAAAGGAGAATTTAGGACAGTATTTTGTGTATGTTTGAAATTTCACCACAAAAATGTGATTAGTAAAAATTGTGATCTTCATTTCCAAAGAAGTAGCAAAATCCGATCATTAAATTTTAATTTTTTATAATCGCAAGTGACATAAAATATTTTCTAATGAAATTCCTTATAAGGTAAAAGTATTGATATATATGAACAATTATATCAATGAACACCTACACTTTACTGATAGCATGTCAAAGTACCTTATACCACAACGGGGCAGAGTCGATTTTTTGGAAATAAATGTGTAACCTTTAGCTAGAAGGAATTGCATGAAATTTATAACAATGACAGCAGAAGAGCGTGATATTATAATTTCGGCAGCTTGGATCCTATGGTATCCATGGAGGTGACATATTAATATACTTCGGATATTTAACTACTTTTAAAATGCGTACCAAATTTTTGTTTCTTATTTAGTTTCATAAATTTATAAATTTATTAATAAATTTACTGCCACATAGATATAAATCATTATAAAAATATGCTGACGTGTGATAATTATCTCTTATAGTTTTCGAGTTTTTTGCATTTCTTTTTTTATATAAATCTGTTCATTTTTATTATCTTTACAGGTCATACAAATGTACCTTCAGAAGCCAAGTGAGCCATATCCTATAACTTTCATTTTTAGTAGCAGCCTGATAACCTAAACTAACGTTCTTATTTAAAATTAGCAAAACCGCTACAGTAGAATAAAAAATATAGATCGTTATTCTATTCAACCTTCAAAGGAAATGCATGCAAATAACCTTCGTAATTTTTTCAATATAAATTGTCAGACTAGAATACAATAATAATATTAGGTATATGTACACCTCATTGAGTTATCAAAATTTTTTTGAAATCGGTTCAATAGAAAAATCTTAGGCAATAATATGACTTACTAAATCTTATCACACTATATATCTCCGAAAAACTTTTATTAATTTCGTTTTCATGTGATCGTTACACAGTACGTTTGCGAAACATAATGATTCTAAGTAGCAGTTTATTGCATTATGGTTAATATTGGTGTTTTTGAAAGTTAATCCAAAGAATTCAAAGGTTTAAGTTCAATTGTAAAAAATCTGTACCGATATGACAAATATTTATTTATAATTGGACAGAAAGGATGTCCTAATTGAAGGCAACTATGATAAATTAATTTACCCTGTTCATTACAAAAATCTTTGGCTTAAAATTCTCAGAGATATAGTCGCGCCATATGTAATAACTAAATCATACTTTTCTCCGTCACACAACAAAATTAAAAGCATTTCAGGAGGAGAGTACCTTAAATTCGACTTTGCCATAGAAATTGTATTTGTTTCATAAATCTAAAGCTTTAACATATAAAAAAGCTATATTCTGCTATGACGAATTTTCGGTACCCTCCACCACAATGCATGTGAAGAATTGCTTTATTTTTCATACATACACACTCACACATATACACGGAATATACAATATATCCAAATATTTCTTAAATAACACGGAATATTTTATGAGTAATAAAATTAGTTGTATTTCTGACTTTAACTTTCTTCTACTGAACCGATTTTGATAATATTTGGAATGGTAATGAAATACAAATAACCTAATATTATTTCATTCTAATTAGTCGATTTATAGTTCATTGGGCTCTGTCAATTATTGTGGCTGTGAGTGGATGGAATCAGATTTGATTTTATGCGGAAATACATTATTGGGGGTAAGATGATTTCTTCTAAGCTTTACACATGGAATGACAAAGTTAATATATCCTCTTTACTACTTGTAGTAGAGGAGGGTATAAAAGAAGCGATATATATCTTTGATAAAAATATAAATAAAACATAAACAGAAAAACATTTATAATTATAATAATTATTTCTAATAAAAGAATTTTTATAAATATTTAATACATATTATACATGTTATAAAATTTTTAATGAAATGAAATATTACAGGTATTTTTAAATGCAGGTAAAGTAGTTTTTGACATCAAATTATTAATGACCATTTGAATGAATACATAAATAAATAAATAGTTTTTACAGGACATTTAGTGGTCACTTGTGACAATAATGTTCTAATTAAAACTAACTTAAACTAACAAATGTTAATGTCAACCCTCGTTAAATGTGCTTTCTTAATTTTATTCTTCTTTTCGTATATTGTTGTAAGAAACTTCATTGAAACTCGCAATAAATCATAAAAACTTTTCTTCTATATTTTACTAAATTAAGTATAAAATTACTTCATTATTTCTTTTAATCAATATTTTAATTGTGCTATGTGTAATATTAATCTAATCTATATCACATACATTGTAACATTTGTACACTCAGAAAAAAACTCGAAGACAAAAAACATAGTTGATTTGAGACGGACTAAATTCAGTAAAAATTAAACGTTTTTAAGCTTTGGCTGAAATAGTACTGTACATATAATTTTTTCCCATATGTTGTCCGGTTTTACCGGACAACATAGAATCAAAAAAGAATAGCCCCATACAGAAAAACTTTTTTACCTATAGATATTGAGTGGAAGAACTGGAATTATTGTGAAGCAATGTTGATTTAACAATGTTTAAATGTTTATTTTAAAATGTAATTCTAATAACAGTTGTTATAGAATTTTACAAAATAATATCGGAATATTCTGTCATGTACAATAAATTTTAACCCCAAACTTAAAAACGATTAGTTAAATTTAATCGTTTTTAATGAAAAAGTTAACTTTATCTAAAATTAATAATGTTCAACGTTATTTTTACTTCAACTATTTTTCTGTGTGTAAGAATCACACACAACTTCAAATAATATATGTAAATATGATTCTATGGAAAGAATAAAAACCCTTTTATTATAAAACAAAAACTGATTTAATTAGTTTAATGAATACATAAGCTTCTTCAAAAAGGTTTCGAATATTTCTATTATTTTCGTATGTATGAGTAAATGTATATTATTTCATATAATATATCCAAAAAATGTCCAAAGATTTATTTAATTTTGTAATTAAAATAATGAATTTATAGAAGCTATAGAAAATCTTTAACAACTGAAGTTAGAATGTATTTAATTAATAAGAAATGTTACAAGATATTGGAAAAATACCAGATACATTTAATAAAAAAGTTTAGTGTGAATAAAAAATTTATAAATTTTCATAAATTCCTATAATTTAATCAATAATATTAATTTTTAATAAAATTGTTTTGAAAAAATAAAATTTCTTTAATTTCAATGTATACGAATTTTAAACTCTTATTTGTTCATTATGTTGCATGAAAAATATCTAGATGGACTAATAAATTCTAAAGAATTCGTTATGTGTCATGAAAAACTATCTAGATGGACTAATAAAATCATAAAGAAATAAACGTAAAGAATGTTTTACTTATACATGAGGCGATAAGTTAAAACCTACTTATAGAGTATTGGAGAGACGTTAGGGTATCAAGTAGATTTTTAATGTGGCATATTCTATATAAATTCTACAAAATGACTTTAAATAATAAAAAACATAAATTATGAAAATTTTTGTGTAAAATTGCTTTTCTTTAAAAAATATTAAAAAATATTTGACTTTTTATCATTACAATACCAACTTATATGTGAGATTCATTTCCTTAAAAGTGATATTTGGAATGGAGTTTATTGGGACTTATGAGGAATAATGAACCGATCGTCGTATATTATGGCACATTGTCTTAGAACATTAAAAAACGTACTTGTGTTAAATTTCGTTTAAATATCCCATTCGGGAGGAACATTTTTAATGAAGATACTTGAAATATTGCTAATTTCAGTATGCTGCGTCCTTAATCGAAAATAATAATATGTGCCAAATTTCATCCAAAAATTGCAACCTGTAGACTGTTCATAACGTTTTCGTACAACCAGTCGCACAGACAGACAGTCAGACAGATGGACGAACATCGTTAAATCGACTCGAAAAGTGATCCTGAGTCGAAAGCTATACATAAAGAATGATGTAACATAATTTTTGCTGCATGTTACAAACATATGCATAAATGCATAATACTTCGGTGGTGTAGGGTATAAAGTTTCGTAAATCTTTCATACACAATAAAAGACTAAATTTTCAGTAAAATTCCAAATGTTCAAAAAGATATTTGATTACGACATGTTTCAATAGATTTAGGATTAATGACACCTATTTGGGATTAGAATAAAAAATACTTAATTTACACAATTTAAGCAAAAATAAATATCAAACATATAACCATAACCAATAATAACTCCCTTAATACTATACTTACTTTTAAAAATAAAGATTTAGAAAAAATAGGCGTAGTTTAGAAATGAAAGTATAAAAGGCGTAAAAGTGACAATTATATAAGTGATTTGAACGAAGTGCTACAAGAATTAGCAACAAATGATAGATGATAGAGACAAGTAAATAGAAAACGAGAAAAAAATTAATGATTTTTTTTACAAACAAACGCTTGAAAAATACACGAGACCAATTAAGGATTTTTCTTTGCTTTTTTCTTTTACTAAACCACGCCTTCTTTTTTCAGTTTCTTTTATTTTTCCATCATTTTCTTTTCTTTCAATAAATAAAACACAGCATTTTTAATTAATATTATTCATTTAATTTTTCTATTTCAATTTTTTTCTTAATTCTTCAAATGTTTGTTTTGTATTTTTTCCAAAAAAAAAAATTTAATAAATTTAAATTTATAAGGACAAAATTACAGTTTATTTTCTTTTCGATTTAACGGGAAATAAAAAAGTGAAATTTTTTAAAAACAAAATGTCTGAAAATGTGTTTTATTGTGGTGATTGTTTGTTTGTAGGTGGAGGTGAATATTATTGTAAATAATGGAGAAGGTGGCTTTGTGGTAGTGTTGGTATTGGTATAGGAAGTGGGTTGTATTCGTTGTATATTATTTTGTTGTAAAGGAAACAAATTTTGAAAAATAATTAACAAACAAATTCCGGCGGGTTTTTTGTAATAAAAGAAAAATTCATAAACAAATATATAGTCTGCCCCGATTTCTTATATCAGAGGAATTCAAAAAATAATTTTGTTATTTAAACAAAAAAATAAATGTTTGATTTTGTTTCTTAAAGTTCAAAAAACGGCTTTTTTTCTGGTGATACGGCAGGGGCGGCAGATTATAAGGATACCATTTTATTTTAGCGAATTTTTCAAGCGTTGCTAATGGTATCTCCCTTCAACCCAACAGAATTATTGATAGTTAGATAGCGGAAAAGATAGTTTGATAGTTTGACAGTTATAGTTAAAGTATAGATATTGAAAAAACACATAGATAGATAGATTTTGTTTAAACAATTAGAGATTGTATTTAAATTTTCTACATTTTACAAAAAAACAAAAACAAAAATAAATTTAAATTAAAGTTTAATAAGAGGTGCTATTGATAGATATGGATAGTTTAATGTGATTGTGTAAAAAAGCTTGTTATGTGGTATAGTGTGTAACATAAATTTGTAGTTGTTGGTTTTTTGGTGAAAAAATAATAATAAATAAAATAAATAAATTACAAATATCAATAAATAAATTAAATAAATAAATACAAATAAATAAATAAATTAAACTATATAAATTAAGCCATTTTGTTTGTTTTTTAAGCTTTACAGTGTAACGGATATCCTTTAACTAACATCTGCTGAACCGTAAGAAAAAATTTACAATTAAGCAAAGTTCTTAAAGGAGTAATTTTTTCTTTTTTTTAATTTTTAAAATTTGCTTTTACATATAGATAAATACATACAAATAATGTTACATATATTTATATAAATTTAATTATAGACTTTCAACAATTTGTGCTTTTTAAAGTAAAAAAACTAGTGAATCGTTTGCTTATTTGTTTTTTGCCTTTTTTCTCTTTTTTTCAATAAAAAATTTGCAAAAATTTTTTTATAAAATTTTAAAACAATTTGTTTTGTTTAAAATTCTCTTTTGCTCTTAACAAATTTTGTGCAAATGACAAAAGTCGTCCGTGTTTTCTTTTTTTACATTGAAAGCGGAAAAAAATTGCAGAGAAAAGTAGGAAATTGTGTGAAAAGCTTTATAGAAATTTGTTTTTGTGCAAAATGTGCAGTAAATTTGTTTTTTTTTTATTTGCTTTTTTAAAGTTTCTTATATAGTTTGACTAGCACCAAACTTGTTATCATAATCAGTTAACTACTTTAGGAAAAAAATCTAAAAAAAGTTTTCAAAAACTATGAAAAAATCATTTTTCTACATACACATTTTGTTTTTAAAACAAACCATAAAAAAAGATCACAAAAAACAAAAACAAACTTGTCAAAACAAAAAATTACTTAAAAGTCGTTTTTTCTTCTTAGTGTCCTTTACTTTAAAAACAAAAGTTCAAAACAGGAAGCATCATTAGGTCCTTGTAAATTCAAATAAATATTATTAATTATCTAAGTTAACATTAAGAGGGTAAGATTTTGAGAAGAAGTCCTTTTGAGGTCGTTTGTGTTTCGTTTGTTAAATAACAATTTGTGTGGGTTGAGAGGGGGACAGAGAGAGAGGAAGACTTTTTAATGTTTCAAGGATTTTTTACTCTTCAAAGCACTTGTTGATTTTTTGCTGCTGGTTTTTAAAGCAGTTAAATGTTTCTTAGATGTTTTAGACTCACGTGCTTCACGTCTAGCTTCAATCACATCGTCACCAATAATATCATCATCGTCATCATCTTCGTCATCGTCAGCATCATCGTCATCATCACCTGTTAGGGCACCTGTAATATCATCGACTCCATCATCAATATCATCATCATCTTCTTCTTCATTATCATCATTCTCCTTCTTTTTATCATTATCCTTCACCGTATTAACACTCGCCACTGTCTGGCTAGCAGGTGTATCTTTTACCCCACTATCCTCATTAGCCTCAGTTAATCCGGTTGCAGGACTTTGATTTAAAATTGGAGTTTGATTTAAATTATTTTTTGTATTAGTATTACTACTGGATGTTTGTATGACATTTGGTGTAAGTTTCAACGTGTCTTTTTGTTGATTGTTTTTGGTTATGATCTGTTGTTGTTCTTGTTTTTGTTGTGTATGAATTTGTTCTGTACTAATACTACTGCTACTACTACTACTACCACTATTTGCACTAATGTTACTATCTGTTTTACTAACACTGTTACTATTACTGATGATATTTTTGTTGTTATTGTTATTGTTATTGCTATCAACATTACTACTTTGACTACCACTACTACCACTAATACCATCTAAGATGCTATTGCTAGCATCTTCATCATAAAAAACATTTAGTTCACCTTCGTTGTTGCTGCTACTTGAGGGAGCTACTTCATTGTCGGCAGCATTACCGGCGACAACGGGTTCAACGGCATTAACACTTTCGACTGGCAAATCGACACCATCGGAAATACCAGCGGCAGCAGCTTGACCTACAGGAGCAATTTCTTCAATGGGTTGGGCAGGAGCAGCGGCAACTGTGTTTTGTACACTGGTAGCGGGTTCTTCATCGTCATCGTCTTCATCATCATCTTCATCTGTGAAAGAAGAAGGAAATTGTTAATATTTTTTGTTGAAAATTCGTTAAATCATCTACGTTTTGAATTAAGTCGAAGGTAAATTTCATCAAAGGTCTCTTTCCTCACTTAAGCGATATTATATATTTCTTATTACAGAAATTGGTTTTCTTTCATAATTTATAATTTAGTTCAAATTCGAAAATTAATGATATATTGAAAAAATAAGGTTTATATAATAATGGATGAAAAATATAAAAACAACACTGTTCAGAACATGTTAACCGATTTCATTCTGAAAACTGCAGTTCACAAATTTTACATCAAAGGATGTTTACAACAAAGTCTGATTAAATTCGTATGACTATATATTGTGTCCACTTATTTTTGAACTGATTTAGCATTCAGTATTATGGTAAAAAAGCCCTTGAGCGGTGAAAGAACAATAAAATGGTATTTGTACCAAGAGAGGCAAATCTTCCAAATTCCCTGGACGTTGGACCAGTGAATAAATATTGGGCTCTTGTAAAAAAGAAAATTGGAGAAGATAAAAAGGTGTGGTACATCTTAAATGGAAATTAACTACTTGTTCGACTGAAATCACTATAAAAACGAGAATAGGGGTGTTTCTGAAAAAGGTTTGAAATTTCATTAGTACATTGATGAAATTTGGTACATGTTATTTTTTTGGCCAAAATTCATGTGTAAGCCAATATTTCTGATAACTACCATACAAATGTTCTCCCGGAATAAATTTTTAAAATCATAAAGTATTGAAGAAATTCGTATATATGAATAAATTCGTAGAAATGAAGAAATGTTCATTATTGGTAATTCACGGCTGCTAAAAAACTATTGGAAGAATTTATATGGCAAATATTCGACTAATTTTATTTGAGCTATTTTTCTTCAATTAAACTCAAATATTTTCTTTTCTTTACTGAAGCTATTCGTTTTAAATAATTGTTGCAAAAATTAAGTTTTTATTGAATTTTCAATATCAACCTTAAATTTAACAAAATTTTAATCCCTAAATTAAGTTTTACTTATAATATCAAATGTAACTAATTAATGAATTTCGTTTTGAGATTCTATTAAACTAATTATTTTGGAATTGGTTGCTAATATTTGATATCGAAATAATATTCAATATTAAATTAATTAAAGTTGAATGACCAGGAAAATAGTCAATATAAAGCTACTGTCTCATATTTTTTATAAGCAATTAATGTTACCTAGAAACTTATAAAACTACTTATTTACTATGATGAAAAAGAATAAAGAAAACTAAATTACATATTAAATTAGTTTTAGTTACTTAGACATACTCCCGTTTTAAGCATTTCAATATTTTTTCTAAGTATTTTCACTATTTCTGTCTCTCTTTAGTTCAGTTCGTTAAGAAGTCTCTTGCATGAAATTGATAATTTCACATATACTTACCACCTAAGATATCATCGAATAATCTATCCAAATAATCATCATCGTCATCATCTTCTTCATCATCATCATCGGCTCCAGAGTTAGGGGCAGCTTGACCTTGTGGTCTATCTTCTTCTTCATCATCATCATCGTCTTCATCGTCATCATCGTCCTCTTCATCTGAAAGCCCCGAAATAAAGAGAACTGTGTTATTCATGCATAGAAGTAACACATGAAAAAGAAAAAGAACGCAAAAAATATTATGGACACAAAAACTCGGATACTGAAATATATATTGAAACGTATACAGACACCACATCCATTTATGTTTGTTATCTATACGACTTGGACTAGGACTACAAATGATGTTTGCATGGAATGGAACAATTCAGTCGTTTCAATACACACAAATATACAACGAATCCAAACAAACATAAACAGAGTTATACAGACCATTATTTAGAACGAAATAGTTATAAAGTCTAGTTTAGGTGTATTTGGCAGGAAAATTCTCTTAACATCAATTGTGATTTAAAACGCCTAGATGCGTAGATACAAACAAAAAATAGAACAAACATACTTTTAAAGGTGCTGGTGTTTTGGTGTTGTTGGCGATAAGTTTTACTGCCATTTTTCTAGTTATAGATTTTTTTGCTTTCTAAAAACGTTGTGAAGTTGTGGTTTTTTCTCGTTTGATTACGTAGAGAATTGTGGATTTTTTTGTGTAAAATAATACTACAGAGGAGAACATTAAATAGTCTATAAGATAGAAAATACATAGATATGGATACATAGATACAGAGTGGAAAAATAACGTAGTGCGTAAATGGTCTACTTAAGTTTTATCTCAAAATAAATATATGATTACAAACACAAAAATAGAATATACACACATACATACACACACGCATAGAAATACTTAATATTCAAGTCTCCATAATAGGTTTTACATTTTATGGTTGCGGTTTCACACACAGACTGCTTAGGTTTACACCATTTGATAGTCAGAGAGATATTAACATATCTAAGATTTCATAAACATTTGATTTACTATCTGATGAGAAGGTTTTAACTACATATTTTAACTAAATATTTTCAGTTACCAAAAAGGGGACATTGCTTCACATGCGAACAATTTATGAACTTAAAATAGTTAACATCGTTGGTTAAATTTCCTATTTAATATCCCAATGAAATTTTGAAATTATCCCAAATTATCCCTATTCAAAAATTAAACTATGCTCAGAACAGAAGATATCCAAGTTGATCTTATAAAATTATCCCATTGATATCATTTAGTTGCATTCCCTTAGGAAATGGTATAAATTAAAACACATAACTGTATTTATATACAATAAAGTTAGCAAAAAGAAAAAGGTACGAATACAGACACAAACAAATATACGAATGTATGTATAAAATGGATTTTGGTTAATACTAGACACTCACTAAACCAGAAAAGGGGAAAAAGAAGGAAATTTCTTTCAAATATGGTGTCATTATCCTTAGATTATTATACATATACATAATTATGTATACATATATGCATTCATGCACACATAAAGAAATTACGTTATAAAAATGTAAAAAGGTATTTAATTACATTTTTATGGAGGAAATTTTGAGTGCTTCGAAAAAGGGCCTTCTTGTAACAGTCTTCAATGTATGCCGGAAGCATAAGCATAACCAACATTCCAGACTTTAATTTTAAAATATTAATCTTCTTTTCCTTAAGGTTTTATTACTTCTTCAATTATAAAATCCTTTTATTTGGCTAAGTGGTTGTGATTTGAAAATCCTTATAGACCTTTGAGGTCCTAGTGGAAAAAAGCTTGAGTATTTACAGTTAAGACCTTTAAAAATGCTGCAGATATCTCTGCTTATTTTCCTAAATAAAACTGTTAAGAAGAGTTTTATTCTTCTTTCTATAGAGATTATTAAACATTACTCCATTTCGGATAGCCGAAAGGGAGTTGTTTACAAAAAATTATTGACATGTAATTAAAGTAGTTGTAGTAAAAACTTGCAAGAAATATAGGATTCATATACATCTTTTTATCGAATCTTTTGAATGGCTAAATAGAATGTGTAGGATTTAACTTTAATAGCATTTTCCCCCACTGGGCTTGATTTTCTTGGAGATAATAGCTATAAATGGAAGAGTAAGTAAGTAAGATCTGTAACGGATCTTTTATGGTTAAAGAAACAGAGGTACAAATAGTATGAACCAAGTCCCACAGAGACTGGTATCGAAACTAGAAGGTAGTAACCTTCGAAATTTCACCAAAGGACTTTATAAGTTTGACCAGAGACTTAAGTATGGCTATACAAACACGGCGTTTTATATTGGATTGGTTGCAGCCTACGGGGAGTTTGGCTGCAGTTTTATTTTCACACAATATAAAATTCGAATTGTTATATATGTCAATAAAAAAGGCCATGGGGGCAACGGTTTGGGCAAAAAAACTTTAAGAACGTGTTTAGATGAAAATGGCGGTTATATACTTAAAAAAGGATATTACATTAGACCTTATATTTTTCTTTGGGTCCAATATTTTTTTAAACTATAACCTGTAGGTAATTCCGTATCTATTAATGCTATAATCTTAAGGAAAAGGGTGAAGTTATACCTCACTCTATTTTTTCGGAAAGGGAAATGTCAGGATTTCTCTTTAGTCTTTTCATATTATGACTCTACGTTAGAAAGTAGGTTTGTGGTTTTAATATGTGCTTCATATGTAGGACAAAAATAAGGTCCTAGTTGGATTCCTTCAATGCATAATGGGAAGAAATGACAACTGTATTATGCCATTAAAAAAACATTTAAAAGGCATTTTTAAATAACACTTTATGCACTCCATTTCCCGCTAGATTAAAGTGTGTTCACAAGTACATTGAAATAGGAGACATATCACAAAAAAATTAGTTTCTAGACAATATGATTAATATAAAATAAAAGGATTTTTATTCAGGTTGAGAAATTTGAGCCAAAAAAATTAATTAATATCTTGTTTTAAATTTACAACAGACTAGACTGGTTTTAAGTTTTACAATATTAACCATATAAAAAATTTCATTGCGTGTGTTAACAGTTAATTAACTAAATGTTAAAACTAATGTGCGTGTGTTTGGAAATTCTACGTACTACTTATTATCTGTTGCTTTATATCTACGTTTAGTTTTTGCTGATTTTTTTTTCTAAAAAAGATTATATTGAAGAAACTAATGCTACAAGAAAAATAGGAAAAACGATTATTATAATTTTTTGTTGCTTTTGTTTTGTGCCATATTACCAGGAAAAAAGGAAAACCTTAGAAATCATTAGAAAAGAGGAAAACAAAACGACAAAAAACTTTTAATGAAACAACAATCTCTTACCATCATCATCGTCAATTAAATCCCCTAGATCAGGTTCATCGTCATCATCGTCCTCATCATCATCATCTTCATCGGCAGCTTGTACGGCGGCGGGAGCTATATCATTGGTAGCCTGTTGACGGGCCAAGCCACGTTCCTGACGTTGGACTAGTTTGACGGGTGAAGCTTGAGCTTGTTGCAGTAACAGTACACTAAGTACACACAGTAAAATAACAAATTTCATTGTGATCTAAAATAAAAAAATAAAAATAAATTGTTAATTTAATTTTTTTATTTAAATTATTTTATGTAAAAAAACTTAAAATGTATTTTATGTTTTTAGTTGTATTTATTGTAAGCTTATCCTGATATTGATTTCGAACAAATAATAACTAATTTTCAGCTTTTTTGGTTTTTCATTCACTAGGAATCCTATTAATGGCTTAAACTTGAAACTTCCAATTTAAGTCTTTTTTTTCTATTTTTATTTTTTTATTTTAACCGCAATTTCCTATAAATATTATTTATATCGAGTACATTTATTTTGTTTTTCCCCTGTGAATGTTAATAAATAAAAATGCTGTGGTGAAATTTATGTTTTGTTTTTTGTTTTATTCTATTTTATGCTTAAAAGCTCAAATGAATTTATATCAACTAAATAGTTAATAATGCTATAACACCCTTCAAATAGACAATATAATTATATTTTTCTAGCTGTTTTTAAGCGTTTAAATTTTGTTTTACTGCTTGTAAATCTGTGTCTAAGCCTTCGTTCACCTCTATTTAACATATTGAATACATCAAAGACTTTTTATTGTTATTGTTTTTCATAACTTTTATTGAACTTACAAAAGCTTTGCACATAGAAAGTAAAACTTCAGCAAAGAGTCTCTTTAAAGCTTGAGTAGAATAGTGTTATATAAGTTTATGTTTAAATGAAGCTTAAAAAACTCAAAAGTTTTGCCAACAAATATACAAATATTCTTATTCAATATATTTCAATTTCGCAGAGCTTTTCAAATAGAGAGCAAAACTTCAACAAAGAGAATCTTTAAAACCTGAGAATAACAATGCTATACTCTTATGTAAATATTGAGCTTAACATTTAAACTGTAAGAGCTCTATTGCCCTGTTCATTAAATCTATAATAATTTGACTAAGAAAAGAATTGGAAAAACTCCATTTTATAGAAGCTCCACTAGAGACCAGATAAACATATTTATAAAAACTTTTAATTTAGTGTTATAATTGAGTTTAGTGTACGTCAAAGTTGTTAAATTTGTAAAAAGCTTTTATAATGAGCTTTACCTTTAACTAACTCAACAAATTCTAAAATGCGTTTAAAATGAACAAAAATCTTTAATTGTACAATAATATTTTAAAAACTTAAAGCTGCCTCACTTTCTAAAAGGTTTAACACTTAATTTATTTAAACTTTTTAGTTTAATATTTAAAAAACGTTTAGAATTTATTATAGTTTTTATTTTAAGTTTTACCCCTGCACCTCTGTTTAATTTATTAAAACATTTTTTATATTATGCTTGAAATTTCATCAACAATTCCGAAAGCTTTATCCATACCTGTACTATTATTATAGTATTACGGTCTCCTGAAAGCACTAAACCATCACTTTTACTCAAAGAAACTCGATCTATGAACATTTTTCTTAATAATTCCGATCAATACAAAAATTACTCAAAAAATCTACAGAGAAGTAGAGTTATTAAAGTGTATAAAATTTGAGCATTTTTTGTAAGAGATGTAAAAAGTGATGATTAAAACAATGCTGTTTAAGGGTTAAAATATATTTTTTAACCTCAAACTATATATCTTTCTTAATCAATGAAATGGGTAACTGTTCATAGTAAAATGAAAGTTAAATAGAAAAAAAGCTATTGATAACTTTATATGATGAAACAAAGCTCACATTTACAGCATCAAGTAACTTTTTACTTGTGACACAATTCAATGCAGCAATATGAATATTTTTAAATTTTTTTTGATATTTTTATTTTTTCGAGAAAATAAAAGTGCGATGTGTTATTTTATTTTAACAACTGTTTGTTCTTTTTTTACTTCACCAGCCATTATTTACATATCACACAGTCTTGCGAACATTGGCACAAATGCAGCAGCGACATCAACACCAAAAACAAAATATAACAAATCAGAATGTTATATTCGGCCATGTCGAACCTTTAATACCCTCCACCACAAATGCATGTAAAGTAAATACGTTGTATTTCGTATATACATACTCACACACACTCACAAACGTATATATTATATTTAAGTTTTGCTTAAATATATACAGGAACACTTAATGAGTCATACATTTAGTTGTCTTTTTGGCTATAACTTCTTTCTACTATGCCTTTTTTGATAATTTTTGGAATGGTAATGAAGCATATATGACTTAATATTACGGAACAATTTCATTATAATTTGTCGTTATATAATTGACAATCTTACGAAAGATTTTTGATTGAACTTAAAAGTTGCTCTCAGATATCGTATTCAGTATTTTAATTTACTGAAACGATTTTGCTGAATTTAAATGGGAAACTTCTTATGGTAAATGTGAGCGTGCCAAAAACAGACGGACAGACCGACAAACAGACACACAGACAAACGGACATAGCTTGATCAACTCAAATTTTAATAATATGCAATACATTATGAGGATTTAAAAGATTCTTTCTTAGTGTTACACACGGAAAGACAAAGTTAATATACCCTTTTCAAAGGTACAGCAAATTTAAAAAAAAGTATATATCATTATTTGACATCAATACCGAAACGATGTAGACACAGTATTTCATTGTACCCCCAAAATGTTGTTGTCAGTATAAATATTTTTCCATATTATTTGTTTTTATTTATCTGTAACTTTTTTGTATAAAATTTACCAACTTTTTTATAAAGTTCCTTTATATATATATATAAATGTACGATATGCTTTTTTCCAACATTTTTATTCATTTTATACATTTTTTTGTTTACGGTAACATTATGTATTGACAGGTAAAATTGATGCATATTCTAAAGGGAGGAAGGAGTCTGAAATATAACTTAAGTGAAAAAAGTCAGGGTGTTGTGTAGCTTTTACCTGGCAAATTTACAAAAATGTGTCAATTTTTATTATTATTATTTTCATTTTCTTCTTCTTTTTCTCGTTATAGTTGTTGTTATTGGTTTATTTGTTATTTTCATTTAATGAAAATAAAAGAAAAAGAAATTGATCAATATGTTTTTCAATATGTTTTTTTTTGTATGAAGAAATATGCAACTTTTTTTCCTTTAAAAATTTTAAACATGTTATAGTCGGTCAAGTTCGAATATGTAATACCCTACGCCACAATGTTGGAGTATTGGTTAAATTATGATAACAATTTAACCAATTATTATTGCAATACCAATGAAAATGTCCCTTTAAAGTGATACATGTAAGAGTGCTTGTATGGGACCTATGACATGTCCCATTTTATATACCATCATGATATCTTAAAAATTATAATCTACCAGACGGACGGAAATCGAATATGATACTTAGTCGAAAGGTATGCCTTCAGTGGGTGTAATGCCATTTTTCTGTATATTACAAACATTACCAGCGGTGGTGTAGGGTATAATCATGAAAATTACAAAAACTTTACACATACATATGCACATGTATAAAAAAAACATTTATTTTTCGGTTTTATATTTTAAAATATCGTTATTGCATTAATTACATATATGTATTTGCTTATAGATTTGTTATATGTATGTATGTATTTGTTCTATGTGAAGTGTTACAATTATTTTATGAACAATTATTTTTTTAATAGTATTAATAAAGTTTTATTGCAGCTTTTCAAATATTTAATTTGAGTCATTATTAATAGTTTTTGTTTTTCAATAAAATATCATGAATATTGATAATTTATATTGGCAAATTAAATTTTAATAATTTTTTCATAAAGTGCAATTAAAGCGAAAAATTATTAAGTGATAAAAAACGATTTTAAATAATATTTGCAAAAAATAAAACAAATGGGAATGATTTGCTACGAAGATTCCCCAAAGCTCAGAATCTTTAAAAAAGATATATAATGGAAAGAATTTAGAATGCTCTTTTTGGATATTCCCAGTCAATGTATCCTCGCTATATATATCTATGAAGGTTCAACAACATTCATTTAGACACATACACTCTAACACACTTATATGCATACACACTAATAACAACAAGCTGTTTTATATATAAAACATAATTTCAAATACGCTTTCATTTGGAATCTCAAAGTTCGATATATTTTCGACTATAATTTTTTTCTACTTTTCCGATTTTGATGATTTTTGGCTTTAAATTATAGTTAATAGTATAGTTTTAGTCTAGATTTCGAGGTTATCTCAGATATCGATCTATAGCTTCCATCCTACCGGAGGTTATGATGGTAATAAGTAGCAAATTGCTTAGGACAATAACCAACAATCAGGCAACATTTTACTGCATTAGGTGACTGTGAGAATATTTTCGAGAATCAACTGAATATATTCATTCTAAATAACAATTTTTATCAAATAATTTTTTATTTTAGTTTTCTTTAAGAACTGTAAAATTTTGAAAAGTGAAATTTTTTGTAAAAAAATTAAATTCTTCTAAATAAGTCTTATTTTCTATCGTGAAAGATATTTTCACGAAAAACTTATATTTTCAATAAAAACTATATGTTCTTCAAAAAGTTATTTTTTTTAATCGAAATTTTCTTTAAAAAATTGATATTAAAAAATAATGTTTTCTTTTTTGTAAAATATTAAAAATTCTTCTCAATATAAGTTTTATTTTTTATTAAAATCGAAATTTTCACTGGAATCTAATGTTTTTACTAAAAATATATATTTTCGTTAAAAATAGATTTTTGTTAAAATTTAAAACTACAATAAAAAAACGCAAATATAATTTTAAACAAAGAAATTTTATTAGATTTTTTTTGTGGAAAAATCTTAAAGAAATTTGGTTTAAATATTAAATATTCAATATTTTTTCAATAATATTTTTAACAAATCCGGTGATTGTTCTTTACAAAAATAAGGAAATAAAAAATTCTAATATTTCAAAATCGAAAATGATGTTTTTGTAAAATTTAAATCACATCTTTTTCAAAGAAGAAAATTGGCTTATAAATTAGATCATGTTAAATTAGATATGTTTTCCAAACATATAAAAATCATCTAAAAGAACAGATATAGAAAACATTTTTTATACCCTCCACCACCACAAGTGGTTAACCTTGTTTCCGTGTATTACGCTAAGAAGGTATCATCTCAGATCCCATAATGTATATTTTCCGGCAACAAATCAAAATTTGAGTCGTTTTAGCTATATTTGTCTGTCTGTTGTTGACACGCTCACATCAACAATAATTGACAGAGCTTATTGATATTAAGTCTGAGTATTTGTTATGTTTCCTATTTAAAACTAGTAAAATCTGTTCATTATATACCGATATCTGAGGCACCTCTAAGTTCTAGCTAAGAACTTTATCTAACTTTATCTTTGGAATTTTTGTCAAATCACACTTATTTTTATCGTAAAAATGATTTTTCATCTTAAGGATCATATTTGAAAAAATCACATCAACTTAAAGTATGATATTTTTGAGAGAAATTTATTTATTCGTGCCAATAGTGTTTTACTAAAAATAAACATTTTTCGTCAAAATGAGGTTTTTGTAAAAAACAAATATTTGTATTTATTTAAAACAGATATTTTTTCTAAAAAGTTATGTTTTTGTCACAAAGAATATATTATTTCCTTTTTTCATATTTTTTATAAATTATATTTGAGTAAACCAACAGTAAAAACTGGAATTTCATAATCTTTTTAGGTTTTTCTTCAAAATTAAATTTTTTCTAACATAATCAAAATTTGTAAATATTGATAAATATTATGAAATAAAATATCGATTCAAAATATCTTGTTTCATTATATATATTCATATGCTTGAATTAGTACTCCAATCTACTTGTTTAGAATTTTAAATGAGCTATTTAAACCCTTTAACATGCATCTCTCTATTATAACTATTAAATATGTAAAATAACTAAAATTCTTGACTGCAATATTTAATAACCAAAACTCGTTTACACCCAATAAACCTCACACACACACAAATACACTTAAAACTAAAACCTATTAAACTTTCGATTTTAATTAACGATAAAATTTAATTCACTTTCTTTTTTTTTGGAAACTTTTTAAAGAATTTCCATTGAAAAATATCCCTTTTGGTTAAATATACCAATCAATATTGAAGAAAATAATGATAAATAGTAAGTAAAAGAAGAAGCGTTAAAAAACCTGATTTTCAAGAAAAAGAAAGTTTTTTTACCTTGTGAGATATTTACACCTTTATACATTGAACCAAGTAAAAAATGGGTGAAATTCAATGAATTCATTGTACGCACAAAAATGTTAACAACCACAGACAAGAGTTTCTTGGGCTTGGCCATACAACAATAACAACAACAACATCATCAACAAAAGTAGTAACAATAAATGTAGCGAGTAAATAGGTTTCTTTACTGAATGTCACAAAAGTAAAAGTTTTTTTTTATTGTTTGTATTTTCAGTTGGTTCAGTTGTTGTTGTTGTTATTGTAAATTCAGTTCAATAATAAATAAGTTGTAGTTTTTTTAAGAAAACGAGTTTCTGAGATAGAGAGAGAGAGAGAGAAGAATGGTCTTTATAGAAAATTTTCTTTAATATAATTTGTTGCATTAAATTGATATTGATTGTTGTTATTGGCCAACAAAGAAATAAGTAACACTTATTTTTTGCTTTTGAATATTTACTGTTAAATGCCATGAAGAATTGTTTTGAAATAATGTCATATGTAATAAATGTTTTTTTATCTGGTACAGTCGAGGTTAAGAAAATATTTTCATTTGAGATTTTTTAAAATATTTATTTTACTCTTTTTTGCTCTTCGGAAGATCGGATCCTTTTTAATGAGTTTAATTTTTATTTATTATTTTATTGCTCTTCGAAAATCCGTATTTTTTCAAATTATTTTGACTAATAGATTCTTGTTCTAGTTGGATCGAGAATAATTATATTAAAATGAATTTTAGTTAATAAATATGTAAAAACACTGGATCTAGGTGAGAATTTATGTAGTAAAACCCATATTTGAAAGTACTGTGATGAAGCGTTGTTTTAGGAAAAAAATAATTTTAGTATTTTTTTTTTTTGGCGGAGTGTGTTTTGCAAATTTCAGTATATAACTATTTCCCTTCTGAAACCACTTTATTTTAACATTGTGAAACACGTAATTTGTATGCTGTTACAAAGCGTTATTTTCAGTAAAAACAGTTATAAAGTTATTTTATTTTGAGCTTGTGCCAGTTATCTGTCTTTTTCTTCCCTAATGAATCCACATTATTTGTGTAGTGAAATCCATATTTTTAATACCGTCTGAAGCTTTATTAGAAAAATAGTCATAGCAATTTTTTGCAGATATCGGTCTATAACTTCTTCCTTACTGAACCGATATTCATATATAAAACTGATATAGCCACATCGAATCAGAATTAAAAATGGTTCCAGAATGGGATCTCAAATATTTCCATTTTTGTTGGAAAGTATAAAAATTGGTAAAATATTAAATAAAATTTGATTACTTGTTGTTATGTTATGCTATTTCACTAACCTCTGCTGTATATACAATTGAATTAATGAATAAATTACTTCATGTAATTGTTGACAGATAAGTGATGTATGAGCACTTATTTGCATTTAAATTAATTAGTTAAATATTTAAAACATGTACTTCAAATAATTTAAAAATAGATCTTAAAAATAGACAATAATTTTTCAATGAATTTTAATGGCACTTTGCAATAAAGAAAGACAATTTTACTAAAAAAATAATCAAGAGCTTTTCATTAAAACTTTACTGTTTCAAGAAGCTCTATTTCCTTTTAGCTAAATCAATTCTACAGACATTAATTTTAATGTGTGATTTATTAATTAATTTAGATTAAATGAAAAGTTTTGGTTTAAAGCTATGATAACAAAGATCTATAAAAGATATCAGCAAAAATTTTTTTGGCAACATTTTCTTTAAATATAAAAGAGACAAATTATTTCTCAACTTCTTTTGATCATGCCTATAGGACCGTTTATTTCATTTTGAACGAAAGCTTTTAATATTAAGCTCAATTATAAAAATAAGCTTTATTATTAACAAATAAATTGATTTTATCGCTAGTTTTCTAAAAAATAGATATAAATAATTATTTTGCTAAACTTTCATATCCTGTGTGAAGGACCTTTAATGTTAATATTCATTGCAAATCTTTTAAAGCTTTTTTGCCATCACAAATGAGCTCCAATTGTTTACATGGTTATTTGTGTAAACAAGTTAATAATTTTACTATTGTCTTTGAAAACTTTTAAAACAAATAACAGTAACTTTAACAACAACGAATAAAAAAACGTAAATTGTAGACAAAAATATATAAAAAGATTTTGAACCATAAACACACTTTTAGACCAGTTACAAAAATAAGTCAAGTAAAAGTAAACAAGTTTTTCTTCTTCATATTCTTCAACTGTTATTGTCGTTAAATTTGTTTTACTTTACTTTTACCACGTTGCAGAAAGAAGTGGCCAAAAGACGCGTGAATATATGTGTGTACTACTGTTTTTCTTAAACACGCCAAAACGTCTGCTGCTATTTTATGTGTTGAACACCACAGATTTTTAAGAAAAAGTATATCATGCAGTAAATATTATTATATGTATATATATGAGTATATATGAACATTGGTATTTTTGTATTTGTTCCAGCTGTTAAAATTATTGTAGCCTTCGCCTTTAGGCGCCACTACTAAAATCAGGTTACAACTATGTCAATAGATCTACACATATGTATAGGTATCTCTATGTAAATGTAAGTAAGTATAAGTTTCTTTCCACTGTTACTTTACAAGTGTTGATGGTGGTGGCTGCTGCTGCTCGTGCTGCTTCTACTGATAATAATAAAACAAACAACTTTAACTTCCACCCCCTCCACCCATTCACTTATGCACACGCATATATTTTATGGTATATGTATAGTTAAGAGTCTTAACCACAAATATACTGTGGTCCAGGAAAAGTAACAGTTGCTATGATTGATATGTTTTTTTTTCGCCCTTTTGGAAATGTTGGTAAGGAAAATCTGACAAGATTGTTATGATTAAGGGGATATAAATTATAATATTATTTTCATCAATTGTGTGATGAAATTGGCTTTTAAGAAACTTTTTAAACTCATTAATTTAATTGAAAGGTTTATATGTAACGGCAAGAGTTCTAGAAATTTTAAAATTTAAATCTATTAAAATCGATATTGAATGTGTGAAGTAGTGTCAACATAAGGTACTTAAAATAGATATTTGTCACATTTATGACTATTGGTTTTTAAATCTGGACCGATTTTAATGAGGTATATATACCTTAATGAAATTTTGTTTCAATATATAAATTTTGTTCTGATTTAAGTTGATAACTTTTCATCATTAGATCCGATTTTACAGATTTAAATAGCAATGCTTTCCAGACAGTAACGTATTCATTGAGCACTGACCACTTGTTGGGATGTAAACGTATCAAAAAAGGGCAGGTAGAAAGAAAGACAGCTGGCACGCAGGCAGACTGATAGACAAAAAGTCGAACAAACTTAAGTCGAGTCCAAAAATAAATACTTTATAATAGTAAATGACGTTACGTTACGTAACGTTAAGAATAATATATCAAACTGGGGTTTGGGGTTTTATAAAATGTCTGAAATTTTTGTGAAGGTATGTGGCCACGCCCATTCTAACATTTGTATAACATTTTAAACAATCTTATCAACAAATTAAATCATTTATATATAGAATATCATATCGAAACTATGATCAAAACGGAACTGATATATAATGGAAATAACAGTATATGTCATCGGAGATCTACTTGAATCCCAATAAATAATAAATTTTCCTTTAATTTTTAATCAAATTTATCTTTATCCTAAACCACCGTACTCTTGCCTGCAATAGACACAAATAATTTGTAAATATGTGGATCTGTTCCAAAAAGCAGCCACAAATTTTATAGAAAATCTACAAAACACCACACAAATGACTGACAAACTACATGACTGACAAATAGACACCGACGTTTTGGACTGAGTGACACTGATTTTGTACAAACAACATACATACAACCATTCACATTCGCTCTCAGATTTAGAAGTAAATAAATGTCTGCTGTCGTATGAACCAAAAAAGTGAAAGCGGTTATAAGTGATTATATACCTTGTACACAAATTAAGTATGTGGTAAAAGAGGTGCAGATGGGTTTGATAAGTGTAAGTGAAAATGTTTTAGTCATTTAGTTTATATGAATGTTCACATAAAGATGTGAAAACTACAATTTTTTTTAATAAAAATTTATGTATGAACATGAGCATTCAGCCACTACACTCCTCTCAAGTTGAAAAATGTCATTTAATAAAATCTTAATTTTTCTGCAAGAAAAAATAACAAAAAAGAGAAAAAATTACTTGAAAGACTGAAGAAGAATTGTATGCAACTTGACATTGGTTTTATGGATTTAATGACAATGATTTTTATTACAGTTTTTTGGCAGGAGGGTGGAGAGTATCTTAAAGCAAAAACATAACCAACAGTTATACAAATTTTTTATATGACCTAATGTGTATCGTCAGTTGTAGTAATTAAATAGTTTTTTTTGCGACAATGTAATTTTTTGTTGCAGCAATTAAAGCAATTACTTTAAACATACGATTAGAAAGGAGATGCTAATGTTATTATTGCTGAAGATGTTACTGCTATTGTGGTTGTTTTTTGTTACTTGATGTAAGTTGTTGATTATAAAAGTTTTTCATTAAAAACTCTTAAATGGTTTTCTTTTATTTCCATTTTTATTTGCTGTATTTTTATTTTCGTATTCCCAACTACTTTGCTTGCTATTTTGCATTTCTTTAATAAAAAAAATAAATCTTAAAATATGGGCAAAACAAATTATGGAAATATCGAAAATGGAAATAAAATTTATATAATCTACATCATCGATTTTCAAATGACCATTGAATACTAATAAGGTTCTAAAATATTTTGCTAGAAAAGATCATGAAAATCGTTCAATAAATGACGGTTTTTTTAAAAGAAAATCTGCCAGAAAAGCTTGAAATCTTGATTTTGAAACAAATCGGCTATGCCGAATTTTCAATACCCTCCACCACAAATGTATATGAAGTATATACATTATGTTTCGCACTTACACACTCAAACATTTATAATACATACAAGTTTTTCCTAAATATGACGCGGAACAGTTAACGACCTACAAAATTAATTTTATTTTTGGCTATGGAAATAATTCATTATAATTTAACGATTTATAATTGACAATTTTATATTTTTTGCTTGAACTTAGAGGTTGCCTCAGTCTATATTTTTTATGTAATAAACCGATTTTGTTGGTTTTAAATAAAAAGCTTTTCAGAGACCAGATTTCATTGAGTTATGTCTATTATTGGTGATATAAGCGTGCCAATAACAGGCAGCAGACGGACATAACTAAATGGATTTAAATTTTGATTTGATGCAAGAACATATAGACATTATGGAGCATGAGAAAGTTTCTTTTTAGCATTAAACACAGAATGAAAAAAATTAATATACCCTCTTCACCAATTCGGGTGATGAAGGGCTTAAAGAAATATATAAGAAAGTTCTGAATTTTCTTAAACGCTTTAAACTGCCTTACCCCTCTTCACATCAATGTTTTTTTCTACCCATACATTAGTTGTAAAAGTAAAAGAAAAAAATAAATTTATTTTATACATAAAATATAAAACAGCAAAGACTTACAACATCAGTGACAACAAGGTAAGGCTTTGGTTGAAAAAAAAAAAAATGTTATATATGTTTATATAGAAGAAAGGTAAAAAAGTATAAAGTTTTAATCAATAATTCCCTGAACTAAAGTCTCAGCTGCAAACTTGTACAGAGACTTATAACACAGAAGAACAAACATCTGAACACATCTAGGACGAGTTACAAACAGAAATCCTTGTTACCTTATTTTATACTTTTATACTAGTTGTTAGTATTAGTATACTTGTTGTTATTGCTGTTTGCTACTGTTTATGTTGTTGCCATTTTAACTGGTATTTTTCAATGCAATGACAGCTAACAATGTTGTTATACTACCCAATGTTGGGAAGTTCAATTTTGTTAGTTTATGGAACGTTCATACGTTTGTTGTAACAAAAACAAAACATAGAGAGAGAGAAAAGCAAAAGAAAAAACTGTTCAACGACAATAAACAAATAAAAGTTTTAGATTGAGTTACTGGAAATTTTTAAATACCCTACACAAGGTCTACAAAAATTAGCAATTTAAATAAGGAAATTTGTAAAAATTAATTACTAATTAAATTTTTTTACGTAATATTAATGAAAAATTTTTTTATATGGAACAAAACGTTAAATAAAGTATTTGCCTAAATTAACAAAATCATTATTTTAAGAGAAAACAATACAAAATTGGTTTAGATGCTAAAAAATTGGTTTATTGTTAATTAAATGTTATGCGTTACGTTAATGAAAATATTCATAATATTGATAAAAAATTTATTAGATTCGATTATTACTAAATTTTAATTTCAAATCTGAATAGCTTCAATCAATAAAATATTCCATTAAATCAATAAAATTATATGTAAGAGATCCTTACATGAGGGAGTCCTGCTTTTAAAGTGCCACATATAGTCAAGGATAACAAAATTATCTTTCCCATGAAAAACAAGTGCTCAGTTTTTCATTTTGTTTCTAAATCGAAATTTTGAGTAGCTGTTAGTGTCATATATATTGTTAAGTACAACCAAGTTAACCTGCAAGTGCATTATTTTAGGAATGATAACTACGAATGAATGATGACACATTAAAAATTTAAACCTCGTACACGAAATATAAAAAAAAACAATAAAGTTCATGTAAAATCAAGTGTCATTATAAGATTATTGGACTTGGCTATCAAATACTAATTCCTCTTTCGCCTCAAAACTACAACTTATTTGGGACTCAGCAAACCCGTTTTGACGTAAAAAAATTTTACAAAAACACAAGTTCAAGTTTATCAAAATTTCTAGTCAAACAAATTTTAGTGATAGTTTATACAAAATATAATGAGCATAAGTGACTTATACCAGTAGTTATAGAAAATCTAGGAACCGATTTTTATGAAGAAAGGATGATCTAAGGATTGCAAGTACTTTTAAAATGCAACATAACGTATTTTAAGAGTGACAAAATAATCGAACAGATTGTTATATTTTCAAAATTGCCAACATATTGTCTCTTAAAAATTGTAAATCGGAATCTTTGTTTCCTGTTCTTCAATCCAAATATAAATTCAATGTATTTCCTGATACTCTGTAGGGTTTTGTTTTTGCCAATAAGAGATGCTTTAACAAACTACAAGTAGGTTAAGTATAAAACATATACAAACAAACATTTACTAACCTACTGATATAACTATAAATATCTTTTATATATATATGTATATACAACACTCATCTAATATATATGCATATATTTGTTTACAGCTACATGTTTACATATACACACACACATACTTTGTATGTTCAACAATATTACGCAAAAAAAAAAAAAAAATAGAAAAAAGTTAAAGCTTAAAACTGAATTTGAAAGAACATTATTAAGTTTAGTTAAAAGTTATCACAACAATAGCAAGTTAATGCCATACACACACTTATACTACTACACACGCTAACATCTACGCTACATCTGTATTACCGATACGCACTAATAACGTGAAACGTGAACAATAATATTGTTGGTGGAAAGGATTTCTTCGATATCTTTGGCGTTGGAAAATTCTTGTCATGATTTTTTTTTGTACCCAGCAGGTGACAATTTTAATGAAAAACAATCATTAATTGTAAATCTTTAAAATAAATTTTTTGTATAAAACATATCTATTGGGGGTTTAGTGTATTTTTACATTAGATGTGTGTGAATATATCATGCGTCTGAAAATGTCAATAACATGTATTCATGTGTTGTGAAATATTTTTAAATATGATTAAAACTTTATCAATTAGCAGATGGATGGATGCTATTGCAACTGCTGTTGCCAGTTTCTGCTCTAAACAGCTGCTGGTGTGTTCTTGTTTGTTTCTAACATGACAGGTGAATATAGTTTATTGAAAGTGTTTAAGAAGTTTTTTTATGTGTTAATAATGTATAGGTAAAAATTGCTAAATATTTATCACTGGTAACGATTTTTGTGTTGTATGAGAAAGTTTTTCCTCAAATAAATTTTAAAAGTATTGAAGTAGAATGAAAATGAATTTTTTTAAATTTTGTCTCAATGAACCATAGACTCCTACTTTAAATAGATATTTGACAAATTAATTAAAGCCTCTTGAAATAATCTGCTGCAACAGTCCTCTAAATATTTTCTTATTATTCGGTGCAGCGCCTGAGCTAAGAAATAGGGTACAAAGCTATACTTGAACATTTATATATACTTCATATTTAAGTTCATATTACACAAGTTCTTACTTTCAATTTATAAATTTTACGCTTAAAAAAATATAATTCCTTTGACAACTACGACAAGTGTTTTATTACACTTTTCTTTAGTGATTTTATGTTAAAGTTTTATATAAATTTATCTTAATATAAAACATTAAGTTTAAATTAATATTTTATAGCAATCAAAAGATATTTGAGAGAACACACACACATGCATATACTTTCATCAATTAATGCTATGAGAAAGTGTAAGTTTTTCTACACACAAAAAGAAGAAGAAAAAGAAGAAAACTACAAACGCAAAATGAAATAAAAATAAACGAATAAACTTTAAGTGCACTGACATTGATGAAATAAACACATAACAAAGATAAAAAATAGAGGAAAAAAATTAAAAACCATCAAGTAAGAGTATGTGAATATTAGATAGATGTGTAACACTGTATGTATTTGTAAAACAATAGAAATTTCTACATAGATATTTTACATACATATTTTACAAACAAATGTGTTTGTAGAGTATGTATGTAAGCATGTATATGTGTTAGCATTACTAACAAAAACTAACCAACTTTTAGTACATTTGTGTAACTAATTTACTATATACTAGATAAAATTAATATAAACGAACCAACATTTTAAAACATATACCTACATGAGTTCTTGAACTCAAAGTATGGGCAAAAAATTATGGTGAAAAATTGAAGGTAACGTTAATAAAATGGGCAAGAATGCTGTAGACTTTTATAGAATTAATTGTTGCGTCATGGTCAAAAATGTTAATTTAACATTGTGTTACATTAAAGCTGCATTTATTTATATTTTATCTCTGCCTTATTTTATAAATCATTATCGTACGTTACAATATATATGTACAAAATTATTTTCCAACAAATTAAAAAACGTGTAATTTAAATTAAATTAAAAAGAAAATAACATTGTCTAAAATCAAATACCTTCAACGTTGATTTTACTTCAATATCTATAAACCTTAATATTATTTGCGATAGTGTGTAACATGTGATCTCTACAGTCAATTAAAGTAATCTGTTCGTGGCATTGTTATAATAAGTATTTGCTACAATTTTCCCTCTAATGAGGATAATATTTCCCTTGCTCCTCCGGGAAATAATCTCAATTAAATGAATTAAAAAAAATATCACTTTAATAGTGCCTAGGAATACTTCATTTTATTATCTTAATCTGGGACATCAGTTCCTTCTTCCTACCAGGATCTTCAATTTGTCTCAATATGACTCTGAACGCCATAATAACTTCAAGAATACTTTAGTTTTGACAGCTACGATGGTCTGATTGAAAATATGTTTCGGTATTAAAAGCTTTCATAGAAATCAATTAAGAGAACGTGAAAGTTAGCGATCTATTTCATTTTTTCTACCTGTATAATATTACTGGTCCTAGTGGGAAAATAGTCCCCTTGGAGTATTAAAACAAGTAAGAATGCTATATTCGGCTATGCCGAATCTTAAATACCCTCCACCACAAATTCGTGTAAAGTTAATACGTTAGGTTCCATAGACACACATATACTCACAAATGTATATAACACAGAAATACTTAATTAGTCATAAAATTAGTTAAAATTTAAGCTATAAAATTTTTCTATTAACTGCCTTTTTTCTACCAATTTTCATTGAGCTCTGTTAATTTTTGCGGATGTGAGCAGACAAAGAGATTGACGAAAATCGATTGAGATTTTGACTTGATGCAAGAATATATACATTATGGGGTCTGAAATAATTCATTCTTAGCGTTACACACAGAATGACAAAGTTAATATTCTCTCTCTACCACTTGTACTGTGGAGCGTATAAAAACAAAAAATATGCTTGTTATAAGCTCAAAACTATTTTCCGGGAAGGGGTCTTATATGTAGCTCCCATATAAGACCCCTTCCCGAAGTTTGGACCAAGATTGTTCATATTTATAATATACTTTGATTATAGTTAGAAAAATCATTGTGCTAAATTTTAATGGAATTAATCTTTATTTAAATGTTTTATAAACTCTAATCCGTTTTCCGGAAAATCCCGTTATAAGGGAGCTATAGAAAAATTTGGACCGATACAGGGCAAATTAATATAATATCTTCAGAACAGTTAGCAAAATAATTGTGTCGACTTTCAGTAGAATTGGTCTTTATTTACTCGAGAAGGGGCGTTATAATGAAGCTATATCATAATATGGACCCACAATACAATAGAATTGGTTCAAATCTAAAAGTATTATAAGCTGTAAATCATATTCCGGGAAGGGGCCTTATATGGGAGCTATATCAAAATATGGACCCATGTAAATAAAACTTAATACATATATTTAAAATATCTAGAAAATCAATTGTGCTAAATTTCAAAAGAATTGGTTCAAATTTAAAAGTGTTATAAGCTGTAAATCATATTCCGGGAAGGGGCCTTATATGGGAGCTATATCAAAATATGGACCCATGTTAATAAATTTTATAACATATATTTAAAATAGCTAGAAAATTAGTTGTGCCAAATTTCAATAGAATTGGTTCAAATTTAAGAGTTTTATAAGCTATAAATCATATTCCGGGAAGAGGCCTTATATGGGAGCTATATCAAAATATGGACCCATGTAAATAAAATTTATAGTATATTTTTAAAATAATTAAGAGATTAATTGTGCCAAATTTCAAAAGAATTGGTTCAAATTAAAGAGTTTTATGAGCTATAAATCACATTCCGGGAAGGGGCCTTATATGGGAGCCATATAAAAATACGGACCCATATGAATAAAATTTATAGTATATATTTAAAATAATTAAGAGATTAATTGTGCCAAATTTCAAAAGAATTGGTTCAAATTAAAGAGTTTTATGAGCTATAAATCAAATTCCGGGAAGGGGCCTTATATGGGAGCTATATCAAAATATGGACCCATCTTAATATAATTTATAACATATATTTAAAATAGCTAGGAAATTAGTTGTGCCAAATTTCAAAAGAATTGGTTCAAATTTAAGAGTTTTATGAGCTATAAATCACATTCCGGGAAGGGGCCTTATATGGGAGCTATATCAAAATACGGACCCATGTGAATAAAATTTATAGTATATATTTAAAATAGTTAAACAATTATTTGTGCCAAATTTCAATAGAATTGGTTCCAATTTAAGAGTTTTATGAGCTATAAATCATATTCCGGGAAATGGCGTTATATGGGAGCTATATCAAAATATGGACCAATGTTAATAAAATTTATAACATATATTAAGAATGGTTTAAAAATTAGTTGCGACAAATTTCAGTAAATTATCTTAAAAATTGCGGTCCATATGACACAAAGAGTTTGGGGTGTATCAAAATTTTGCATATTATAGCCTATAACTTTTTTCCGGTTAATCAGATTTTGATAATTTTTGGCACGATGATGAAGCACGTGTAATTGTATGCTAAAATTAATTTATTGTTTTAGTCCAATTACATTTTTAGAAGAAATTATAAGAGTTCATTTTTGAAATTTTGAGGTTGTTTCAGATATCGGTCTATAACTTCCTTGCTTATAAACCGATATAGCTGGTTTTAAATAGCAAACTGCTTAGGACAATAACAAATAATGTGGCCAAGTTTTATTGAATTCGGTCAATTATTCTAGGCGTGAGAATGTTTCCAACAGACAGACAGACGGACAGACGGACAGACGGACAGACGGACATAGCTAAATCGACTCAGTTTTTGATTTGATGCAATAATATATATACATTGTTGGGTCTGAGATGATTCCTTCTTGGCGTTACATACAGAATGACAAACTTAATATACCCTCACCACTTGTGGTGGTGGAGGGTATAAAAATATCACTTTAATATTGTCAAAGAATTAATAAATTTGTTAATTAAGTTTTTATCTCTATTTGGGATAACAGCTTTCACCTTCCTACTGGGAAATAATCTTCAATTAGTCTCAATATGACCTTGATAAATATCGCCTTATTAATGTCAAGAAATACTTTATTTTCGACAGGTACACTTGGCCTATTAAATAGATGTTTTGGTGTATTAAAATAATCGTGGAAATTAATTAACGATCGACTTTATTAATGATCTATTTCCCTTTTTCTACCAATACAGGTTTTATCAGTTCACACTAGAATATAAGATGCAAATGGACTAATCTATATAAAGCTTCCGATTTCGCGTGTAAAAGTTGTTCTTCTGTTTTACCCATATGTTATTGTTATAATGTTGAAAGAAAACAACATCAGTTGCACTAGCAATATAAGTAGCATTAACAAAGAAAGGTATATATTTCTTTTACTAGAGGCACTACTATCACACTTGTATTTGTATTTCTATGTTACTATGTTTGTATGATAAGAAGTGCAAAAATCGGAGAAAGAAAAAGAAGAAAATTGCAAAAATAACAACAAAGCAAAACAAAACATTACTACTAAGTATTATGCACTACAACACTTAATATTCTTGTCTTATTTTTTCTCAAGATTTTCCATGTTTTCCATACTCACACACATATACATTATAATACTTAGGTGTATATGTAAGCAACAATCATAGATATGATGCATCTGTATTAGTTTGCTCTCTTTCTCTGTGATGTTGGTAAGTAAATGTTTATAAATATTTAGTTTTTTTATTTTTTACATCATTTTTTTCTATATTTTTTTGCTTTTACTCCGTTTTCTTTTTGTTCTCTTAATGAAAACAGGAAACAACACTTTAGTTATTTGTTGTAATATGGTTTTGTGTTAGTGTTGAATTTATCTTTTTTTACAATTCTTTCCTATTTTTTATTTCTCTTGTTTATTTTGTTATTTTTTCGAAACTTTTTTTAGTTTTAGTTTTTCCTCAATTTTAACTAAGCTGACCAATTTAATATTAATGAAGTGGCAAAAGCTGTTGATAATGGTTAGAGTGTGAAATCCTTATTCGTGATTTAATTTGGAGTTTTTTTCTGTTTCTTTTTGTCATGACAATGTGACAATTGCAGTTTGTTTTTAAATGGAAAATATTTATTTATTTATTTTCTTATGGGAGTTAAAAAAAATGTTTAAATATGGTGCCGAAATCCTCTTTACCCCCTCATAGTTTTTTAAATAATAGTTGTTTTTAAATTTTTGATTTTTATATAAAACCTTAAGGGAATGGCAGTCCAATAAGAGGATTTTAAAATAAATACTGAAATGGAATCTTGTGTTTTCATAAGATCAAATTTCGAATAACAATCCAAGTCAAATATCGAATAATTTATATTATCTTTAGAACACAGAAGTAGGCAGTCGGATGGACAGATATTATTAAAAAAATGTTTGCATTAATTATTCATTAGACATACATATATTTTTGTTGTTATTGTTGAACTAACCTATTCTGATTAATAAAGTAATCAGCAAATTGAAATAGCAGACAGACGGAAGGACAGACGAGATTAAGTCAATTCCGGAAGCTCTTTTAAGACGAGATATTTTGCAAAAGATTGACGATTTAAAACAAATTGAAAATCGGTGATCTTCTGTTATAGGCAATATATTTTGAAAAACTCAATCGGAAATTAAAAACAAGACTTTAAAGTTTATAAAATTTTCTGTCAATAATATGAAAATACAGACATATTTACGCTAAAGATTTTTAAGCTGATGTGATATAGAATTTTAAACCTCTTTCCTCCAAATAAAAGAAATCAAACCCCTCATTAATTTGGCCACCCTAATTATATACAAAAAAATATAACAAAGTGCTCATTGCTCATATGTTCAAATATATGTTTTAGGTATGTATGTGAAATTCTTACAAAATATAAAGATATTTTGATAGTTTATTTTAGTTTTCTTCATCTTAGTTTTGGGTATTGTTCTTTTAGCAATATTTATTTTAAGTTTGCTATTTGTTGTCTAAGAAAAGTGGTTGTAGTGTCAAGAAGGATACGTTTAAATTTCCTGCATTTCAACAACATAATAAAGTAGTTTTTCCCTCAACAACTAGGTCAACTGTAAGAAGCAGCGCTAAGATAACTCTTTGATTATTATATACATATGTACATATATATGTGAGTGAGTGTTTTTGCCAACTTATCCAAAAAAAATATTTAAGAACAACAGACAAAAGCAGCAGCAGTAGCAAGAAAGATTCTTTACACTTAATAGTTACTAACTCAAATGCATACTTTATACACTTTAAACAATTATACACATACACATATGTATATGTATATATGTATGTTTATGTGTTGTTCCCATATGGAACATTTATTTAGATGTTTGTATAAAAGATAATAGCAACATGCTAAAAACAACTTTAACTTAAAGAAACCACTAAGAGTGCAAGTTTCAAATGACCAAAACTAGTAGCGGCTAAATACATGCTCACACATATATATTTATGTTTAAATGAAATATATTTTAAGACCAGAATCTTTCAGAAAGTGGAACAAAGTATAACAAACATAAAGTTTCTTTTTGAAGAAAACTATAAAAACTGACCAAACATTTGCTCTATATAGCAATTGGATTTTAGTATAATAAAAAAATAATATAATCAGCCACTTTTAAAATAGCCAATAACAGAAACTAAACAAAATTATTAACTAATACGAGGGTGATTGGAAAAGTTTAAGTAAATACTATGGAAATCATAATAATGTTTAATAGACTTTGAAATAAGTAAAGCAAAAGGTTCATATTTACAGGGTTTTAAAAATTTAATCCAATAACGAGTGTAGAAAACCAGGTTCAGGCAGAGAGAATAGTCCATATGATATTTCTAAATCCTAAAACGGTTGCCAACAAAACAAGTAGGAAATCGGTCAGGTTAGAACAGTAAAAAAGTCTCATAAACTTTTTGAAAAATATTATTGTGGCATACTGGATGACAAAACCGTTGATTTGAAGGATTTTTCGCAACTTTCTGATCAAAAGCTTTATGTTGCTGAAACCGAAAGCAGCGTCAACATTTCCAAAAGGTTCTTGTTATGGTAAGGAATATGCAGCAGAAGTCAATCATTTGTTACAAAATGACATATAAATACCAAAATTTACATTAAATAAATAATAACAAAAAGGTTGCTTCCACTCATAATATATCCACTTATTTTTGGCCCGACTTGGCATCCTTTAAAGCCCTTGAGATCTAAGATAGTCAAATCCTTCAATCTGCGTGGAGCTAAGTCAAGTGAGGAGATATTGTTAAAAGAGAAATATCCAAAAGTGTAGTAAATTTTAAAGAGAGTTTGACTACCTGTTAGCGCAAAGTGATTGAAGGCGCTATAAAAACGTTAATGGAAGGGCTTCCGAAAATTTTTAAAAATTTCATCACTAGTGATGAAAATTATAAAATATTTTGCTTGTAAATTGTAATAATAATTTTAATCAAATTAAAAAATTAAAACTGTAAGTTTTGTAGTTTTGTTTTTCTTAGCATATATGTATGTTAAGCATTTTTTGATCTGATTCCTTGGTTGCTTACTTGAAGAACTTAAGCATTAGCTCTCCTTAAGCATATTTTAATAAGTCATTTTTTCTTAATTTTAAAATATACAGCAATTGCAAATAAATTGATGAAAAAAGTTGCATAAATTATGGCTTCTAAAATATATTTAAAAAGTCACATATCTCCAGGATTTACTCTCGCCAAAAGATTTCATTATTTATCCTGCTACTGTGTTCTGTAAGTTCTTCTGTATATATTTTTTTAAACATATTGGTAAAATTCAATTAAATTTTCCACTTTTTTCATTTCCTTAAAAAATCAAACTTTTTTAAACTTCTTTCCCACATTTTTTATAATACAGATTTTTTCACTTATTTTGTTGCTTTCTAATTCACTAAACAAATAATAAATTTCTTTTTCTTATATTTTTATTATTTTTTTTTCTTTTTTCCAATATCGAAGCAGAAAAACTAGTTGTTGGTGGCTGGAAAAGTAGGGAAACATTTTTTTCTTAAGAAAAGAATTAAAAGCATAAAAGAGGAGGAAAAAAAGAAAAATTTGTATCAAAGTATTGCTTAAAAACTTAAGTCTTTATAAGTGATAATAGTTTATCATATACATATATTTATAGTTTAGTTTTATTTTTCAATCTCTCTCTCCCTCTGAGCTACATTTTATACAAAAAACTATATATTTCCACACTTAAAGTTTCTTAGTTTGTTTTTAAGATTCAGTTTTTTTGTGGTTTGTTCCCATTGTGTAGAAGTTTTTATCGCTTTATAAGTAATAGTTTCAATAATAAGAAATAATTTTTTTATTTCAGAAAAAAAATAGAAAAGAATTTAATAGAAAATAGAAATACAATGATTTCTTTCATTTTGCTCTTAATGGTTGATTATTTTTTAAGCTATTAAACACTAATAGTCTCTAATAGAGATGCAAATTGAGAGAGGAAGATAATAAATGAAAGCTTTCAAAGAGAGACAATAGAATATTTTAGATTGTGGAAATTTTTATATATAAAAGTTTTAGAGGAATATATATTTTAATAGCATTGGAGACTAATAACGATATTAACTTTTATTTAGATTCCATTTTATATTTATGGAGAATATTTCAAAGAGATCCCGGAGATATGTTATGCTGATTTATATTTTGAGTATGAAATTAATATATTTAAAATGTATAAAATGCTTCAAAATTTAATTCATATAACATCATGTCTGATTTTGTATGTAATAAAAAAGTTTAATAGTGATCATGTCGAAAAGCCCCACCACTGAAATTATATATAATTTATAATCAAAATTGACACTGTATTGAAGTATATATTCCAATATAAATGAATTAATTTTGGTTAATCATTTGCATATAAGAGATAACTCAAACATGCATAAAAAATTTATTTTCTCTTAATTCATGTACGGTATTTTGGCTCCCACTATGTGAATTTTCATTAAGATATCTCTGACGTCACAAGAATTATTTCCAAAAGTATTCATTTAAACACAATGTGTAGCGTTAAACCTCTTCATCCTAGGAAAAAAAACGATTTGAAAGATCAATCAAAAAAAAACTTTTTAAATTTTAAAGATCAGCGTTAAATCTCTTTATCTTAGGGAGGTTAGATAAGATTTGAAAGATCTATGAAAGAACAATTTTTTTCAAAATTAGGAAAAATATAATGTCTTCTTGATTAAAAAAAAATTACTAGTCCAGCGGGCTACTAATCACTAACAGATTTCGTTGATCGTTACAATGCTTCATAAAAAACATAAAACATTAAGAACATTAGATCTGGTCTTGTACAAATTTATTTATGGATTTATTCAGATTTCAATGATCACAAAAATTTCCCTCATTCAGGAAAAAATTTAAAGCGTTATATGAGGAAAATTCAGTAACTCTAAGACTTAAAAAAATTATCTAAAATCAAAGAAATTTTCATGCCAAAAACTTTTTAAAAATTATGTACGAAAAGATCTTCAAATTAAAAGATAGATAGAGTATCTATCAATCTATCTATCTATCTATCATCTATCTATCATCTATCTATCTATCGATTTATCTATCTATCTATCTATCTATCTATCTATCTATCTATCTATCTATGTATCTATCTATCATCTATCTATCATCTATCTATCATCTATCTATCTATCTATCTATCTATCTATCTATCTATCTATCTATCTTTCAAAATTAGTGTCTGTAAAAGAAATTCAAGAGTTAATTTATGATCTTGAAATCCAAAACTAAATTTGAATAAAATATTTTCGTTCTCATGACAATATTTTATTTATCGGACACTTTAGTATAAATAATCCTTTGTAAAATTTCACATATCCAAAATAGTTTCAAAAATATTTCCTTTATAAAAAAAGATGTTAATTGTTAAAACGGAAAAATAAAAATTCTCTTCAATTCAGAAACAAAACCAAAAAATCACTGCTAATTTCAACACTTGTTATTCAGTATGAAACACTTTCTTTGTGCCATTTAAAGTATATAAATAGAATGTTTGTGCTGAAAGCCAAAACAGGTTAACAGCAGTTAAGCAAATGTGATTGTCCAAATATTTGTTAAAAAAATTGAGTTCACACACAAAAAAAATATATATTTTAAATATTTGAAAAAATCCACAAAATCAAAATTATGTTTGTAATAACTAAATAAATACATTTTTAAAATTCCTGTTAATTATTGTTTGTTTTTAAAATTATTAAATAATTATTTAATTTAATTATGGTAAACAAATTGTTTGTTATTTCTTAATTAAATTATAATCCACAACACATACGTTTTAGTTGGTTTTAAAAAATGATTAAATTATTCGTTGAATATTAAAAAAATATTAAATAAATATTTTTTATGAATAATTTGTTTTCTTTTTTAATATCCGTTAATTTTTAAAATTGAACTTTTCACTTGGTCGTTTACAGCACGACTGATAATGTAGAAACTTTTCTCTAGCGGTTTTTAGTGTTAAGTAGACCGCACAATGTTTATTTATGTTTTATCAATTTCAATATCAAGGCAGCAGCAAACAAGTTAGCAGCAAAGCAATGCAAAGCACAGCAGAGCTTAAGTACAAGATCAAAGCCAAAATGAAATTGCTGCCAATTGAGTAAAGCTTGGCTTTAACCATTCAACGAACATTAACACATAGACTTTATCTACGTTTTCTGACTTACACAAGTTGTGGCTCAGACTGAAGAACGTGTTGATCGTGTTAATGTTGTGGTAAATGCTTAAACTCTGCTTAAGCACTCAGCTACGCTCTACTGCTACCAAATATTGTTGCTGCTACTGCTTTATTGTGTGCTGCTTTTACAAACAACTTTTTAACTCTTTCTTTAGTTTTGTTTTTGTTATTTTGTTTATAACTTTTTTCTTTCTTTATGTTGCTTTCTTTACCTTTTTTTGTTTAATATATTTTTTAAATATTTTTTATTTGTATTTTTTATTGTTTTGTGTTAAAATCGCTTTGTATTTGGCTTAAAAAAAAACTTAAAAAAATATTTGTTGTTGTGTTACTCTAACTCTAATCGATCAATTTCACACCGCGTCGCGTTTTTGAACACAACTGTTTAGTACGACTTAATGTCTGCAACTGATCTGGCGTCTGTGTTTTAAGTTACCATCATACTTGTTTGGTCAAAATGGAATTTCTTTTTCTATCTTTCTTTTTCCGTCCGTCCGGTCGTCTGTCATTCAGTTAGTCAATCTTTTCGAATTTTTGTTTTTGGCTTATAACTATTACTCGTTTAAAATAAATATAGTTTCTATATGGTTGTTGTTCTTGTTTTGTTGCTTTTCTACTATCTTTATGATGTTACCAAGAAGTTACTACTTGTTTTATTTTCATTTATAATTTTCTTTTATATTATTTTTATTACTATTTGTTTTATTATTCACATTTTGCTCATAAGTTTACAGTTATGTTTCAAATGTTGATCTTGTAATTATATACATCCATTTAAACACACACATTTATATAAAGCATACACATATTTATGGTCTTAAGTTATTTAACAAAACTTTCGCAATATAAGATTCTTGCGCAGACGCACCTTTAATTCTCGTAATACTTAGATAATTGTTTAGGTTTTAATAATTCCTCTTGAAATTATTTCATTTTGATTAAAAAGAAATTATATATGTTAGAGAAAGAAAGAAAGAAAGAAAGAAAGGGTAGAGTTGATTATCTAATGGACAAAGAATATACAAAGTTTTAAATTTGAATTATCATTTTCTATGTTAAGTAAACCTGGAATAGTGTAATATTTATATTCTACACCACCGTAGGTGGTTGAAGTATATGCGTTTGTGCTGATGTTTGTAACATGCAGTAGAAATGGTTTACCCAAACATTAAATATATCGTTGGACTCAGAATCATTTTCTTAGTCGATTTAATGTTATTCGTCTGTCCATGTTAATGTTGTAAACACTCTACAGGTCACAATTTTTTTTAGATATTTCGATGAAATTTAGCACATATTTTATTTTGGCTCAGGGTAGACGCCTATTGATATTGACCATATTCGGTCCAACATTTAGAAATTTTTAACAAGTAAGTCTTTTGATATTCTAAAACAATGTGTCAAAATATGCGATGGTCTATCCATTATTCTCGTAGATCCCATGCAAACCCCCTTCCAAATATCGCTTTTTAAAGCACATATCTCACATATACATTGGTATTATAATATTAACTGGTCGGATTGAAATACATATAAGCAAAAATCTATGTGCCAACTTATACGAGAGTCGGTTCATTATTTCTTCTAGCTCTCACCATCCAGCAAAATTCATTTTGCAATGCATGAAGTGCACATGCGTGTAAAAATGTAATGCACAGTAGAAAATAAATCAGAAACTACTATTTATAACCAAATTTGTGGTGTAGGGTATTACATCGTCGGGCTTCACCGATTATGAAATCCTTACGTGTATTCTTATAACAGCATTCGTTTTTATTTTTGCCATTTTTATATCCACTACCGCCAAAAGTAGAGTGTTTGTCTGCTAATGACGCTAATTATATCATTTGATGATGAACGTGCTGACTCATTCTTTATTTTTCAGGATGTCATTCTCATAAGGTCCAGTTCGATGCCGTCCTAAATCACCTTAATAAAATTCCAAAGGCTGCTGGCACACGATTGTGTTACCCGCGGTATAATTAAGATATAAACTCACACTTCACTATCTTTATAGGAGCTTCCTCGTTGACCCCAAGATACATACATATATTGAAGGAATTTAAAACGTAAGAACGTTATATTGGCTATGCCGAATACTTGATACCCTCCGTCAAAAATACGTCTTAAATAACTGCGTTATGTTTCGTACATTCACAGTGTACGTACCATTTTTAACCAACCATATGGTGTATAGTGTTAGACTTAACAGTTGTAAAATTCAGAATTTTGTAATTTTATGGTTGTTTCAGATATCGATCTACAGCTTTTTAAATTTTACTAATTGATACTGCAGGTTTTAAATGGGAAACCAAATAGGATCATAGTGATTAGATTATTTTTTAATACATAATTTTATATATCTAATTTGAATATTTGTATTAATGCTGCATAAAAATAGCCAAACCATCTGACCACATTAGTTATGAATTTATTAGGAATTAAAAGATAACATTATTTAGAAAAATGTTTTGAATATTTTTAATGATAAAGATTAATCATAACTATTATACATTTAATCATACATTTTTTTAGTTTGTTTATTGAAACTGTGTAGCACACCGTGTGTAATTACAAGTAAGTAGTGAGACCGAAAAAATCTTAACACACGTTTTTCATTTAAACTTTTATCCCAAGTATTATTCGATTTTTTATCGACCTGCCTTGTAAAACATATCAGTTATTATGTTTAATGTGAAACAAATAAATATATTGTTCATCTGATTAAAATCAGTGATCAGTGCGTAATAAATTATCCAAAAGTGAGTACTAAATTATTAAATTATTAAGCCTATTTTGGCCCTAAAAAAGTTGGCCAATCAAACTGTTTTCAGTATTATTATACAGTACCGGAAGAACTTGTCCGCTGAGAGAAAACCTGATTCATGTATAAGGAGTGGTCCACAGGAGTTTCTTAAAGGAAAAAATATAAAGCATTTCTTGCTTTAGAGAGAAAAAGAACTCCCACTACATCCGACAGCAAAGCAACCCATTTAGCTCAGAGTAATTGCTACGAAAAGTTAAAGCTACTGCAGGTTTAGAAACATACAAGGCTAAAAAATTTCCTGATAGGAATGCTGCTAAAAATATAAAGACCAAAACAGAGTAAGGAAATTTAAGTCAGGTTTCCAAAAAAATATTATTGCTGCATATTGCTGCATGATGAAACGTATGTGCTGGTAGATTTGTTTGCAATTTCTGGCCAAAGATTTTATGCTGCTGATGTTGAAAAAAGTTTAGGACCCAAAAACGGTCAAAATTTTCAAAAAAGTTCTTGGTATAGCAAGCAATATGTGTTTGTGGGAAAAGAAGCCAATCATTGGTTGTTGTGGGTTTTATAAATATTGATGTTTACACCAAGTAATGAATAAGTCCTTAAGTGACAAAAGAAAAACAATGTGGTATTCGTATCAAGAGAAGCAAATCCTCCAAACTACCCGGAACTGAGATCAGTGGAGAGATATTGGGATCTTGTTAAAAAGTTTCATAAACTGTGATAGGTTTTAAACAGACTAACTGCAGGAGAAAAGTGGGAAACGTTCAGAATATAACCGATAGTGATTAAAAACACAAAATTGCTTTTTTCGGAAATTGGAATGAAAATGGTAATCAAATTAAAAAAATCAAGTTTAAGGTTTCGTCTTTATTAATTTTATGTGATCCGGTTAACTATTTAAGAGATAAAAAAGTTATAATCAGCATATGCTAACTGGTATAAAACTGATTTTCCTTATAAATTTAAAATATTTAAATGCCAATTTTACAAAATAAAACTCCAGTGTAATACTTAAATAAAAATTTAAAAAATATTGTTTAATACTCTTTGAGCTACAGTAATGAAAAAGAGCATTATTTAATTTATCCTTTCCACTGGCTATTGACTACAAGTGCCACTATTTTAACTTTGTTTAAATTAAATACATATTATATTACTGGCTTTTTCAGAAATACAAACAAACCATTACAATAACAACTGTATTATTAATATTTCAATAACACTTTAAAGGACTATTATTCCAGCTTTAGGCTTGAAAACATTATTTTATATGCAAGAGAAAAAACTGAAAAATAAAATAAAAACGCTTACAGAAATGCAATTAATTTCCAGCGGCCATAATAAATATGAGCATATTATTACGACAGTTATTTTCAAATAATTAAATAAATAGTATGATCGTTTAAGTGCTTAAATAAATTTCTGTCAATTCATTTATCACCACAACTAAAAAAAAATAAGAAAAGAAACCACTACAAAAAAGCAAAATATTATATATATAAAGTCATTTGGTAATTTTTTTTTGTTAACCAAAGTGAAATCGTGTTAAAACAGTACTCATATGCATGAATTATAATTAAATGTTGATTTTTTTCATTTAATTTTACTTGTGCGAGTACTTGAATATATTTACGCATATACCAGAATATATTCACTTATACATACAGTAGAGATCAATAAAATAGTTCTTATAGACATTTTTTTTCAATTTCGGTTATAATTCTTATCCTTAAATGACTTTTGAAGAATATTTTCTAATAATTTATTAAGGTGTGTATATGTTGGAATTTTGGAGATGTGAGGATATTTGCACAACTGTTTAATTTTATGTAGGACCTGTGCTTTTCGAGTGTAAATATTGAGTCAATGAAATTAAACATATTTCTATAATTTAAAAATCGAAGGACATGATTATTTTTTGTAGAAAAATTCGATTTACATCGACTATGTCTTCGAAATTACTAACAGAGTTAGAATAATAAAGAGTCGATTTCGAAAGATGTACTGAAGTCATAATCGTCTTTATATTTAGAAATATTGAAGACAAATCATAATGTAGACAAAAATTTTCATGAATCACGTAGGACAGGTTGACATCATAACCCAAATTCCCCACTTTAGTAGGTCATAAAGGCAAATCACATTAAACTTATTTACTTCAAATGGTACCGAATAGGAGATGAAAATTGCTATAAAATCAAGGCAGACTCCAAATGTTCCAACAAAGTGGTTTAAAGAGGATCCACTTTAAAAACTGTCTTTAAAATATGAAACTAGTGTTAAGATTATCGTCAAGAGTTTCAGAGTTATACGATTTTAAGAATTCCGTTTCTATGAGAGGGTGCGCTACACCATACTCTATCAAAAAATGTTGTACATTTCTGTTTTCGGAGGTTGCCTTAGATATTGATCTATAACTTTTTGCTAATGCACTGATATTGGTTGTTTAAGCTGGAAATTGTTTTTGGGAAATCTATCCAATTTTTTTTAGATCATTTTTGTGGACGTAAGAGTATAAACAACATACAAAAGCACATTAATATGACGACGGACAATTAAATACGGTTCAATAATATTTGTGTTATAACGTTACGCACGGAATGATAAACTAATTTAACTACTTGTGGTGGAGGGTATAAAATATACAAATGTAGTGCTATTTCATCGATCTCATCTAAATAAATATTAAAAATGTTGACTTAAAAGTTGGCTAAAAAAGTTTACGAAAAATGATAGCATAATGTTGTATGAATACCAAATGGAGATTACGGAGTCTTATACATGTGAATATAAGCCAAAGCCAAACTTTGACAGAGAGCATTTACTATATTTTAGTTTTTATTTTTAATAAAGAATACATACGAATTTGTTTTATGATAAGTTAATTTAAACTGTCTCTATTACTCTATAAACAATAAATATTTAAATTAAATTTTACTACACTTCACAGTGTACATACTTTAAATTAAACGCTAATTATAGAAGTTGTATGTATGGCTGCCAGTGAGACTATCTGTTCATTAACGAATGTCCGGGAATATAGACAAGTTTATAATTTTCATATATAATTTTTACGACATAACATAAATGTTTGTTCATGTGTATGTATGCCGTACATATGCGTATTTATGTATTTATAGTTGTTGTGTAAAGTTTTATGTCGCAGTTTTTGTTTTTCTTCACTTAAAGTTTCATTAACAAAATGCAGTTATTAAATTTTAAATATGGCATCAGAAACCCAGTTAGTTGATTGTTTATTTACTCTTTTCTTTCATTATTATTTAACAATTTTTATATACTCGTATCTATTAGTATATATACATATGTCTATGTTTCTATGCGTGCATCTGTTTCAACATTTAAGTTTGTTTTTGCAACAAACTTTACCCACTACAAATACCAACATACTCAAACATACATATTGAACTAATACAACAGCTACTAAATGAGCAAACTTAACCAACATGTTCTACTTGATTTTTAGTTGGTTTTGTTGTTATTGTTGTGGATTTAATTATATTGCTTCACTCTATGACTTTTTAATGGATCATCATTATATTTATTTAGAAAATAGCAATATATACTTAGTTTACACAAAGCTCCACACATACATACAGAAATAAATCCATTTTGTGTGTGTGTAAGTATCTTAGAGTAAATGTGCAATCTCAATTGTATACATTAGTAGTGAGTAGTCCTATTCGCACTCCTAAATAATTCATATATACAAACACTTAAGCAAATCGACATACACGTAGACAATACGAGAGCTGTTTAAAAAGTGTATCTAATATTTTAAAACATTTTCTATAAACAATATTTTTACCCATCAGTACTGAGACAGACTCTACTTCAATTCTGGTTTTCATTATAAAATTAAAACAGAATCTTATATTTTAGTTAACGGCAACAAAGGAGAGCATCTCCATATAAGAGAGCATCTATATATATGTTACGAAGATGACTCCCAAGGCGATTATTCTCGATGGGCAATTTATTTTAATCATGTGCGAAATATTGATTTCTGAAGAAAATTAACTTCTAATAATTGTTTTATCTGCATATGCATTTATTTTTTCCTAAACGACTTTAACATCTGCACTCGTAACAAACAAATATCAATTAAAAGTTTTATGTGCGACAATAAGTGTTGATGATGATAATAATAACAATCATTATTAACCAGGCAAAGACGTCTACTTTCTAAACGAAAAAAAAGTTTTAATAAGAAGAAAAAATAAAATAAAGAGCAAACAAAGCAAATAAAAAGAAAATACAAACTAAAATCATTATTAAACATTTGTTTGTGTAGATGTACGAAAACTCTTTTATTAACAGATTTTAATGTGTATGAAGAAGAAAAAAAGAGACGAAATATTCAATTTAACTATTTTAATTACATCTTACAGTAATAAAAGATTTGTAAGTGTTAAAAAAGAAAAGAGTTTATTAGATCTTTTTATTTTCTACTTACAACTATAATAACAAGCATTTTATGTAAAATCACTATACATAACGATATGAAGAGTATTTAAGTACTTATTTATAATTTTTAAAAACGTTTTCTTTTATGAGGGTTAAAAACTTATGCAAGTGGAATGAACTTTGGACTCTAATTTGAATTATATTCATTATAAAATCGACTTAACTAAACGGTAAAATATAAAATTAGAATTTCTTGAAAAACATAAGGTATTTTATGATTTCTTAAAATGAAAATTACCTTGACCTATTCAGTGAATCATAATTTTCCTTACAAAACTTAATATTTTGTCGTAACTGTAAACTTTATTTTATTAAAATAAAAAAATACCCAATACATCTCGATACCACTATTACAGTGGATTTATAAAAAAAAACCTAAAATTTTCTCCTCACCCTATACACCGTAGATATTTTTCCTTCAAAAAGTGAAAAGGATTTTAAAATTATTCAGACATGCTTTCTAACATACATGCTTCGTATGGGAGTTAACACTTCCGCTGCAATACCTCTATAGATTATCATTAATTATGTTTTGCATTTAGAATGAGTGATAAAGACAAGGCTTTAAGATTCTAAAACTAAAACTAGTTTGTTCAACTTTATGAAACCTAAATTTGGTCCAATTAATCAAATGCATATTTTAATATCTTCACTGTAATAGATCCATAAATATTCAGCATTTCATTTTAATAATTAATTTTAAGAAGAATTTTTATATCCACAATCACCATAAGTGCTAAAGATCTTGCATCAGATCAAAATATGATTCGATTTATCAATGACCGTGTTTCAGTCTGACTGTCTGTAATAATTGTTAAAGCTCAACGAAATTTGGCCTGAGTATATTTTTTAGTACTGAAAAGTTATCGGTTCAGTAGCAAGAAAGTTATAGTCAAAAATATAATTAATTCTGTGATATATTTAAGAAAACCCCTTATATAGCATGTGTTTTTGACTGTATATGCGTGTGTGTGTGAACATACACTGTGTATGTACGAAATTTATTTAGATTCATGTATTCATACATGAATTTCATGCTCGTGGTTGAGAGTATTGATGATTCGGCTTATCCGAATTTTTACTTGTTTCATATTATGATTCTCAGTATCTTTAAACTGATTTTATTTACTTTATACAATCTTTTCATTGCGTATCCTATAAATTCAACTTGAATTAACTTCTACACATGCAGGTTCGTCTAAAAATTATATAATAAAATTCTAAAAATCGATCCAAAGCGATGTCTAACAGACGAAAGTATATAAAATAATTATATTCCTAGCGAATAGTAGTAATTTTTAAATATACTGAATGTTTATTAAGAAATTTTCACATGGATATTCTTTAGGTGTTTTCCAATTGATAGCGCTTTAGTTTTGTGTCAAGGGAGAATCTAAAAGTTAATTACCTCAGTTTCCATACCTGACTTCCAGATTGCCAAAATTGTATATACTAAAAAATTAAAATTAAATCTGTGAACTCTGAATTTAGTCCTCCAAACAAATGATGATCTTGCTGCAACCTATTCTGTCAGAATCAGGAGCTGTTAGTTAAAAAAGTTTGTGTTATTTTACTTGGATTAGAATATATGGAAATCAGAAGTAATATCACTTATAAATTGGAAGAGCATTTCACTCATATAATGTTTAAAAAAATCGGTTAAGAGAGGAATATAAATTAGATAGTAAGAAACTGCCGCTAAGTGGAAAGTGGAATGAATTCTACTCATTAGACCTTTGAAGGCTTTTATTTATGTTGGGAAAGTGTACATTAATACAGAAGCTGTCAACTTATCTTGGAACAATAATAAATTAAAAACAAACAAATTTAGAATTGAATTGAATCGTACAATAATTTTCATGTGGTAAAACATTTTTTAAGGACTGAGGTAACCACTTTTAAGTCCCTCCGATCATTGTCTTCTCTATGGTGCCCCAATATTCAATGTTATGAAACTACACTCTTCTATCAGTATATGAAATTTTATATGAATCCATAGAAAATCTACATATTATATATTTCCAAAAGCAAAACAAAAATATATTCTACCCAACTGTCCAGAGGTCTTATATTATGAGAAAGCCTATTAAAGCTAACTAATCATCTTTAAATATATCGGAGAACTTTTTCTTTATCATTTACTTTGAAGGCCCCTTGAGATTTTAACCAACCTAAAAGTTTATTTTGGGGAAAATTTTATTTTACATCACAAATCTAAATTAACATTTTCCCTTCAATCTTAAAAACTTTAAGAAGGATAAAGGAAGTGAATATTAAATTTCGCAACTCAAGCTTTTACATAATCACTAGTTTTACATAATAAATGACTTTGTGTTCGAGCAGTAATAACAACTTTCATCTTCCTATGACGAGTAGATTTTCTCTACAGATTTTTTCTGTAAATTAAATAAAATAGCTGAAATATATTGTTTGTAGCAGATAACAAAAGCGTAAAATAAATTGGTAAAATGGGACATGGAATTAAATTAAAATGCAAAATTGTAAAGAAACAATGAATAAAGAAAAAATAACAAAAATATTTAAAAGGCAAATGGGAAGAATATGCCACATTTTTATTCTATTGTAACGCAACCGCAAAAACCCCAAAACCCCCACCCACATAAAGATATTTAAGCAAGCAAATTCATACAAATTCATATATCCCTCACACTCACACAACCATAAGTGAGATAGTCATTAATGTCAATACATAACCAACGTCAATTACAAGAACCCAAAAAAAGCAACAACAGCAACAACAAGAGAAATATTAAAAGTCACGGTTTAAACCGCAACGTTTTACAGAAAATATGTATTTCGTTGAGTACGTGAAAAAATTCATTAACGTTAAAACAATATTCGTAATAAGATCCAACAAATGTTGACCAAAAATAATACAAAAGAAAATATATTTAACTAAAATATCACTCTGTACTGTTTGATAATCACAAAAAGAAAACAGAATTAAGTTTAAAAAATGTGCGGATACAAAAATCCGAATTAAAATAAAATAAGAAAAAAGAAAATTAAAGAAATTTTCCGTTTACGGCAAGTAAAAGTGTTTTTGTACGGATATCAGTTCGCATTTACGAAATAAAGTATGGGCGAAAAAATATTTAGAGGGTGTATATTTAAGTTTGATGATCAACCTAACAAAAATCGTTTCAAAGTCGAGCCAAGTCCAAATTCGCTTCAAAATATTTTTCTTTTTTTTTAACGTAACTAAAAATATGAAAAAGCTATCTTATAGTAACTCCATATATATTCTAATATGTCAACCAAAATGAAACCGCTAAACTGGACCATGGATGGTAATGGACCATTTAAAATCTACCACACTTTGGACCTTTCTTTTTCTTTAAGAACCCAAATAATTAACCTTTTTCGCCGCAACTGCATTTTGCTTGCCATATCAATAACCTTTTGGAACATTTTGACTGATTTGGATCCCAAACTTTTTTTCAACATTTCCTTTCGGGAACTATTTGAACTTAGTGTGTTTTTGAACCTACTCTAGCTTTAGCTTTTCGTACTGAGCACTTTGCATTTGAAAATGCATTCTATTTTTTAAACCCTACATCACCGAAGTTGGAAGTGGTGTTGTACCCACTTTTAAGTATACCGTTCACCTCAGAATCTTTATCTGCATCGATTTAATGATGTCAGTCAGTTTGACTGTCTATCTGCCTGTATGTACGGCTGGCAGTCATGTATATGATACATATTATTATTTAACTTAAGGACGAAGCCTATTGAAATTCTAGGTTTCATCAATTGAACGAATATCTTTTTGAGATCGAGACTAAACACTTCAAAATGTTCAACAAAGAAATTTATTGAACAAAAATATGGCAAAGCTTAATTAATTAAATAATATTGTGACTTTATTTTCTTTCTGTCAGTTTATTTTCGTTATCCACTGTACCAACAATTTTTATACACTTGTTCAAGCCACATAACGAGAACCACTAGTAAACCATATAAATGTCCGAAATATACGAAAATATGCATGGGCGAATGAATGAAATAACCGAAAAGTACATATATATATACGTCAATGTATGTGTGTGTGCACTTATACCGAAAAGTGTACAACTAAATTTTCATCCATACAACAAGAGACTTTACGACAGTTTAGTTGTACATTCATTCATTTATTCACCATATACTAAAAATTTCAGTCCATGACAATGACAGTGTCAGTGACGACAACAACAATAACATTGCAAATAGTATGGACAACAACAACTACAATGACATGTACACAGCAATTGCGGTAACAATTGAAACCTAATTTATTCATATTGTATGAATGAATACAACAACAAGAAAAAAACATTTTTTATTTTCATTTTGCTTTTGGCTTACTTTGAATATACTTGTTGGCTTAAAAAGAGCTTTAATAGACATTCGCATTTACAAGTATTGACATTTGGCGCTAGCATCGGGTGTTATATTTGTTGTTGTTATTTGCACACGTTCGCACATATTTGTGTGTTGAAAAATATTTATTGAGAGGGAAAATTTGTTTCAATTGAAATTTGTAATTTTATTATTTTATTTTCAATTTGGAAAAAAATTTAAATTATTTCCGTAATTTCCAAAATTTTGGACTCTGAAATTTTTATAAATAAATAAAAATAAAAGTGTTATAAAAAATATAATGACGAATATGATTAAAAACCTACATATATAATATATTGATTTTTAAAGTTACCCTTTTCCTCATCGTATATCTGAAGAACTACTATCTGAATACCAAAGATATCTGAATATATTTCACCTTGAAAGAGTTGTACCTACTTGAAATTACAGTTACTGGAAATACTACCTGTAAAAATACTGTGTCCAACAATTTTTGCTTCCTTTAAAAAAGCACTGGTACACTGGTGCATATTCCTGTACACGAAAGTTACTTTTTTCTAAAGAATTAGAATAAATTAAACACGAAAATATTTAGTGGGCAAATAATATTTTTATTAAATCAATTAAGACTTTTTTTAAATATTATGAACTTGAACTTTATTTGCATTTTATTTTATAAATTTTTAGAGTTAAACTACCATTTTTGGAAATAAATCTGAAATATATTAGTGAAATATATTAGTAGCCATATCCTTTCGAATCCCAAGTGACAGTGAGAGGAAGATATCAACAAGCATATTAACGACTCTACGACGTTGATAACTCTAGACCTTTAACATTCTAAATCCAAAACTGTTCGAAATGGTTTCATTTACACGTCAAATTCTGATATAGAGAAGCTTGTTTGTGAAAAGAGGAAATTCAGAAGCGAATGACAACGTACGAGGTCACCAGCTGCAAAGCTGAGACTGTCGATTGCAAGTAAAGAATTGAGAAAAATAATTCATTTGAAGGATGATCATAAAACAACAGAAAATGTTAAAAGCCTCTCTGATACCAAGTACACTAACTACATATTATGCAAGGCAACGAAAGATGTTAAGCCACCGCTAAAGGTACAAAGTCCGCTAAGGAAAGCTGACGGTACGACGGCCGTGTAGTTCACAGAAAAAAGCTAACTTATTTGCAGATTATTTAAGTAAAGTTTTTAATCGAATTCCCTTACAAACAACTTTAAAATTGGAGAAACGCCTGAACAAATACCAGAAAATGGTAACACAATTGTCATCAGACCAGAGGATATTAATGTAGTTGTTAGACATATTGTTAATTTCAGGAAATCGCCTATATATGATTTAGTTATAACAACTATGATTAAAAACCTTCATAGTATGGCAATAATTGTGCTGTGTAAATTTTTCAACGCCATGATACGAATGGGAATCTTTCCCAGGATATGGAATTCATCATCCTTAGATGATGCCTTGCTTGTCAAAAGTATTTGAGAAAAGTTTCCAAAAAAAAATTAAACAATACTTAAATGATAGAAATTTCATCCCAGTGCACCTGTTTGGTTTTCGGGAAAAGCACGGAACTATTGAACAGATAAACCATTTAACTTGAGAGATTAGAAAATCTTTTTAATTAAAAAAAGTATTGTTCGGCAATATTTTTGGAAATCGCGCAAGCCTTTGATAAACTCACAAATTGTTTGAATCCTATTTGGATGATTGGCACTTCAGGGAAAAATGTAACGACTTTATAACTGGGAAATTCTGTATATAAGCTGGTGTTCCTCAGGGAAGTGTTCTATGACCCAATTTTTATTTGAAATTTCAGTGCCCTTATGCGATGACTATAAAAAACGTTCATACCAAATTCTGTCAAGATACAAAAGTTTTTAGGATACTTTATATGGGGAATAGGGCCAAATTTGTTCCGATTTTCATGAAATTTTGCAGTGTGATTTCAGAATATAAGAAAATTTCATCATAATTATTACAAAATTAACGTTTTTATGAGTTTTTAAGCAGAGGGAAACTTGTATTGAGGCTAGACGAAATTATGGACCGCAAATAAATTACAACAGTCGGGTTCATCTTTTGGCCTAATTATTGCTTACATTTTCCAAAAGACCCAGACTTTTATTATGAAAACATTTTTTTTTCATGAATTGCTTTGTCACGTTATTCGAAACGACATTATGTTAGTTTATTTATGAAATGCAGTACCAAAAATTTAGTAATAATTTATAATATTATTATTTTATTTATGTTTTAAAGTTATTATTTTGTTTTTGGGAAAATTATTATTTTTATAATAAAATGAAATAAAAGTTTTATTTAACTCAAATAAAACTATTATAACTTTTCAAACCATAAAACAGTGCATATGGAAATTTAAAAGTTAAAAAAAAAATTGTGAAATTATTAAAAACCCCATTAAAGTATTTGAAACTTTTTTGGTTAAAAAATTGTAACAATAGTTTTAGCAATTTAATAGCGTTAATTTCTTAAAAAGAAATACTTAAAATAATTGGGTCGTTCTACTGTACGTGAGTATAAATTAAAAATCAACTTCCCAGAACAAAACAATACCAATTTTAACTGTACAATTTAGATGTCCATAAATATAGTTTACTATATGTATATATAAATGTCGGATTGTTCGTCCATTGAATTTTACATAAAATTTACATACATATTTACTAAAACAAGTCTTCTAACAAAAAAAAAATACGTTGGGTATATGAAAATGAAATTAACACCAAATAATATTCTAAGCACAGCTTTATGTGGCATTCCTGACTGAATGCTATTGGCTTTCCAACACCACAAATGCTTATAAACTGACAAACACACACTCGCGTACTTACACCTAAATGGTTGTATACACACGCACGCACACACACACAACCGTAGACATATAATTTTAAATTATTTATTTACAGAAATAACTTCACAAAAAATAAGTAAAAAAGCAAGTAAGAATGCTATTTTCGGCTATGTCGAATCTTTAATACCCTTCACCACAAATGCGTGTGAAATTAAAACGTAAAATTTTTCACACAGAAAAATACGCATACAATCGAAAACGTCAACAATACATACAAAGATTTCTTTGATATAAAACAGGAACATTTAATGAGTCAAAAAGTCCGTTATATTTTCGGCTATAACTTCTTTTCTACTAAACCGATTTTGATAATTTATGGTATGGTAATGAAGTACATATAGTTTAATAGTATGGGAAGTTTTATTCTAATTTGTGGATGTATAATTGGCAACTTTATGAAAGATATTTGCTTGAACTTAAGGGTTGCTTAAGATATCGGTCCATATCTCTTAATATACTGAACTGGTTTTGCTAGATTTAAATAGGAAATTCCTAGGACAAATAATCTTATTTCACTGAGTTTTGTCAATTAGTGTGGATGTGAGCGTGCCAAAAACAAACAAATAGTCAGTATCTAAATCGACTTATTTTTTTTAATGTAAGATTAAATGATTTCTTCTTAACGTTACACACGGAGTGACAAAGTTAATATACTCTCTTCTCCACTTGTAATGGTGGAGGGTATAAAAAAAGAAAAAAACATTCTTTGCATTTAAGTGTTTTCAATTCATATTTACTGTGGCTTTATCGGTCGCACATCGCTGCTGCTTCGGTGCTAAATGCCAAATATTATTGGCATTATTAATTTAAAGTTTTCACTTTACGTTCCTAAAATTTTCAATTTCCTTTACATAATAAATACAAATCTATTTATGTACGTACGTGGGTTATAAAAAGAAAGTTTCGCTTTATTATTGTTGTTGTTGTTATCGGGTACCTTTAAATATTTTTAAATTTTTTCATCGATTTCCAATAAATATTTTACCAAGAGAGTTAATGATTTATATTATTTCATGATTTTCATTTACATTTACATGACAATTAATAAATTTTTTCCTCGAACTAATAATTTCAAACGAACTAATTAAAAACCACCAAAAGTAATTGAAGCAAAATTTTATATATGAAAAAATATTTCATAAAACAATAATTGTTCAATGATATTTAAAGCTTTTGGCATTATAATTTTTATTTAATAACATGTTTATGGCTTGATTGTGGCAATTTGATAATTAGATTTTAAGCAGATTCTAAAACACCCAGGATTTTGGTTTTTACTTTTAATACAAAAGTCATTTGTTGTAAATAGAATTGGAAATGTTGGTGTGACATTATTAATTGATTTAAAAAAAAATTATATTTATTTTTTTTTAATTTGCTAAAATCTAAAATCTTAAAGTCAGCATGAAATATAACTTAGAAATAATGAAGAAAAACATTAAAATTAAATTTCGTAACTCTTCAAATTATTAAAGGTTTTTTCATCTAGATTTTATATTTTGTATATTTTATTTAAGCAGTGAGATCAAAAAATGTATACATACATGTTGTATATATACAGACCTGTCAAATATTTCGTTCGGAATGACATCAATTCCGTAGTAACTATTTCACTTCCACCACTTTCGTTCGGAATGGAATTCTCTGACAGGCCTGAGATATTAATAAAAACGAAAACAACAAACTAACGGTTGTATTTTTTACCCTACACCATCTTAGGTGTTGAGGATATTATGCGTTTGTGCAGATGTTTGTAACGGACAGAAAAATAGTCCTACTACCTATTTTACTGTTCGAATCAAAATCACTTCCTGAGTCGCAGTTTTGAAGTTATCTTAATGAAATTAAGCACGTAAAAATATTTTGGTCCAAAAATAATGCCTACTGAAATCAATTATGATCCGTCAGTTATTTCAAATGCCCCCCAAATGAGGGTTTTAGCTCATAAAATACCTAAATATAAAACGATGTATAACTTTTCCAATAAAATTTCTATATATAAAATTCACAAAATTGTTAATAATCTATTGCACACATAAGCATAAATTATAAAACCAATATCTATCCACTGGCTCTAGCTCCTGGAATTTTATAGGATTTACCTATCTTTGTACAAAAACCATATTATTCTTGTACTTTTCAAGGGCTTGTATACAGGATGCTAAGTCAGGCCAAAAACAGTAAGCGGACACACTATGAAGTCATTTGAATGGAAGCAAAATTTTTGTAAACACTCCTTGATGTGAATTTTAGTGTTTATAGGACCAGTTGTCTTTTTTATGTACTGTTTGCTATAGCAAGAACTTTTCCCATGAGCATAAGCAACATAAAATTTTTGACCAGAAAATTGCCCACTATGCAGCAAGATAATATTTCTTTTAAAGTTCAAACAGGGCTATATTAAGGGTTAACAAATTATTTCGAAATTTATGTAGATTTTTTTAAAATTTCAACTAAATGAAGCTAATTTTGGGTGTCACCAATCAATTAGAGATTTATGAAAGTTGTCTATAACGGTACAAAAATTACAGGATTATTTAAAATAAACAAGTTCGAATGTTATAGTCGATGCAGCCCGACTATGTAATGCCCTACACCGCAATATTGGATACAAATAGTACTTACGAAAAATTTATGAACGATCCTGGTACAATTTAAATTTCTGATTTATTATGTACTCTGTAGTATGTACTTTTGCTGGAGGCTTAAACGATGTACATCGATTAATATTTATCTTAATATTATAGTCGCTTTTTATTTAGGACTTGTATGACTTTTACTCAATTCCGGGAAGAACATTTGTATGGAGGTACCTTAAGTATTGGATCGAAAATATTTCAATAGGCATCGTCATTAGATCAAAGTAATAACATGTACCAAATTTCATCGAAATATCCTCAAAATTGCGAGTTGTGGACTGTTCAAAAAGTGATAGGATTTGAAATCCTATGAAGGTGTGTTAATTTATATTCCCCTAATGGACAAAGTGGAATATCTAATTGTATAAAAACTAAATACATACTATTTTTTTAATTAAAGCCCGCATAGAGTTTCATACAAAATTCATTCTTTCCCTTTTTGATTATCCTCAATGAATACAAAACCAGAAAAGTTTGCGTTTTTTCTTGAGACATCATTCGTGCTTTTTATGTCGTATCTACAATATTTTTCACTTCCATTTTAGATTTAGTAAATTTTCTAAATATTTTCAATTCCGGTGAAAATATATTGTTAGTCTACATAAAAAAGCAGAAATTAATTTAAATATGTTAATAGTCCACCTGTATTATCTAAAGCTCCTACAAATCTGTTTATGCATATTTTTTCATCTGAATGTATATAAAAATAAGTTGGAATTTTTAAAGTATTTTTCTCCCAAATTCCTTCCAATTTAATTGGGTTACATTTTTTCTCTATCAAACTCTAAAAACAATGAGCAGAATAAATTGAGTTCTTCTTGATAAAAAAACCTGTTTATAAAATCTGAAATAAAAAAAGTTAATACAACATTTGTATGCTGTAACTATAGGCACATATCAAACTAATCATGCACTCATAAAATCCAAGAAAAAAAACGAAATAACTATAATAGTGACCATTCAAGAATCAATAAAAAGAAAAAGTTGTTTATCACATACAAGACATAGATACACACATGCACAAACACATGCCACAAACATTTGTACACACATATAACCAAATACAATTTAATGCCGCTTTTACTTTCAACGGTCAATATTATCACGAATTAAAGTTAAACGAAAAAAGTAAATAAAATAAGAAGAAAAAAATAAAATAACACCGAATTCAGCCTAACCCACTAAATTGAAGAGACATGAGCAGTGAGCACAGGAAGGGAAAGCGTTTAATAAAAAATTTTTTATTTAGGTAGCTGTGTGTGTGTTTGAGTTTTTAGGTATGGGTAATAAAATATGGAAATTCTTAATACTAAAAACGAATTATATAAGTATTTAATAAATTATTTCAATTCAAAATGTACCTCTTTAAAGCAAAATAAATACAAAAAACATCAGTTATGATTTTTACAAAACTATATCGGTATATTAATCTCAACAATATGCTCTAAGTTTTTTATGGTTGAAATCGATTATTTTAATTATAAAATAATTCTGTAACTTCGGAACTTTTGAATATTCTTGACATGTTTTTCATAGATTTGGAGAAGAAATTCACCTTTTTTAGCCCACAACAGATTTCTTTATTGGCAAAACACTAAAGAAAAATATATGAACATTAATGAAATTCTGATAGGGTTTGCTGGGAAATTGTTTTTCCTTATGTCCTTGCATGCTTTACAGTTAGAAATTCTTTTAGAATTGAGAAGGAAATTCTTAATTTCTATTTCAAAATATCTTAACCTTTTATTGAATACAAATAGGTATTTAATTCTTGAGTAAGAATTTTTTAAGTTTTGTAGAATCATGTTTCATGTTTTATTTTTTTTGGAGAGACTTCTAAGGGCTTAGTGTGTGTAAAATTATTAAAAAATGTTTGCAATTTTCTTTAAAATCGTCATACGATCATACGATCCACTTTCCAACCCCGGGATCCACTAGAAACATGTTCTTCACCAAATCAGTTGGAAAATACCTTAAGGATATCTGTGTAAAATTTTGTTAAAAGTTATTCAAAAGTTCCGAAGTTACAGATTTATATACAAAAAAGTGATTTGTAACTATTCAAATTTGGATGTTATTTATAAAATTGGTACCAAAATTTAAACGAATAATTACAAAAGTAACTTCAAAGAGGAATGGGGTCTTACAATTAATTCAGGTTTACTCTCATTATAAACAACTGGATAAGCTAAGTATCAAGAATTCATCTGAAAAATTGCTAATATTCTTAATTTTGGGAGTACTAAACTTTATCATATTTGCATATGTTTATAATGCACAGTAAAATTTATTTTATACACACTTTAAATTATAGTATTCGTCCCATTTCCCGGGATACTAGAACGACTAGGCACAATTCCTGAGACGATATAATGATGTATGTAATTCCGTATGGTTGCCTGTCTATGTAACTTTGTGAATACCTTACAGATCGCTATTTTTAGATAACTGCCTACAAAAATTATCAAATATTTGTAACAATTAAAGCTTTTCCAAGCGTACGAAAGTCTGCCGTCAAACTATTTCCAATGTTATTTATTAATCAGCACCAGGAGAACATATCCGTTGAAGGAAAATTTGGTTCCAAAGATGGCTTGTAGAATCTTCCAAAAAAGTTCTTGGTATGACAAAAAATATACAAGTGTGGCCAGTAGAAACCAACAATTTGTTACAACGGTCTCTATTAGCACCGAAATTTACATCAATGCATGAGTACAAGAAATGATGCTTCTATTCATAAATTTTCCCTTTATTTTTGGTTCGAAGTGGCATTCTGTCACTATGGTATAAAAGGCCTTGAGTGGTACAAGAACAATAATATAATATTTGTACTAAGAGATGAAACTTCTCCAAATTAACTGGGCTAAGGCCAATGGACATGTACTGTTAAAAGAGTATTTAAGAGCACAAAAAAGGCATCCAAAAGATAATTCGGAACCTGACCCAGTCCGTTACTTTGAGCAGACGAAACTCGAATACTAAATTTCCGAAGAAAATATATTTTCAGACTTATAAAGCTACGTTCTCTGCCGTCTCTTCTGCTAAGATCAAATATGATAATGATTTATTAAATAAAAGAAAAACGTTTTTTTATAAACTTTAAAACAGTAATAAAATTGTCCATTATAAAATTTGTTTACCCATACATTAGTGTATCTTTGTGCAAGTTTGGGCAATTTGTTGTTAAACTCTAGTCAGGCGTGAGTTACAACTTAAAGAAAAGCAAAAGTTTCTATATACTTTTTTTCATTTGTTATCAACATAAAAACGTTCGAGTTATAATCACAATAAATTGACATTCTTTACACTATTTTTTATTTTTATTTCATTTCTTCGATTCAAGTAAAAAAAATAACTAAAACTTGCTTGGGGCACTTTCTCTTTCTCAATGTATACAGTTTAAAAATATATGCAAGAGCACATGTGTGTGTGTAACTGTGAATATATATGTTTTTATTGATGAATATAAACTTTATAATGTTCGAACTTCATCGTCTTGATTATTAACATTTAAGTTGTTTAGACTTTTCATTAAAATATTTACGTTGCAGCTGATGATGATGTTGCTGCTGTAATCTTGATTTACAGATTTTTTGTTTGTGTTTTGTTATGTTTGAGATACTTTTTGGAATGAATCTGTTTATTATTTTAAAAATTTCTATAAATTACTTTGTTTATTAATCATATATCATAGTGTGATTATAAGTGGTAAATGTTTGTTTGATTATTTTGCAATAATAAAAAATGTCTTGTTGAAAATATAATTAAATCATAAAATTTTCGGAAACTTTTGTCATGAGATTTTTATTTATCATTAAATCTTGATGATTCATGATTCATTTTGTCAAGTAGTTTATCATGTATACAGCTGCGGTCAAAATAATAGCACCACCTACATACGTATTCTTTATTGAGTTATACAAGTCATTTGAATAAATAGTTATTCTTATATTATGACTTAAAAGAAGCAATATCAAATTAAAAAGTTATTATGGAAGAAACAAAAGCATCTCAATTCATTATCTTTCTTTAAATAAATTTTTTCCATAATTATTATTAATTATAAACTTTGAATTAAAATGACAGCACCATCCGATTTCAACTGTAACATAAAGCCAAAAATAAATAATTTCTGTTTAATTTTTTAGTATTATTTTATCTTAGCATTTTTTAGTACTTTCTTTGTTAGTAAACAGCCAAAAATCGCCTTCCCATTGAATTTACTACATTCTGGCACCATTCCAGGTTAATAGAGTTTCATGCTTGCTCTACAGTGGTATAAAATTCGCTCTTATTGGTCAGTTTAATTACTGATCCCTTTTTTTATACGTATGAATACAAATCTTCGAATTGATTTACATTGAAAGACTGTGTAGGCCACATCATTATAGTGACTCCATTATTTTGAAAACACTTTTTAGCTATTTTGCTGTTATGTTTTGGATTGTTGCCTTGTTGCATGGCCTAAAATAATAGCATTCTTCAGATATATACGGTAGCTTTACTTCGTCTAATATTCTCACATATTCTACACATCCCAAATAGTTTCAATATGAGAACTTGGTACGAAAAGCGTCTCCATACCATTACACCGGAGACGTCGTGTTTAAAAGATTTTGTTTACATTCCTTGCTAGGAGGCCTTCTTACAAATGGAATTATTTTTTGGACTCATCGGTCCACGTCTTTATCGATATGCCAAACGAAGTAAGTTTTAGCAAACTTTCATCTATTTGAGACATGCGAAGCAGTAAAGAGGCTGACTTTTCATGATCTTTAGGTGCTAAAATTGTATTCCCTAAGTCTTCTGATGTAGTTTCAGTACCTTTTGACAGATATTACTCGTTTTTCGTCCACGGCCCTCTACTTTTATTTTGTTATGGAATTTTAATAATTTTATTTAATTATCTAATAATATTTCTTATTTCAGCATTAGTTGGTCCATAAGAACCATGTTTTTTAATAAGTTTACGATTTTCTGAAGTCAGTGTTTAGACCAGCCCATTATTTAAATTCTAAAAATAAGCTTCTTGAAAACTTTGTTAATTATAAAAATCATAAGAATTTTCAATAAATGTTATAACAATTGTTGGAACTGTTTATGGTTTTTTCCAAGTATAATAGAAATGGTGCTATTATTTTGAAAGGTCCCAATCTAATATTTTGTCTTTATAATCAAATTTATTGGAATACTCATGTATATTTTCGAAGAGAATATATTTTAAATAGTGATACTACAAAATTGTGGGTAAAAATATTCATGAGAAAAACACAAATCAACAACAAATATGTTACATGTGAGTGGTGCTATTACTTTCAACGCAGCTGTATGTATACTAATGATTTCAAATTAAATCATAATATTTAAATGTAATATTTAGCAAAAATATTATGTTATTTAAGGTCAAGAAAACTATTTAAGAAGTTGATATCAAAATATTTATTCCAATAACTATTAAAATGTTGAAAATCATTACATATGTTTCTTGGAAATATTTTTCTTTTCATTGAATATTTTCATTCAATTTTTAAACCAACAAATTACATAATGTTTGTCCTTATCTTAAACAACTTCAATATTCTCTATTTACGTATAAGTTTTATATTTTTTGTATTATTTGATGGGCTGTCTGGTATCATTTCAAATTTCAGTTGGAAAGATGTGGGTAGGGAGCTACGAAGAGTACGTGTTTTTTATCTAATTTCAAAAATATTTATCTTCTTAAGTTTTGAAGATATTTCTATTTAAAATTTCAACTTTCTGAATTATTGCAAAATCTTTAAATTTTTATTCTCCAGATTTTACACTGAAATGTTTAAGGTTTTAAGTTGAGATTCTTAGCAATTTTACTGATTTTGGTACTTTTGATTTTTTTAGCTGAATTCTAAATTCTATTAAAACTGGTGATGAAACCCATGAAATATTGGAAGTATTTCATGGATTTTAAGCTCACTAAAGATCGACAGCATTCCAAAATCCTTGTTTTTAGAAATCACTTTAAAGCAAAAATCTCAAAACAAGTGATAGATAAATTTGTCGATTTGTTATCGGCGATTTTACGAAAATTCTTGACTGGAACTTAGAGGTTGCGTCATATATCGGTCTATATCTTTCGATATACTATACCAATTTTTCTGATTTTAAATGTTGAACTTATCAGGACTATAACAAATACTCAGACCAAATTTTATTGAGTTTTGATTCAAGATTGATAGTTGGACAGGCAGACGTACATAAATAAATCGACTCAGATTTTGATTTGATGCAGGAATATATATAAGGGTCTGAAATAATTCCTTCTTAGCGTTACACACAGAATGACAAAGTATACCCACTTGATCAGTTAATGTGGTGGAGGATATAAAATCTCTAGCAAATTGGGTCTGGCATGGGATGAGTAATTTTCTAAAGCACACATATAATGCACTTCTAAAACCGCCGCACAAATGCGATCATAATGGTAATATTTTAAATAAGTATATTTTATACAAGCTTAAATCATGGAAACAAAACTGCAGCATATTAATGTCCGAGATGCAACTATTTGAATTTCTATGGGCACAAAGAAATTTTATGGAAATTTTACTGATGCTATTAGTACGCCTAAGAACTATTATCCTGAAACTCTTTTCAAAAATAAAAGGATATAACTTTATCATTTTAAAAATCATGAAAAGTAATAAATAATTGTCTAATGTTCAAAAACTTCGCTACTTTTCTGTCACTATTAGAGCAAGTGTAAAAAATATTAAGCATCTGTGCACGCTCATCCAATTCATCATTATCAGTAGATTTTGAATTGGTTCAGGAATCATAATTTATTTAATAGTAAAATAATAATATAACATATATTGACATTTAATTCTATATGTTTTTAAATTGATTTAACATCATCGGATGTTGATTTTTGTTGAGTTTTCAGAGTTCATATATAAAGTGAAATCAAAACTGAGTCAACGTGTTTTAGATAATTTTATATCTTTTTGTTATTATTATGACATTTTTAATTTCTTTAAAGACATATCATATTTCCTTTAATTTGTTTATTGTCATTAAAATTTTTAATTTATCATGTTCAGATGTTATAACACATATTTTTTGGAAGTCAAGTGATTAATCATTTTCTTTCACTACTTTTACTGTTATTTTAATGGACAAAAATAAAGACATTATTTTTAATTGGTAAAATTTACTGTTAAATAATTAAATCTATTATCAAATTAAAAATGAATTCATATAAATATTTATGTTGATGAATAATAACAATAATGACACATTCATATAATTAATTGAATTGTTTGCAACAAAAAAATGTAAATGTGTGATGAAGTGCGTTGCACATTGGGGCAATATTAAAAGTTTTTGAAAATAATGGATTTACAAAAAATGTTCGAAAGTCTATTAAGTCTTATAGATAGATAGATAGATAGATAGATAGATAGATAGATAGATAGATAGATAGATAGATAGATAGATAGATAGATGTTATTTCCAAATAAAAGTGTCTATGGTATCTCTTCATATTTTCAGACTTTTTTGCGCGAATAATTAAATTTATCAACATGTAAAAAACACAAATTAGTGTTAAATGATGTCACTGACTTGTACTAACTGACTAAAAAATGTGTGTAGTGAAAGAAAGTATACTAATTTTGTTATTCTATGTGTAACGCTAGAAGGTATCATCTACGACTATATACAAACTTCCTTCAAATCATTAGTGTGTCGATCTAGTAGTGCCCGTCGTTTCTGAAAAAATGTAATGTAAAATTTTTGGTACCTCTTACGATGTCATAGAGGCTGTTATTTTATTTTTATTTTTTTAAACACAAATTTTCTGCTACAGAATATAACAATAAGAATGCAACATTCGGTTAAACCGAATTTATAATATCCCACAACAATATATACATATGTGTACAAAGTTTCAACAATATTGAGATAAACGCATACACCCTTACACCCTTAGGAGTCATACAATTTTACATATTTTTGTCTAAAACTTTTTTCTACTTATCCCAAATTAATGGCTCTTGAAATGGCAGTGGGTGAAAAATTTAATTTAAATTTTTTATAGAAATTAATATTTCAATTTACAAAATATATATATTTTAATCATTATTGATGAATTTTTAATAAAATGATTTCCTCCACTATACTCAAACAGGTAGTCTATCCCTGAGTAAAATACACCACACTTTCAGACATGCTAATCAATTCTCTTTAAACAAGAGTCCAATATCCCCCTAGTGGTCTTAGATCCAGGCGTTTACCTTTCTTGGTCCAAATACCATATTTTTGCTCTTACCACTCAAATACTTGTGACATTATGCCAAGTTAGTCCAGAAATTACTTACATTATGAAAAATAACACACTTTTATGTAAACATTCCACGATGTAAATTTCGATATTTATAGAGGTCATTGTAATAAATGATTTGATTCTTTTGTCGCACTTTTCTTGTCATACAAAAACTTTTGGGTGCCAAACTTTTCTTTAAAATTCCTTCGAGCATCTTCAGTCTTCTATTATACAAAAAGAATACTTTTAAGAAAACTTGACTTTAATTTTCACACTTTGTCTCTGGTCCAATAGTTTAAGCGGCTTTTCGGGCTTAAATTTTTAGCATGGAGCTAACTGAAAGTGTTGCTTTTTCTACAACATGTGGACAATTCCTGCTTCCTGAGGCAGGCTTTCAAACAACGTACAAGTACTCTCGGTACAGTTTATAATTGTTGTATGTAGTTTTTTCTAGTCACTCATTTTAATCAGATTAAGAATATATACATTTGTTTGACATGAAACGTAATAACTTGGCTTAAAATTTTAATTTAAAAGATGTGTGTTAAGAATTTTTCGATCTTAGTCCACATGTACTTTATGAGAAACTTATTGTACACTCTATCTAAATAGTGGTTATGAGGGTTATAAAATCGTATCATTTTCTGACCTAGATTTCATAAAATAAAATATTTTGGTAAATTGATCAAGTTTGGATAGATCATGTGGGCATATACCTGCCCCAATCTCATCCGGATTTAACTTACAAGGATTGGCGTTAATATTTCTTTACAAAAAAATATGAAGTACAGAACTAAGAAATGGTTTTATAAGTGAATGTCGCCATCATTGTGAAAAAAACAAGTTAGCGAGTATAGTCAGTCAAGACCAACTATCTAATACCCTACACCACACCGTCAGTTATAAATGGTGGTTACGAAAAACATTTTTGCAAGTTTTACCTTAAATTTATGCATTTTAAAATCATTTTTTTAACAAGTATATAAAGAAGCTACAAGAATTTTTGAGCAGACGCTCGTATAATTTTTCTCGTCGATTTTGCTTATATTTATCTCAACTTGACCAGTTATTATTACTATACCAACGTATATGTGCGATATTTTCCCTTAAAAGTGATTTAAGAAAGAAATTTATATGGGACCTATGAGCAATAATGAACCGACTCTATATTTTGACACTTCGTTTTAGAATATTATAAGACTAACTTGTGCACAAACTTCGTTTAAATCGCCTTGTGTTTAGGATTTTGAAACCTTAAAATGTGGGACCGAACATGGCCAATTTAAAAAGTCTTTGTCCATAGGCCAGTTTGGCCTATAATAAATTGTATCAAATTTTATTACAGCCAGACAGAAAAAACGCATAATACCTCCAAATATATATTTTTAAAGTCTGTTCAGATAAAAAGAAAAAAACTTTTTAACGAATTCATATATTTATATAGTTGTTGCACCAATATTTTTAAAATTTTAAAGCGAATCTGGTTGATACTTAAAAAATATAAGAACCTTCAGTAAGTCCGGTAGTTTAACAAAACTTAAAATAAAAAATAAGTTAAAAATTTATTTCGATTTGAATATCTCCGAAACTATAAGACAAAGCCCGAACAAGCTTATGTTTAATAGACATTTATAAGGACTATCTATATAAAATATTCTTCTCTTAATTGATAAATGGATTTTTGGCGAATCAACTCAAAACACCTCAGCTCTGAATATGTGAAATTTCATTAAGATATCTTTAGCGGTTCAAAAGTTGCAGAATTATTAATGCAGAAAAATAAATCAATTTGGTCATGCTGTGCTATATGATAACGCTTAGTCATATACAATACAACAATTTCTACCACGACTTACTTATATATTTTGAATTTTAGCCTATTTAACTGATTAATTTCAATCCAGTCTTAATAAGAAAATTTTGACTTGAATAAAATAACATTTTTCAGATTTTTAGTTTCTCATTAAAAATTGATTTAACGTACATTTTTAATTTCTTTTCTTAACCTACAATTTTCATTTTTAACATAAATTTAATTAATTTATAATCACACTCAGTTACTAAATATTTTTTCTATTTCATTATAAAAATATTTGCATATTAAATTACATATTTTTTTCTTTTTGTTATTTCATTTTTATTTTTTTCCAACAAACAAATTTTTTGGTCAACAACAAGAAATAGAAAACTTTTACTATTTTTAATATTTTTGTCGAACTATAAGTTGTTGTTGCAACAACAACAACAACAATAAAGACATTTTAAACAAAGACAGACCCACCTTCTTCTCGGTGCTTCTAAAATTATTTATTTTTTCTATTTATAACATATACAACTGTAGGTGTTTGGAGTATTATGCGTTTGTGCTGATGTTTGTAACGTACGTCCGTCCATCTGTTTGTGTGTCCAGTTCGCTGTCCATGTAAACGTTGTGAACGTTTGGCTGTGCTGAATCTTATATACCCTTCACCCTTTTATTGAATACAGTTATCTATTTGTCTGAATTGCGATGCAATTGGTTCATATTTTATTCCGGAAAGTGAGGGGTATATGAAAATTTCGCATATTTTCACCTATAACATTTTTTCTGTTGATTCGATTTAGGTGTGTTTTTCACGATGATGCAAAACATTATTATTTAATTTCATAAAATCGATATATGTTTTGTTGAAAAAATTGAAAAAGTTCTTTTTTGGAATTTTGAGGTTGTCTCAGATATTGGTTTATAACTTTTTTGCTGGTGACCAGATACAGCTGATTTGAAATAAGAAACTGCTTAGAGGATGATTACTTCTTCATGTTATACACGGAATGAAATTATCACAAGTGGTGATGGAGGGTATAATAATGTACTGCACACTTAAGAATAAATCAAAAAATAAAATTGTAAAAGTGTAGTGCATAATTTTTCGTAACTACTGTTAGTAACCAACACTGTGGTGAAGGGTATTAGATAGTCGGGCTTGACTGACTATAACATTCTTATTTGTTTTTACTTGATTTTACGAGTATTCTTTGGTTTGTTTTATTACTCTCCAACATATTTTGAATATTTTTTGTTCATCATAATTTCAGTGCACAATAATGTTTGGCATAGTTTTCTTGCTTTTGTATATTTTTTTTATAATTTTATATGTAAAACTTATATCAATTTATCAATACACTGAGGACTTAAAGTACGCTATGAATTTGTTTTAGATTTCTAAATGTGAAAAAGTAACAAAGTCGGACCAGTCCAAGCAAACAATTATATTAGAAATTCAGTGTCGATAATGTGTAAGCCCTTCACCAGGACCCTTAACTTGAATAACTCATGCCTTATAATAAGAACGATTCTATATAAATGAGAAACGAATCCTCTTCAAATCAAACTTCATTCTCATAACTTCTGTCAAAATAACCCAGGAAGTTTTAAATGTATACACTTTAACTATAGTTTCTATAATGATATATCATTATGGAAACACTTGCGTCAGATATTGTGAAGTACGCTAACATATTCTTGAAGTACACTACAAATGTTGGCATCAAGCCATAGGTTTAAATGGTCTTTTTTGAAAAACAAGTAAGAATTCTAAATTAGTATATTTCGGATCTTCAAAACTCTTCCCCACAAATCCATATGAAGTAAATACGTTATGGTTCGTACATATACACTCACAAGCGCATATAATATATAAAAGTTTTTCTTAAATATAATAAAGAAAGCGAATTACTTATATTTTTGGAAATAACTTTTTTCTACTAAACCGATTTTGATGATTTTTGGAATAATAATGAGGTACATATAGCTTACGGCAAAATTCTATTCCAAATTGTCAATTTATAATTGAAAATTTTACGGATGATATTATTTTGAATTTAGAGGCTGCGCCAGATATCGGTCGAAATCTTTTAAAATACTAAACCAATTTTGTCAATTTTTAAAATGAAAATTTTCAGGAAAGGAACATATACTCACGTAAAATATCATTGATCCCTATTAATGGTGCGTGCAATAACATGCAGAGAGACAGACGCACAGGCAGACTAATGACAAAGTAAGGGTTATTAACTTAGTCATTCCTTATGGTGGTGGGGGGTATATAAATATAGGTCACTACTATATTTCGTTGTACATAGGATACTAACCTTGGAAAAACGTTTTCCACTTAAGGCAATATTAACGTGCCAAATTTTATGAAGATTTTATAAGTCTTTTGGTCATGGCTATATAAACTATACTGAAAACGTTTGAACCACAAGAGATATTAAAATAAGAAAGCTTTGTTTCTAGCTGACCAAAAGCTTATTGGAGACGAAGTCAACATGTTTCCAAAAAGAAGATAATATTTTTTAGCTGATAAAACCTGTAGTTTGAATTCATCCACCAGCAAAACCTACTCAAAGTTGGATTGCGGAAAAAAGAAATTTTTGTTAAGTTCGCAAATTAAAAATACTGTTATCATTTTTAAATTATCATTAGTAAAATAACATGAAGATTTCGTAAGGAAAGTTAGTGTAATGACATTTTTTAACTCTGCAGAGTTAAAAATTTATGCAAAAAAGGGCTTAAAATGGGATAAAAGATTTATTTCGACACATATATTTATTGAAACTATAAGAGATAACATATGAAAGTTGATTTCAACATCAAAAGTTAAAGTTGTTCAACTTTAAAAGGCCACCCATTATTTCTGTATCTAATTAAGGACCTGAATATAAAATTAAATGTTTTAAATGTATTTAAAACCGTTAAGAAATTACATAAATACTTCCAAATAAAAAATAATAAATAGTTTAGGAATCACTGTATGTCCTTTGATTATAAGAGAATTAAAATGGTCATTGTTTGGAGTATATCTTCCCCTGCTTTTATCGATTTTATCAGCCTATTTTAGCTGTGGACACTCTGCAATATTCTATAAGTTCCAAACGAGATGTCTCAATAAGATCAAAAATTAAGTGTGTTAGGGAAAAATATCTATTTTTATAATAGATCTAAATTAATTGGAACTATTTTTAAACAACATCATAATCATTAAAGCATTTTGTGGGCATGGCCGACAATTTAGTGCACACTTTAAACTTTTGTTTTTAGTGGTTTGAATATAAGTTGGTATTATTTTTATATTTCTCTTCTAGTTTTCCATTCTTTTTTGTTTTTGTTAATGTATTTTCAATTCAATAAATATGCAAATATATGCTCAAAATACCTGAAAAGGAGATGGAATATATAATAAATATGTATTTATATATTTATGTATGTATATTTGTATGTATGTGTAGGTGCTAGGTAAAGTACTAACAATAGTTTTGTAGCTTTAGCAAGCAAAGGCAACCAATGACTCAATGTCTGTTCTATTCTACAAGTAAATAAATAGTTATCTGAATATACACACAGACGTACATACATATGTTTATACACCTTAAAAAGAAGAATGACCTTTATATCATAAACATATATATTTTTTTATACATACAATTTTTACCTAGATAACAAACACTTGTATTTTTGAAAATATATCTGCATACAATATACTCTCATACACAGAGATTTATACTCATATTGTAAATACGAATTTATTTTATAAATTCAAAGTACTTTCGTTTTGAATTTCTATTCTGAAATGTCTCTAATGTTATGAAAGAACATATTGATTTTTATTAAATAAATTCTCATTCAATAAAATCAAAAGCAGTTCGAAAAATAAAACAGAAAATTAAAGAATTCAATGATAACGAAATTGCTCTAACAGCATATCAAGTTAACGACCAGAGGAATGAATATTTGAATTCAATCGATATTATAAATGAAAATCAAATTAAGAATCAGTATTTTTCTTACATTATTGTTATTCTCAATATTTATATATTTGATGCATCTCAATTTATATATACTTGATATTTTATATATTTAGCTGAATAAAAGTATATGTAAATATATGGATGGATAATAATTTATATATTATTAATTATATGCATGTGTTTGTCTAAATATGAACAAAAATCAAAGTAAGAAATCAATATTTGGATTTGCCGAATCTTCAATATCCTCCACCACAAATGTCTAAGAAATAAATAAATAAATAAATAATGTTTCGTACATGTACATTATAACCACATAAAAACTAACATATGCACTACAAACGCATACAATATAGGAATATATTTCTTATATATAACAAGGAACCTTAATTAATCATAAAATTAGTTATAGTTTTGTCAATAACTTTTTCTAATAAACCCAATTTGATGATTTTAGGAAAAATTTGTCGAGTTTTACTTAATAGTTTTACGAATGTTCTTCGCTGTCAGATATCGCTCTATATTTCTTAACTTAAATAGAACACTTCCCAGGACTTAGGACAAAGACAGACAGACTCAGACTTAAATCGACTCAGATTTTGCTTTATATATTTATTTATTTATTATGAAGTCCTAGCGTTATATGTAGTATGCAATATATATTGCATACTTACATATAAAGTAATTGTTTGAAGTTATTTGGTCAAGGTCGTCAAGATCGGTGCATTTGATATGGAGTATTAAACTCATATCTGAGTCAATGTCAAAGCTTTGGTAAACAATTATACTATATTTTTTGCCTAATTAGGTACACTGCTGCATATTTCTATAAACGCATTTAATATTTAACTCCACCTTTTTTGTGTTCTCAACAAAAATCATGTTTGATATTTTTTAATCAACGGAACTTTTCTAAAGTTAACAAAATTTTTTTTGTGTAGGTGTTTGCATACTCATACGATCAAATGTTCTTGCTGAAATTTTATGTGGAATATTTCTATAAACGGATATGTGTAAATTACTTTATTTTATTTTTTTATTATAAATTTCTGTTTCTCACAAACAAAGATGTGCTTTTAAGGAATATATACCAATGCAACTACAGATTTTTTGTATATTCCAAATTAACTTTCTTCGTGACCAATTATGTTCCAATAGAGAAATTGATCCAAAAACTAATAGTTCCGAAAGTGTGATGCGTAATATTTTTTAGAAAGGACAGAATTATAATTTAAATTAAACAAATTTAAGAAATAAAAACAGATTAATCTTAAAAATAAAAAACAATCAGTAAAAAATTAATTCTACACAAATAAAGAGCATATAAAATCGCCTTAAATTTACACGAAAATGCATGAAATGGGTTTGTAGAAAGAAATGATTTTCTCCAACGAAAAAAATAATAATTTGGATGATCCTGACTCATACTCTTGCTATTGCTACGATTTGTGATCAAAGGATATTCGAATATCAAAATCTAATTTCAGCGGGGACAGAGTAAATATTGGACAGTGTCAATTGGATTGAGGTCTCGAGACTGAGGTGGATGCGTTAGCAATTTGAGCCAAGTTGTAAATTAACCACATACGCACATTATGAGCTAAGTGGTTTGGATTGTTGTCTTGTTGGAATGTGAAACTTGTTTGTAAATTAACTTTTCCCCACATTTTTTTTATATTTTAAAAATTTGTTTTATCTATAGAACCTTCTATGATAACCAGCTTACCGTCAGTCGCAGATGACATACAGCCCGTACTCTAAATACTCTAAACGCTTTATTTGGTTTAGGGAAAATATTAATTGTTAACATTTAGCAATTATATTCCCCTTGGACTTTGGCAGCAATTCCGGTAGATGTTTTTTAGGATTAATTTTTCCGACGATTTGTTTTTTGGGGACTTAAAATTTTAAGTTGTCTGGTTCTATTCAAATATTGGAAACTATCATTTAAAACGATCTAATACGTTTCTAATAGTGAAACGACTTTGTGCCATTATTTAACATCTCCGGAATACGACTTCCTTGGTTATGCAGGTGCATGTTATTTTTCGCTCAGATTCACTACTTTCATTTGTTTTAGGCTCATTTCTGATTTTACAAAGTTTTTGTTTTTTAATTTATATCAAAAATGTCACATGACTGATTAGAACCGACACATAATGATTTACTGAATGGTTGTTGGATTTATAGAAATTTAAAAAGTAATGCACATGCCGATTAAGTGTGTCGATATTTTTGTTAGGCAAAATAATGATTTCTTTTAAAATTTTTTCTATTTTAGTTATATTTTATTTAGTAAAATAAGTTTTTGCATTAGTCAAACCGCTTGTGGTTGTATTCAGTATTAAAAATTGGATAAAATGACAAAAAATTTAAGATAAAATATAATATTTGCTGTGCCAATAGTTTTGTTCGGGACTGTACATTCAAACTTGAAGTCTAAGGAATAAAATGTCTCTATTAAGGGTCTCCCTATTTCTTTTGTCCATGACTGTAATTAAAAATACATATCTCTGTGTGAATGCTAAATATCCAGTATTTGCTTATGCATATAATTGTTCTTAATCAAAATTTCTTTAGTTCTCATACAAGTTCTATATAAAAGAATGGAATTGTTTTACATAAATATAAAAATAGAAATTTTTTTTATTTAAATGAAATTAATATGAAGATATTAATTTCATTTAAATATTGTTGACCTTTAGGATAAATATTATGCATACACATAAAAACTTTTCATATTTCTTTACATTACGAGTCAACACTTAAATGTTTACATTTGGTATGTAATATATGTAGACGTAAACAATACAAATGTAATTAAATTGTGTGTTATTGGGTTTTATATGGAGTTTTGTCATAAATATGTATTTTTAAAGCATATATTTGGGCGTAAAGAAAAATATTTAAAAATTTTATTATATTTTGTGAGAAGATTAAGAAGGGGAAGTATTGATCAGCCAGATTATATAGCATAGAAGTGATTCAATATATTGTAGTTCAATATTGTACATCTTACCGTTTGAACTATTCAAAGAAGTAGTATTTATTTTTGCAAATAAAACCGCTAATAAAGCGAAAATTTGAAAACCAACAGAAATGATCTGTTGTCAATATGGATATCAGAATCCTAAAAACAATAAATACTTTTTTCCATCGACCCCTATAAGTGGCGATGATTATAACCTTCACAACAGCAATTGGTGAAAAGGGTATATCAACTATGTCACGTCGTGCGTAATGCTAAGAAGAAATCATCTAAGACCCCATAAGGTATAAATATTCTTGCATGAAATAAAAATCTAAGTCGATTTAGCTATGTACATCTGTCTATCTGCATCGCCAAGTTTTCTGTTTAAACTAGCAATATCGGCCAATTAGCATGAAAGTTATAGTCTGATATTTGAGACAACCTCAAAATTCCAAAGAATGCCATTTCTAAAATCTTAAACTAAAAGTAATTGGACTTATAGGCTAAAATATAAAAGTTATAGCCTAAAATATAAAAAAAAATTCTAATACGCCCCAATAGTCAGTGTGTCATATATGTCGCAATTTAGAATATAATTTTCTGTAATTTGACATATATATATCATATGGTTTAATGCATAAAAATATCTTAAATACAGATCAATTCTATGGACAATCGTCAGAATTTATTTTCCTTTCTGTCTGGAATATTTGTTATTAATATCGTCATTATATTTTGCTACACCTTTAAAAAAACGATCCTCCTGAGGTTATATGGATGCTATAGCTTCCATATAACCTCATCCGGAAAACGGGTTTAGGCATGCGAAACTATAAAATAACAAATGTTATTGAAAATTGCAACTATTAAATTTCTGATATTCTTTAATATATACGTACTAATTTGATGAATAACGGTCTATATGTGGGTATAGTTTCCAATAAAGATTTTTAAGTTTATAAGACAGTAAATTTGTTCCATTTTTATTGAAATTTTCTGCAATTATTGTTTGTTTAACTGTCTTTGATATATGTATCTAGTTTGAATATAAGTATATAAATTATGTTAAAACAAATTAATTTAAACACACAAAAATACCTTCAATTGCCTACTTTATTACTTTTGATATATTAGGTTCATTTCGCTGTTTAAGACCGCATTTCTTATACTTCCCCCGAGTTAAATTCTGGGACGTGCGTTTCAACTAAATTCAATGACAGAATATTTCATGACCTAGAAATATCCTTAAAAGTCACCAATTCTTTTCTACAGACAGCCAGACCAACCGACAATGTTAAAAAGGTTATACTAATATCTGTATTATATATAAACTTGAGTAATGCATAATACTTTCTTGATATATGTTCAGGAGTTCATTAATACTCAAACATTAATTTCCCTAATTATGCTGTACACCACCGCAGGGATGAGGTATTCCGCGTTTTGTGCTGATGTTATACATATAGCAAAAAATGTTATTACCCCCATATCGTTCCACACATAATGATTTCTGAGTCGGATTTAACGATGTCCGTCCGTCTTGTCCGCATGGCTGACGGTGTAAATGTTATAAAAAATCTATAGGTCGCATCTATTTGAGATAACTCGATGAAAAACGAAGACTATTGAACATATTTGGCTCAATATTTCAGATACCTCCCATTTAAATGTTCCTTCAGGAATTGGGTTTTAAGAATCATAAAAGTCCTAAATATAAAGCGATTTTAAGGAAAGTAAGTCTTTTAATATTCTAAATCGTATGCCAAAATATGCGAGGGTCGATCCATTATTACTCATAGATCCTATTCAAACCCCGTTCCAAACATCACTTTAAAAGCATATATCTGACATACAATTAGGTGTTGTAATAATAACTGGTCAAATTAAGATAAATATAAGCAAAAATCTGTGCAAAATTATACCAGGTTTGGTCCAAAATTTTTTCTAGCTCTCATATCACCCACCAGCAAAATTCATTTTCAAACGCAAAAGTTTCACAAGTCTCAATAATGTTAAGAATAAATCAGAAAATTAAATTATGCGATGGTCGTTTATTAGTTTTTCGTAACTATTATTTATAACCAACATTTTAGTATTATTATATAGTCGGGTTTCACCGATTATAACATTCGAACTTGTTTTATAATTATAATGTTAAATAGAAAAAACAAAATTTTTTATAATAAACGTTCGATGTACAATATCAGTGCTAATTGCTTTATATCAAACATATGAATAGAACAATTCAATTGAATTAATTAGTAAATTCTCGTGTTAGGCTTAATTCAAGTATTTATGGTAGTAAAATACATTTATTCATCATTATTTTCATTGTTTCATTAATATCAATTATTAGGGAAAATATGGGAGACTTAATTAAGCTTCCGATTTTCATTAGGATTTTAATGGATTTAAATGTAAATAACTTATTAATTTTTCTGTTATGCTTCCAAAAGAAACATCTTATTAGTGTTTTTATACCTTCCGTGTGTAATTCTAAGTAGGAATTATCTCAGACCCTATTATGTATATTATTGCATCAAATCATCAAGAATATATATACATAATACGTCTGTCAGTCCGTCTATCTGTCTGCCTGCTGTTGCCATGCTCACATTTGGACGGAGCTCAATGAAATTTGAACTGAGAATTAGTTATAATCCTAAGAAGTTTCCTATTTTAAATCCGAAAAAAACGGTTCAGTATATTGAAAGTTATAGACCGATAACTTAGCCAATCTCTAAGTATAAGCAAATAACTTTCTTAAAATTTGTTAATTATAAATCCACAAATTAGAATCAAATTTTCCATTATATTTAACTATATATACTGCATTACCACTTAAAATCGGTTCAGTGGAAAAAAGTTTTAGCAAAAAATAACAAATTTTATGATTTATTAAGTTTTTTTTTGTTATATTTAAGAAAAATATTTATATGTTTTATACGTCTGAGTGTTAATGTGTGAGTATATGAAACATAATGCTATTGCAAAAAAACTTCGCCAAGATCGGTCAAAATGAAGCACCCATATGACGAGGTATTTTGCATGTGTTTACTAACAGATTCATACTCATATAAAAATTTATGAAACTTTTATATGTTGTTTATATCTGAGAATTAATGTGTGAGTGTATGAAATATGGCGTAATTACTTTTGACTCGTTTGTGGAAGGGGGTATTGAAGATTCGGTATAACCGAATATAGCATTCTTACATGTTTGTATTCTGAGATTATTATTAGAATTTCTCTCCGTTTTAGTATTTTCTACGATATTGATTTTCATTCATTCAGTTACCTGTTTTTTTAATGATGGTAAGCAAATAAATTATAATTAAATCAATTTCTCTAGTTTCGTTTCATCATGTTTTTTGAGATTGAATTGTTTCCGTTTGTGTAAGAGAGGAGCGTGTCAAAAGTGAACAGGTCATGATAAGAGCATTAGGTACATAAAGCTTATAACCTTATGTTCAATGTAGATTGAAACTAAAATCTAACATTCGTGAAAATACAGAAAATACACTTATACATATAGAACTTTTTATACACATACATTCATATATGTATGGAGGAACATGTATGAACATTTAATGTTTCAAGTTTTATTTTACTTTTGGAATTATAAAGAGAAATGACTTTTTATATAAAGAAATATTTTTATATTTTTCTGTGCAATTGACTGTATTTGTAAATAACTGTTTTGATTTCCCATTAAAAAAAAATTGATATGAAGAAAGAAATCTCTTAAATTTCAACAGCGACATGTGCGCATTATATTTACTTAATATAACAGTTTAATTCTAATGAAATTCAATTGATACACAGTCTTTCAACGATACACAGTGTTTCACATGAAAAATTAAATGAAAATAAATCTAACACTTCCGGTCAAATTCTTTATATCTAAAACGGTTTTATAGATATTTAAATTCTGCTAGTAAAGGCCTACAAAAATGTATGTAGTACAATTAGGCTATCACTTAAGAGAAATTTAGTTTCAAAAATTAAAAATTTAATTTTTTGACTCAACTTTTTTTATGTCGATTTCTTGCAAATTTTGCAAAAAAAATTAGTTACATCTTTTTTGAGTTATAAAACTTTTTTCTTAAGTAGTTTACATCGTGTTTATATATTTCTGAAAGATTACTTCATAAGCCTTTATGTAAAGTAACAAAAGTTACAAAAACTAAAATAATGGGAGAAATACAGTTTCTCGAATTTGTCATATTTTTGTCACGACACTTTTATTTCTGTCTTAATTTCTCAAATAAAAGTTGGACCCTCAAAGATATGGGGAACATGTAAATGGTGCACAATTATATGAGCTCGCTTCTTCCATTAACGTTGCAATGAAGTTCAAAAATGAAAATGAAATAAAATTTTTATATCAACCAAAATTATGCACAGTGGAGTAGAATCGATTTTTTTAAATAAATCTGTAAATAAATAAAACTGATATATTGAGAAATTGTCAAAGTTGCACATTCATATGGAAACAATTCGAAAATTATAAACATTAAATAACACATAATTCAAATTAAATTATAAGCAAAAATGAAATACCAAATTTCATTAATTTCATTCAGCCAATCAAAACATATAGATATATTTGAAAACAATTATGAATGGTATATCCAACAATGTCGAAACTTTAATACCACCACGATCTATTTGGAGGGAGGGACTCCCTCTCTCCCATGTTTTGTTATTAAAGCCAAATTCAAAATAAAAATAATTTTAAAAGTTTCAGCGATATGCGATATTAAAGAAGCATTTATTTGGTGGATACCTTTGTTCCCTTTTAGTTTTTAAAACACCTTTTTTTGTTAAACTTCTACGAAAATTTTTCTTTAATATTACTTACGGCATTTGGTTCAGTGTACAATGTATTGTCAAAGCATCTAAATTTCAGCGAGATTCCCGGCATTAGTTATGGAGATTTGCTATATTTAGTGTTTCGTTTGTAAGATGGATACTTATTTCCGAAGTTCTATTCAAAAAATTTAACCGTGTGTTTTTCACTGAAAGCAATATCGGTTTACCATATTTTAAAATTTTATAAGCCATTTAGTCCCAAACGCTAGGAAAAATTTTCAGTTCAAGAAGTTGTCTCAGACCTTCTTTGGCGGTTTTAAATTAAAAACTTTTTAGAACAATGGCAATAAAAGGACAAATTTCTTTAATTTTCATCAATGATTATGTAAAATAAGTGTTGAAATATTAAAACAAATGCACAATCAAGGAGAGTCTTTTTGTTATTTTAGAAGTATATTGACGATATCGATATAGATCAATATTAATTTAAAAATTATGTAAAAAAATATTTTAAAATTGCTTTTTAGTAGTAACATTTCAAGGAAGAAAAAACTGCATTTACTGGGAAACAATGTTGAATTTAAGTTTGTTTATCTAAAAAGGAAAATCTTAACTGATTATATCTTAAATTAAACTTCAATATAAATAAAAGAAACTCAAAATTTTGAAATAAGAAATAAGAGATACAAAGTACTCGAAAATTATAGCAGATATATAACATATTAAAAATTCTCATCATGATTTTCAAAACAGAAGGAAAAATCAAAATTTTAGTTTGCCTCTATAATGTCCAAAATACCATATCCACGATACTTCACGGATAAATAAGAAGCATATTTCGATCAAATATTACAAATTTGTTTCCAAAAACCATCTATCTTCCACCACTGTGAGCTGACTGGTAATTCATATTGCTAAAATTTAGACGTATGATCATTTTAAGACAATGCCCATTGAAACTGATTATGATACCCTCCATACAAATCTTACAATCAGAATACTGTAAAGATATGTGCAAATATTATCAGTCCCTTAATTTCTCATAGCTTCTCTATAAAAGACTATTTTAAAATCACTTTGAAATACGTGGTTGAAATAAAATTTTATTCAGCTTATTTAAGGAGAAATTGGTGTTTGATTTTTATTAACTTGCCATATCTGGCTCGCTAAGAAAAGAAAACTTTACCTTATTTTTCTTTCATTCAAAGTTTCTTTAAAATGAAACTGCTAGGACCCATATGAATTCTTCAACTTATTAACATACCTGAGTTTGCGGTCGACTACACACTCTTGCTTCTTGAACTTCTCAATTACCCTGATAATTATCAAAATTTACGATTCAAATTATTTTGAAATCACTGTGCACCATGAGAACTAAGTATAATTAGAATTTCAATGTAAAACGATAATGCAAAAATGTTTAATATCATTCTTAAATACTCAGTAATAAGAAAAGAATTGTTTTCAATTTCATAAAAAATCTTTAATTAATAATCAATATGGAAACAGCAGAAAACTTTTTGCTAATTTCGCGAAAAAATCACAAATAAATTATAAAGGTACGTATGAGCTATATATAAATAAATTATATTACGTATTCGTCTTAAGTAGTCAAACAGTTGTGCTACAAAGGATACATTGACATTATCTAACAAAATTCATTTTTAATTTTTAAGTCTTTTGAAGGATATACTTATAAGGAGTGAGATCAAAAAGTTATTAACGGGTTAATAAAAACGATTGATTTGATTAAAAATTGTAATTGAAATTTAAAAATATATATTTTTATAGTTTTAATCACTCGTGTTGCAATTTTAAACCGTTTGGAAACCCTTATATTAAACTGCTTTCTGCTATTTTCCTTAAACAGGTAGTCCAGCTTCATTTAAAATTTAACAGGATTTTTGAAACATTCTTGTGCTCTTCAATTCTTTTTTTAACAAGAGTCCAATCACTATGCGGTCAGTTTGGAAGACTTGCCTCTCTTAGTACAAATACAACATTATTGTTTTAGAATTACTTAGGACTTGCTTTCCATAGTGACAAGATACCAAATTAGGCCAAAATAAGTGCTCACATTATAATGTATTCCTTGATGTAATTTTCGGTATATATATAAAGGCTCTTATAACAGACGGTTATCATTTTTAATCACAACTACATTTGTTTGCCATACAAAGAATATTTAAGAATTTAACTGCTTTGGTTCCTTAATTTTTCAGCATTTTCTGGAGTATCAGCACCACAAAATTTTTAACCAGGTAATTGCGAAAAATCTGACAGACATACGCTCATCATCCATTATGCAGCAAGAATATTTTTTAGAAAACTTGACTTTAATATTCGTCCTCTGTTTTTACCCCTAAATTTTTAGCAGCGCTCCTGCCAGGAACTTTTTGAGCCTTGTGTACTTTCAAAACTGCATTAACTTTAACTTTTCATATCAAATTTCCTTCAGGATATTTTGGAAGCTCTTTTAAGTTCTTTCTATTTTTCGGCCTTGAATCATTCCTTCCACCTTAACGATATTAAGCATTATAACTGACATGTTGTACCTACATCACATTTTTGGTTTTAAATAATTTCTGCAAAAATTTTTTGTAACGGCCCTCGTATAATCTGCTTTTCTTATTTACCCTGATGTATACAATAGATTATTATGATACTCACATTTTGGAAATTAATGAGTTTTAAAAACATTTTTTCTGGAGGGTTATATAGGAGTTAGAAAAAATTATGGACCAACCCTCGTATAATTTTGCACGGCAGTTTTGGTTTAAATTTATCTTAAATTGACTAAATATTTTAATAATCACACTTTTATGTTAGATTTAAGAGTTGTAAGGTTGCTTTAATGGGACCTATGTATAATGGTCCCGATACTCGTATAATTTGGTACATCGTCTGGAATATAGTAAGTCTTATTTTGCGAGTTTTGGTTAAGTTCGTTGTTCATTTACTAATTTTATAGACTAAAAACTCCATTCCCGGGGTTGTTCGTTGTATAGGTCCTTATGGAATTAAGGATTATAACCAATTTTAATTGACATCGTTCTTGTGGCAAAATAATAGTACGTGCCAGACTTTATTATGATATCTTCAAAACTGCGGCCTGTACTTTTAAACTGACTCAGGAAGTGATTCTGAAACCAACGGTATATCTAAAAGTGGTGGTACCACTATTTTTTCTGTCCATTTCAAAACATTTGCATAAACGCATGAATCCCTACCACATATGTTGTTGTAAGGTATAATAATCAAATTATACTTGGGTAAAAAGTTTTAATGAACGGAAGTGTGTTAATCTTTTTAATCCCACTCCTTATGTAGGTAACATATAAAGAAATCAAGTCAATTAGAAATTAGGTTTTCATAATTCGTTCCTGTAAAGTTGGATGAAGGTGGTCATTTTCCTTTTGAGGAATTTCGTATATCAGTTTTTTTGGACAGATTATTAATCTGGATAATAAATCTAATTATAATTAATTATAAAAACGTATACCACTTTTTAAAGTAATTTCTGTTGTTATTTTTTATTATCTGATAACCCAAAAAATAGTAAATCTTGTTTAAATAATTTAATTTAAGGTCAAAACTTTTGCGATAAAAGTCAAAAGTTAATTATTGAAATTTTTATATACGCTGTATTACTTATACATACATGTATGCATACATATACAAATACTTATTATGATGATTATTTAAGTAAGAGTGTATAAATAAAATAACGATGAAAATACTTTTGCTGTAAAAACGTAATTATCTAGTGGATTTGATTATTCTGTAATTGTTATTGATAACATTTTTTTGTTGATTATGCTCCGTTAACACTTCAGTAATTTTTTGTTTTTTTCCTTTTCTTCACTTCATTTCAGCAGTTATGCGGCAAAAATTATATTTATACATAAACATGTATAAACACATACATTCTTATATAATTTTTGGGTTTTTGTTATCCTCTGTTTTCATCATTTAAGCTTTGCGTTCTCTAATGGAGAAATAATTTGTTTAGGGAATTGTTTAGTTATGATAAAGTATGTTCATAAACTCAAGTAAATTACGTCTTTTCGTAGCTAAAAATCATTTTGAGTGTTATCGATGGACGTTTATAAAAGCTGAGGCACAATGTTCCAAAATCCCTTTTTTTGGAAATAATTGTGTAACTTTGAAACCATTAAATATTTTTAACGAAATTTCAAATGGATATTTTTGAGGTATTATGAAATTGATTTGAAGAAGGACAAGTTTCTTGTGGATCCTGTGGTCGGGAAGTTGAACTACAAAGTTATTTATGATTTGATTACAAAATTTTTTATATACACATAACCCTTATAAATATCTGTATTCTCTTACATGTGTGCGATATCTCTAATAGTTTCATTTTAGACATTCAGACCAAAGTTGAAAGTTTTGATTCATTTTTGGGGGTTTTTTAGTTTTTTTTTAAATTAGTTGGATCCTTTTGGGTCCAAAAAAATCTCTAAAATATTGTACGAATTCTGTGACGAAAATTCTAATTAATGTTTGTGGATTCAATAAAAAGATATATTATTTTGAAATAGAAATTTATAAAGAAATGTCATATAGTTACATTTACTAGGTACCCACGGCAGAGTGAGTAATTTACTGAAAAAAGTGAATTTTTTAAACAAGTTTTCCCCAATTGGTATTATAAGCATTTTAATACAGAAATGGGAATATTTTTGTAGTTCTGAATATAATATAATTTGGAAAACTTTGTCTAAATTATATTTTACACTAAAATTTCCGGAGAAGTACACGAGATCCAAAGCCTCGGAGAAAGTGGTCCCCTCCCGGTCCCGAAAGAATGTAAAAACTTATGCTCTTTCAAAACATTTACAAATACTTCGAAGATAACTGTGACAAACTTTCCTAAAATATATTTAACGCTCACAAAGTTATAGAACTCTACTTGAAGACATGTTGAAATTGCTTTTGGACCCGAACAACTCAACATTGTACTAAACACATCTAAAACTAGAAAAGATATCCCAAACATATAAGCGGATTTTTTAGGGAATTATAAATGTATGTAAAAAAATTTTCAATCAAGTTATAAATAAACAAGTTTGGAGATCCACTTCCAATCTTAAGGCCCACTAAAAACATACTCTTCTCTAAATCAATGTAAAAACTTCTCAGGAATGTGCCTGTGAAATTTCGTTAAAAATATTCAATAGTTCCAAAATTACAAATTTATTAAAAAACGTTTCGGGACCACTGTGGGACGTTCATAAAATTGAGGGTTTTTCGGCTGATATTTGTTACAAAATAATTCAAAATAAAGAAAAGTATGTTTGATTGTGGTATTGGATAAAAGCCATTTAGAAATGATTTCACTTTTTTCATAGTTGTTGTTTTTGTTATTTATGTCCTTGATGAAATGTGACGGATTTTCGTTTTTTTTTGTTATGTTATAATAAAAAGTAAAATATGTCTTAAGCTATTAAAAGGGAAGTAAGTATGTATTTTTATATTAACTATAATGACGAACTTTTTTACGGAAATTTTTTTTTAAAATTGTTTATATTTAAGGACAACTTATCTTGAAAAGATGTTAAAATGGGTATCTTTAATATTTGATTCTTCTCAATATTGAAAGAAATTCTAACAAAATAGAATTAATGTCATTAATTTCCAAAGACGATGGAAATTATATAGGAATATCGTTAATATTAATAATTCCGTTCTAAATTTGTCCAATATAACCGTTTTAAATAAACGTGACAATATTTAAATGAACTCCAAAATATTCAATTCGGTAATTAATGTTTGGTCTTTATAGGAGCAGCTCTTCTTATTCGTTTGTATGGTTGATACTTTTTCTCCTTACTCTATCTGTCATCCATTTTCTCTTACGAAAATTTTTCGGGTTTAATTAAAGAATATTGGCATAAAAATAATATTCGCGTTATGTGAAAGGGTAGCTGTCCCCTTAATCCTTTCTGTCCTACATTTATTCACTTTATCCAGTGTTACCGTTGGTGCGCAAATTGCGACTTTTTCAACTACTTGTGACTTTTTGTGTATTTTCCAAATTTTTTCTTTTTTATTATTTGCATTTTGGACATGGAGTTTTATGATATTTATCAGTTTAACAAACGACATATTAATAAATTGTATATTGGTGAAAAAATCTAAATTTAGAAGGATGAAATCATAAAAAAATTCATTAACGGTACTTCTAAGAAATATATAATGAATGACTTTTCGAAAAATCTCAACTGTTATGCTGAATATAGCAATTAGTTAAGAAAGTTTGCGGTTCAATATTTTTGTACTCTTGCTCTAAAATTTATTGTAGATATAGTCTAATTAATATTTGCTTTGTATGGGTGCTACCCCTCCCCCGATCCGTTCTACATTTTTTCCAGTAAAGCTTTTCCTTGAAAGAGTACTTGGGATCAAATCCTAAAGTCTCGTTACAATAGCTATTTTGATATTCGATAACTAAAATTTTCTTTGTATGGGAGCTACCTCTTGCCCTGATACTGAAAATATTTATAGCTCATGCTACTTTCGGATATATTGAGCTCATTCTGTAAAATTAGTCCAAAACCAACATAATTTCATTTATATATCTAGATCAGTGATGTCCAAAATAAAGATTTTGCGACTCGATAGGTTTGACCAAAGACCTCTGTTATGTCTTTAATTTGAGCGAAGCAAATATTTATTTAATGTATTTTTTTGGTTGTTTAACTTACAAAAAAGCAAATGTATTGTAGTATGGGTGGGTATTTTGATATAAATTGACATAAATTCACACATACTACATGCAATCATATAATATAAGAAATTTGTCAAAAACTGCCGATCTGTAATACTTTCCGCTGAAATAACTGTATGGCTTCACATTATGGCAAGTTTTTTCATCAACATTTGGCGTTTTTACTTCGCCTTGAAAGTAACGCTTACTTAAGGGTGTCCCTTTGCGCGTATATATTCATTTTGTGAATAAAGTACAGCTCTCAATTTTAAATATCTCAAAAACGTATGCATGTTGTAATTATATCCTGTATATGGCGTATTATGCGATTTTACAGATGTTTATTAAGGGCAGAGAAACTCTTGCTACCACCACTTTTAAGTACACCGTTCGACTCATGACCATTTTTTGGTCTTTAGGGTCCACGTTTATTGACCACAATCAACAGTTTTATTCAAAAAAAAGAAAATCGATTATGCGCTACTGTGCATTGCTTGATATGTTATAAAATTTTTGTTAAAGAAAATTTCAGAAGGTATGGACTTAATTATAAATTCCACAAATATTATGTCTTATATTATGATACTGTTCCCAAATAAAGTCCACAAGACAAAATTATTACTTTAATTTTGTACTTATCAAAGATTTTTTATTAAGAGAAACATTTAAAAAGGTTCAAAAATATTTTCAAATATTTGTTAAGGTGATTTGCTTTATTTTCAATTGATCTTTCCGTGACTTCAACTTGAGCTGATTATTTACCACAACTGCTGTGGCTGACTATTTCATAGAATAAGTTAAACATTATATAGTATACGCAGACAAAAATATGTTAGCGGTAACCATAAATTAGAAGCAACATACAATTGTAATTAGGTATTGCTATCGTTACCCAAATATGTTTATATTCACACTATGATTTTCGATTAATAAAAATAATTGTTATTGCAATAAATATATTGTTGTTGTACTAAAAAGTTTGTTTATTCTCATTGTGATTTTGCATTAATAACCGTCACAAAAGATATTGTCATGGTTACTAAAAATATTGTTATCGCTACTAAAATTATTGTTGTCACAACTAAAAACATTGTTATGCCAATAAAAAATTGTTTGTTCAATAAAAAATGTGTTTTGTTCGCACTATTTTGTTTTAAAATAAAAATATTTTCGTATTATATATTTTAATATACTTTCATTTTACTTATCTATAACTTTCGAAAATATGACAACATTATTTGAAAATTTTTTGTCATATAATTATATTTATTTTCATTGCCTTTTTATTTAAAAATAATGAGAATTAAATTCAATATATTATTTTTATGTTGACACAAATTGCAAAAAATTAAAAAAAAGATTCATATCCAGTTGACATTAAACTGAAAATAATATTTTGTCCTAATAACGATAGTTTTTCTATAACGGACTATTTAATAACAATAAAATGCATATTTCCAAACATATTGCGACCACAATTCCGTTTTTATTTAATAAAAATAATTTGATTACAGTAATGAAATTGTTATCAAAAATTAATAAATTCAACAATTAACATGTTAATGACAACAATAAATGTTTGCCGCAAATATATTAGCACTTGCGCAAAGATATCACATTTTTACAATTCATTTTCTGTTTTATATATTAACTTTGTCATTTTATTTGTAACTTTAAAATGGAATAATCTAAGACTTCAAAGTGTTTATATATTTTTGTATCAAATCATAATCAGAGTTGATTTAGGTATATCCGCCAATCTTTCCGTTTGTCGGTCTGTTGTTGACACTCTTACATATAAAATAATTAACAGAGCTCAATCAAATTTGTCCTAAGGACTTACTATAATCATGAGAATTTTTCTATTAAAAATCAGTAAAGTCGGTTTAGTAAATTAAAAGATCTAGACTGATATCTGAGAATCATCTGTAAAATTTTCAATTAAAAAGTGCCAAATTGGAATAAAATTTTGCCGTAAGTTATATGTACCTCATAAGTGTTCCAATGGAAAAATCGGTTTAATGGGGAAAAAGTTTTAACCAATAATATAAGTAATTTTATGTCTCATAAATTGTTCTTTGTTATATTTAAGAAAAACTTTTTATATTGTATGCGTTTGAGAGTGGATATCGTATTAATCGCCTTTCCATCTTGCGAGCACTTATCTAACATGATGAATATATAATTTGAATTCCTTTAAATTTAAATTAATCTGACAAATCCTATTCTTCATTCTCTACCTTTTATTGGTCAGTAAATTTTATGAAAAGTTCGTATATTCATTTACATATTTTTAAATTACAGATGATGACTACGTAAAAATTTCCTATTTTCAGTTATATTCTTTAATCGCCCTACGCCCCTCTCAAAAGCTAAATAAATTATGAAAATTTCATTATAATCTGCGTATGGTCCAATAAATGAAAACTTCATTACAAAAGACAATGAGACAACGAAATTTCTGTAAAAAGCGGCTAAAAAAGTAGTTGCAATAATATCGTTTTTAAAAAATTAAATGACACTTTTATGGGTGTTACAAATGAGATGAGATAATATTGAATACACCCACATACACACGCTTTAGATATAATTTCAGCATACCTTCATATAATACTCAATATGTTATAATGTTTGTGTGTAAGATGAGAGATATACCAAAAAAATTAAAGAATGATTATTTTTCCTCCTTTTAATATTCATCTTCCTTAACTTTATTTGCTTTTGTTTGGATTCGGACGTGTGTTTATGTGACATTCTGTGGCTGCGGTGTGTACTCAGAGAGTTTATTTGTATTTTCTTTTTAGTGGAAGAATGGTGGTATAACAAATGTTATGATTATGACATCTCATTGGAGACATTTTTTTCTATTCATTCTCCAATTTCTTTGTTCCTTTTTATAAGTGTGTCCTTCTTAACGTTGATTACACATTTAAGGCTCATTGTTTGATTGTCGCAATATTTTTGCAGAGTCAAGCGAATGTATTTAAAAGAAGGTATGTTTGTTTGTTTGTATGTAGGTACGTGAGTATGTATATTTATGTTTGTATGTATATATTTTTGTATGTAACTATTTAAACATCTTACTTTTTTGCGCGCCATTTTTTTCGTTTGGTTTCCGTTGAATTTCCTGCACTTTCAGTGATTTATTTAGGAAATCTTTAAGGATTAGTGATGTTTTCGCTTAACATTATTTTTTATTTATTCTTCAAGAAGAATGAAAAGAAGCACGGTTTCCGCGGTTAGTGTTTTATAATGATGATTATTTTTCTTTAAAGCGACATTACGGTTAAATTGCAATTTCCGTATGATTAAAAGGTTGAGTAGAAAAAAAAATAACAAATTTATTATATATTTTTCTTTCCAATACATACACCCCACAATGTTTTGAAGTGATTGCGTTCTAAAGAATTTCTCAGGGTTGTGATTTAGTAATTAAGATGGTAAACATTATTAAGAGTGAAATTGAAAAAATGTAATGATTATGGTATGAAAAACATTTTGTAGGAATTACAATGGTTGTATAAACACCCTGTGTTATTTATTTTCTTATTCAAAATAAGAAAAATAAATCTTAATTCTATTCCCCCATATACGGTATTCGTTGGAATCTATTCCCATTATTTACTTTCATAAGTTTAATTCCCTAATATCTTCTCTTTAAATAAGTTAAAGGAAAAAGTATTTAGTTTTTATCTCATATAATTGTCCATGATCTCATTAAAAATTTACATTAAATTCCATTTCATCTGAAGTTCAAATAAAATAGAAACCTAATTAAACGATCTTTGAGCTCTTTTTGGACACAGATCGTATAGGAATTGTTGAAATGGATGTTGTTACAACTTCCTTCTCTGATTATACATGCACCATGGGGTATTATGAGCAGTGTTGCCATTAGTGCGACTTTTTCGACTGCTTGTGACTCTTTGTGTACTTTTTTAAATTTCCCCTTTCCCTTTTTCATAATTCGGATTTTCGGCATAGATATTTCACGAAATTTCATTAATTTAGCTTTAAAAAGAAATATCAATAAATTTTATATAAATTATGTATGAAAAAATTAATTTAAAAACAATAGAATCATAAAAATTTAAAAAACATTACTTCTGCGATAACATAATGGAAATCGAAATAGTGATAATATTAAGAAAACCTTATTGTTGGTTAATATTCAAGATTATTTCAACACTAAACGGGAAAGAGTGCAAATTCATAATTTAAAACTATTTAAACAAATTTTTAATTTTTGGTGAATTAAACCTATGGCAGCTTTTATTCCGGAAATCAACTTTTAGATGCCACTTTATTTTCCAAAATCTCCTTTTTGTACGACTTTTCGAAAAATCTCAACGGTAACGTTGATTATGCATTATTGTTTATATTTGTAACATACAAAAAAATAGTGTTACAGCCATCTTTAATTATACCATTCAACACAGATTATTTTTCCGAGTCACTTAAATTGTATCCATCCGTTCGGCTGTATGTTTATGAAAATATTGTGAAAACTTTACAGATCGCAATTTTTAGGATGTTTTGATAAAATTTGGTACATTTTATTGGATTTATATTTCAGGTCGCTCCCATACAAAAGGTCTCCTGGAATGTGGTTTTAAGTTCATAAAATTTATATTCAAATTTAACCAAGAGCCAATAGCTTTTGTTTCAGTCCGAATTCACAAGTCAAATTTCGATCTACCAATCGAACTTATATTTTTTTAGGTAATATATTATATATATATGTGATAATATTTCGTATGTTTAAAATATATACAACCAGATAACATCAAACAAAATTTTTCGAGGATAGATCCATTCTTGCCCATAGTCTTCATATAACCCCCATGTTCATCTCAACTTTTTATAAGTATACGTTATATAAAGCACATAAAATAAAATTCTACAGAGGTTAGTTCATAGTTCATGGTCCATAATTGGATATTGATTTATACAGTCAGTTTTTACCGACTTTTAGGTTCTTACTTGTTTGCTTTCCGACTATTTCTGAGACGTCATATTGAAACTCTCCTTTTTAAAATAAAAAAGAAGCTTTCTGCTGTTGCCATTAAAAAAGTTGAATACCATAAGATGATAACGCATCTTTGTTTTGGCTTTAGCAGCATTTTTTATTTTTTTTTTTTTTTTTTGGTAAAATAACTTAAACTCATTTAAATATTTGAATTAAATTAGTGGAGGGTATTTAAGATTCGGTTTAGCCGAATATAGCATTCTTATTTGTTTTTTATACCCCCTACCACCACAAATGGTGATAATGGTGTATTAGCTTTGTCACTCCGTGAAGGAATCATCTCAGACCCAATAAAGTATATATATTCTTGCATCAATTTGAAATCTGAATCGATTTAATCAGTCCTTCTGTTGGAAATATTCTTACGCCCAAAATAATTATTCGAATTCAATAAAATTTTCCTATTGTCCGAAGCAGTACCATATTTATCGTGTCATTAGCAAAAAAGTTATACACCGATATCTGTGACAACCTCAAAATTTAAAAAAATAAATTTTCTAAATTAAGAAATAAGAAAGAAAAAAGCTGTAGTCGAAGTTTGCGAAATTTTGATACACCCCAAAATCTGTGTCTGATATGTGTCATAACTTTTAAGATAATTTACTGAAATTTTCCATACGTATTTATTTTAATACAGCAATAAACCCAAAGGAACAAAATTGTGCTGGGGTCATTATTTGATCTAACTCCTATATAACGTTTCTTCCCGGAATAAGGTTTATAGCTTATAAAATTCTTAAATGTGAACAAATTTGGCACAATTGAATTTCTGACAGTCTTATATATTATGTTATTTGTTCTTAATTTTATTAACATCGGTCCATATTTTAATATAGCTCTCACATCAGTATCCTTCCCGAAAACAGTTTTGAGCTTATAAAACTGGTTAATAAAGATCAGTTCTATTAAAATTCGACAAAATAATTTTTCTGTATTTAACATAAATTATTAATTTGTACAATCTCAGTCCATATATTGCTATAGCTCCCATATAAAAGCCCTTTTATTTTGAAAACTAACAAATCTGACCAACAACGTTCCATAATTTGCTAAAGCTCCTACATAATGTCTCCTCACGTAAAACGATTTTGGGCTTATAAAACTATTTAATCAATAAACATTTTTAAACTGTCTTTATATATGAAACTAGTTTGACAATAATTGTTGAGATGAGAGTATATTAAGTTTGACATACCGTGTGTAACGCCAACAAGGAATCAACTCAGACCCTACAATGTATATATATTATTGTATCAAATCAAAAACTGAGTGTATTTAGCTATGTCCGTCTGTCCGTTGGAAACATTCTCACGCCTGGAATAATTGTCCGAATTCAATGAAATTTGGCCACATCGTTTGTTATTGTCCTAAGCAATTTGATATTTAAAACCAGCTATATCGGTTTATAAACAAGGAAGTTATAGACCGATATCTGAAACAACCTCAAAATTTCGAAAATGAACTCCTCTAATTTTTTTCTATGATTATAATTAGACTTAAACAAGAAGTTAATTTTAGCGTACAATCACATTGCAAAAGATCATCAAAATCTGATTAACAGGAAAAAAGTTATAGGCTATAATATGCAAAATTTTGATAAACCTCAAACTCCGTGTGTCATATGGGCCGCAATTTTTAAGATAATTTACTGAAATTTTTCACATATATCTATTTTGATACAATAATAAATCAAAAAAAGTCATATTGTTCTGGGATCATTAATTTACCCAGCTCCCATATAAGGGCCTTTTCCGGAATATGATTTATAGCTTATAAAACTCCTAAATTTGAACCAATTCTATTGAAATTTGGTACAATTTTTAACTATTTTAAATATATGTTTGAACTTATAAAACAGTTAAATAAAGTCTAATTCCGTTGGAACTCGGTACAATGATTTTTTAAAACTAATTTTAATACATATTATATGACTCATTAAGTGTTTCTGTGTTACATACTATAAATGTATATAGTATATACTGAGTTTATGTGCGTGTATATGTATATCTACGGAACCTAACGTATAAACTTCACACGAATTTGTGTTGAAGGGTATTAAAGATTCGGCATAGCATTCTTTCTTGTTTTTTTTTTTTAATTCGCATAAATTAATGCTTTTATTTTTTTCTTTATTCTATTTAATAACTGAAAAGTAACAAAAATTTTGCTAATATTTCCACTTTTCTATAAGAATTTCAAGAAACAAAATACATTTATCATAATAGAAAATATTTTGTGCACCCAAGTCCTTTGTAATCGCAAATAATGCTTTTTACAAATTGAAACATACTTACTTATGCAAACATATTGTATTTTGAATAAAATGACATTAATTACATAAATCTGAAAATAACTGACAGTTATCAAATAAAAATCAGCTTAAATTTGAAATGACATTTCTTTATTAAGTTAAATGTCAATGTGTTTTCAAGATGAAATTTCACAATTTAAAGCCTAGAAAGAGTGTTAAATGTTCATAATGGAAAAAAAAGAGAAAAGAAATTTGTTTGCTAAAACAAATGACAAAATAATATTGGAAGAATTGTCAGTTGAGGTAGACTTTGTCAGAACCTATAATTAATTAGCGTTTTATGGCTCAGTTATATCTTGCAAAGATGATCGGATGTATGCGCAAGTTTTTACTTGAAAAGACTGTTTTTCAAAAAATCTGTATTTAAAAAAAGTTACTTATGTTGTGTTACTTAAAAAGAGAACAATTTTAAAAGAATGGAAAGTGCAGAAATAAAGTTAGAGGTTGAAAGTTCAAATTAGAGGTTCGAAAAATAGTTGGGAAAAGAGAGATTGTACAGTGGCAAAGAAAATTAAAAATAGTCTTCATTTATGCAGATTATTCAAAATTCAATCGAAGGAAGTCCCATTCTTGATGTACCTCGAAGCGTCCAGATACTGCAGCAACTGTGTCTCTCAAGAGAGTTCTCGAGATATTGAGTAGGAATTATGTGGTTTTCCCGTCTAGTCGGGACCATATCATCTTGGTAAAAAACACGACGATTCGTTCATCTCAACCAGCAGAATACAACACTCGTCCGGAAGTTTGAAAAACAAAGGGATGCTGAATTCCTCTCTCAAGTGGTAGGCAAATGTTTTATGCAAAAGCGAATAATGGTTGACCTAAATACAGAATATTTCTACCACATTTAATTTTTGAAATAATCTATTCCAAATATCATAGTACAAAACTGGCAATGAAACAAAAACATGTAGAGTGACAAATAGGTGCTGAAAGTTTGGTAGAAATAATTCTCGAATTGTTAAAAACTTATTCATATAAAAGCAATTTTCCTAGAATTGAAAATAAAAAAATCTAAACAAACAGCCATTTCGTATTACACAATATGACGTAATGGAAATTTTATGAAAATAAGTCTATTGCGAAGATAAAACTGAATTTAACTTATGCGTTTTCATTTCAATAATATTCGTATTGCGAAAAAGCAGTTGTGGAATGAAATCGAAAAGAATCCTAATACACATAAAATTTCGTAATTTGGATATGATTATTTATGATGTAGATTGTACTTTAAATATTTTAAAAAAGCTTTGCAAATCTTATGAACTCAAGAAAAGACGTTAAGATAAATTCTTTAAATTTTATTCAAGATTACAGGTTACGAAATTGGAGAACCAGATTGTTGTATCATCCTAAATGTGAACACGACCCTAACGGATATTTAAAAGTTGTCGTAAATACCTTCTAACATATGTGTGCTATAGCAATTACATAACGTTACACATTTATCCTCTTATACATGACAAATTATTGTGGACTTTGAGAATGTTTTCAAAAATCTATGATGAACGAAATGTGAAGGGATGCACGGAGAGATAGAACATAGATAAACAGATGACGGATGGACATTTGGGCATAGATAAATCGACTCAGAATTTGATCTGATGCAAAAATATATATTTATACTTTATGGGTTCTTGGATGATTTCTTATTGGTAGTTGCAAAGGGAAATACATATATTGAGAATGATTCAGTCCTTCAATAAATCAAGTGTAATTATTTTTATTTGCAAGCTATTTTGTGACATTGAGGCGAATTCACTTCTTAGTTTGTACCCATCATCATTGCTACTTGAATAGTTATTTATTTGTATATATTTATAACGCACATATATTAAAGTTGTGTTCCCAACTTTAAATATAACTAATACGTAAACATTTTCTGAATTGATTTTACGATATTTGTCTATAGGACTGTTTACAATTCCTGTGAATTAAAATTAAAAAAATTATGTCCCTAGAAAAAAGTTCATGGTGAATAAAAATTTAAGTTATTCTCGAGAGGGAAGAGGTAGTGTTGATGAAGAGATATCATAAGAGAATTACCAAGATTTCCTAACATATAGGCATCAATTCATATAAAATAATTCAGTTAGAATGAAATCGAGAGATTTTGGAAGATGTACTGAAAATAATGTAATTTTTTGTTCTGATTTGTTTAAATTTTTGTCAAAAGAGATGAGAACACCTTTCTCATATACGAGAAATGAGTTCAAAATCACATATAAACACACTCTGCAGTTTTATAGTCATCGGAGTAAATGTATGGTATATCCATCATCAATCAAACTCCAAGTCGATTAAGCTATGATCATCTGCTTGCATTCATTCAATAGTATTCAATTTGAAACGTTTACTATTTAAAAACAGCAATTATTATAATAATTATTATAATTGGTTCACTAGATAAAATATTAAACAATCTTAAATGAATTAAAGAATCACAAATTTCGTTCTCCGTAAAATATGGAAATTTACAAAAAACCTAATTTAATGCGAAGTAGAAAAAGTTATTAATTCTTTTCTTTTGTGTTATAATTTTTATATAGGTCTGTACTGGTGCATTTTCTTATAAACGCACATAATTTTCTTTTTAACTTGTTTTTCACTTACTGAGTCACAAAATTAGTTATATTTATTGAAAATACACTTTATCGTTTGTTGGCCATCATTCCCGAACAAAGCACATACACTACCGATATCATGTTATAAGAGAAGCAGTAGAAAACGGTGCAGTCAAGATTGAATATTTGTCAACAGATAATATGATCGCAGATATATTGACAAAACCGATTGCAGTGAGGAGGCATATTGAAAATACACTTGATCGTTTTGAAAGTTTATATTAATTATAATAAACATTAGTTCATTGAAAAATTTGTTTATAGAATTTTTCATTTTTTCAAATGCCTTCACTTTATAATTTATATTCAATCAATAAGGACATACTTTGTTTTATAAACACTGCGTTATAATTTCAATAATATTTTTGGCTATAGCTTTTTTCTACAGAACTGATTTTGATGATTTTTGCAACGGTAATGAACATAGATTATGCATTATAGCAAATTTTCATTCACATGAACGTACCAAAAAAAAACAGATGGCCCAGATTTTGATTTGATGCAATAATATATACATTATAGAGTCTGAGATGATTCTTCTCCTTCTTCTTAGCGTCACACACGGAATGACAAATTTAATATATCCTCCTCATCATTTGTGGTGGCGGAGGGTCTATCAGTTTAACGAAAAACTTGAAAAAATTCAAAATTTTCCTAAACATAATTGGTTTTATGGCATTATAAATTAAGGCCCGATAGATTGGAACTTATTTCATTGTTTATCGTTGGAAATTATTTCATTAAGAAATACCTCACAAATAAAATAAATCCTTATGATTTTTTAAAGTTTTGTTGATTAATTACCCAATTATGTATTTTTCATAATATTTGGAATTTCTTTCTTCTTAAAAATGTAATATAAATTGAAGTTATTTCATTTTTATCGGAAGTTGTTTCATTTTAAAAAAATCCGACTTTTTAATTTGACAGATGAGAAATTTTTTAGAGAACCGGATATTTAATTATCACAGATTAGAAAATCCTTTAGTCCCTGTTGAGAAGAAAAAGTTTTCTTCGAAAAGCCGTTTTTTAATTATTATTGGTTTCCTACTAAATATTTGGAATCATTAAACGGTCGATCTATGATTCTTAGCGAATACTATATTACGATTGTTTGTGATTTTTTTTTAAACTCCATACCAATTATAATAAGCACTAACTTCATACGTTATGGGTGTTATTATATTGTGAATTATTTCATTAAATTTAGGGCTTATTTCAGGTGGAGCTCTTAAGTTAATTTCTGTAGTTTTTATTATTATTGTATCAAATCAAAATCTGAGTCAATTTAGTATGTCTGTCTGTTCTTGGCACGCTCACATATACACATTAATGAAATTTAGCTTGATTTTTTTGTTATAGTCCTTGGAAGTTTCCTATTTAAAACATCTATTTCTGTCTATTCCGTATATCAAAATATATAGATTGATAACAGAGGCAACTTCTGAGTTCCAATGTAGAATCGTTAGAATCGACAAATTGTAATCAGATTTTGTCATAAAATTACATGCACAACATATCATTAAAAAATTATCACAATCGGTTCAGTAGAAAAAAAGTTATAGCAAAAAATAGAACATAATTAATGATATATTAAGAGTCTTTTGTTGTATTTTGGAAAAACATTTATATATTGTATTATTTGGGAGTGTATTAAACATAACGGCCTTACACGCATTTGTGGTGGGAGTTATTGAAGATTCGGCATAGCCGAATTTAGTATTCTGTCTTGTTTGATATTAAAACCCAAAAGTATTGCAAATTACTTAATTTATGCCTTAGGGCGTTATTTCATTTCTTTCAAATCGAGTGTTTTTCCATTTAAACTTATTTCATTTAGGACTTATTTCGTGGTGCCGAAAAAACATTTCAAATTCTCGCCTACAAAATTTCACTTTTCGACGTTTGTAAATATTTACGAAGTATAAATGTATAAACATACATCTCTGCAAATTTGAATAATAAATTAAAAATGAAAGTTCATAATTAAATGAATCCAATGTTTTATGTTTATTTGTTAACTATCACCACGTATTTTAAGCTGTTAGACCAATTTGTCCTGTTTTTTCACTAAATAAAATTAAATATTTATTACTGCAGTAGAATCAACAATGGGCCAGTTAGCGGCAATAGCAGCTATAAGAACAACAACAGCGAAACTAATACCAACAAAAACGTCAAAAAAACAAAACAATAAACACTTGACATTTATTTGTTTAGCTATATGGTCAAATATTTTGTTAGATGAATGTCCCTTTTGGCAAATAAATCAATTTGGCATGATTTGGGGCTAAAACTTAACAAAACAGAAAAAAATATATTAAAAAAAACTTACAAGCTTTTCTATATTTCTATTCATATGTTTTTGCTCTGCATGCAAAAAAAAAAGTTGCTACTAGTAGTGGTAGTTGTAGTAGTATATAACACATCCGTTTGTCCCTCTATCTGTGCATACGTCCGTCCGTCTGTCCATCTGGTTAGGACAAGTATTGTTCAATTCAGTTCATATTCATAGAAGTACGAGCATAGTTTAAACTATAAAACCAACAAGTCATATATACATATATACATACTAATACACACACGTACTTACATTCATATATATACTCACATCCTTAGTAATCAGTTCAGTTCAGTCCAGTTCTGTTCACTAGGCTGGATAATAATCGCACCAACTCTGCATATGTAAGTGTTAGTTGGTCGTTTGGTATTGTTTTAAAATACCCAAATCCCTTGAGAAGTATTTAGCAAAGAAAAAAAAACATTTGTTTTTGTTTTCTGTTTTCTACTTTTTTTGTTGTTTTTGTTTTGTGTAGGCTTTCAAAAAGTCAAATATATGTGACAACCTTACGAAATGTGCTTAAGTGACTGGGCAAATAAAATTCAATAGTGTCAAAATACTATACCCTTCTCTTGCACTACAATATGACAGTTTTTGCAAGTGTATAAGAATTTTTGTTTTTCTTACAAATTTTCATTCTGATTTTTTCTCTCATTTTTTTAGTCTTATTTAGGCCCAACATTACACGCTAGTTTTATGTCCTGCTGTTGTACTTATTATGTGGTGAATGTATGTATTGTATATGAACTTTACATACTCCTACAGAAAAAATATTTACATGTCTAAGATTTCAATATACAGAAATGGGCAATATGGTTAAAATTTTTGAAAAATTTAATTTATTATGTCTTCATATATTATTTACAGATTTCAAAAAAAAAAATCATAAGATACGATATTGCAAATAAGAAAAGAACTGGTAAGGCAAAAAGCTTGTAGAATACTTGCACTATCATTGCACTGTGGTCCCAAAATACATTTTTTTAATCATTCTATAGCTTTGGAACTATTGGAAATTTGATATGTATATTTTTGGGGAAACAATGGATTTGGAAAAGGATTCAAACATGTCCTTCTGGGTTCTGTGATTGGAAATTGTTAGTCACCTTGGATGATGTCTTTTTTAAAAAATCTAGAACATTTTTTTCATGATTGTTTTTATTCCGAGAGGGCTTCTTAAGAAATTATTTCCCCTAATGTTCTCTGATTTGCTTTAAATGCATTTACGTTGGAAATTCTTTCAGATTTGGGAAAAAATTCTTTAGTTCAGAAGGAAATAGTTGATTTTCATGTAAAGAATGTTATAATATTTTTGAAAAAAAAAATTAGAAAAATTCTTTTTCTGTTTTTATAATTTCTATTTCGAAATAATATATCTTTTTAAATATTTATACTTTCGTATCCACAAAGGTATATGGTTCATGCACAAAAATTATTTGGAATTGAGTACAGACAAATAGAGCCTATCAAGTTTAAAAGCACTAACAAAACCTGTTCAAAGATGGGTCAAAACTTTATTTTGGTCTAATTATCCCTTAAACTATAAAAGTTATCCCATACACTTAAGAGCATTTTATAGATAATTTGATATTGGCTATATGTATGTAAAATAGTTTTTCAATCAAATCATAAATAAAATTTTTGGGATTAATAAAAAAATCATCATACCCGAGGTGATCAACTTCAGAGATCCACCTGTCGATCCCAGAACCCACTAGAAATATATCCTTCTCCAAATCCATTGAAAAAGACTTCGGGAATGTCCGTATGTAAAAAATATTCTATAGTTCCAAAGTTACAGATTTATTTTCAAAAAAGCGCTTTAGGACAACTGTACATTGGGACTCACACAACATTCCTTTTTTATGTATATAAATACTGAGACACATTCTAAAACGAATATATTTGGTACTATATAAATCGAAACATTGAAGGTTATTTTACATCTGATGAACAGTGTTTAAAGCCCAAATCTTAATTTTAATATCAATTTTGTACAACCACTGTCAGAAAAAATCATTTTTTCCATGGTCGGTAGTGTTTATTCATCTCTAATAAATGTACCCATTATTTCTTCGTTCGATTTGTCGAAGAGCGTTTAAAGAATTTTAAGTCATCCTTAATGTTTTATGCATGTTTTTTATCACAATATTCATCGAGCAAATGGGGATAACTTTAAATCTTTATTATTTATCATATGACGTCAATCATATGGGCTTCAATGTTTTCGTACAAGAGAGAAGTTTACCACCCAAACTCAAAAATATACAGTTCTTAATTTTATGTTGATCGATTTTATATCTATGTCAAGTAACATACGATGGCATTTTACCTCTGGATGCTAGTTATTACGTAACCAATTATTTCTTTTGGGTGGACACGACTCTCTTCGTAAGGTACATATTATGTGTGAGCATTTTTGTTGATATACTATATTTTCCATTTCTTTAAGAGTAATCCAATTTCAAATACCTTAATATGTGTCAGCAAAAATCAAAAAGCTTCCAGGAAAAATACATGTGTGCTCAACAAAAGAGTATCAGCCACAAATGTTGATGTATGCGTTTTCACAATGGGACGCATAAAAGGGCGATAAATTAGCCAGAATATGTGACCCACTGTACAAACTTTTAAGAGAGCTCTAGGAAATTATAGACTAAATTTCATAAAATTTCTTAATTTCACCAAATCATATTACAACGCCAATCTATATTAAAAATTTTCCATTTGAAAGTGATGCTCGGAAGTGAGGGTTGTATGTAAGATATGAGAAATTATGGACCGACCGAATAATTTAGCAAATCGTACTTCATTTCAGAGAGAACATTTTTTAGGTAAAGTCCTTGATCCAGAATCACCGAATTCATAAGCATCCTCCTTGGACCATAATCAGTCTCCGTTAAGACCAGTGATTGTAGATAACACAACATTCAGGAGAAAAAATTCACGAGTAATACCAATGGATACAACGTTTTCTGAAAAGACTACGCCAGAAATAATAGTGGAGGTATCGCCTTCATAATACATAACAGAGTGCAGTATAGAGCTCTGCATCTCGATCTGACATTCAGAGAAATAAAATACTAAAATTTAAGGTATAGCTGTCAAATCGGAAGATGTAGATTGTATAGCAACATCCCATTAGTTCTTTGGGACTGGAAAATAGGTAGAGTCATCCCTATATTAAAACCTAGGAAAGATTTGAATGAGGGACAATCTTACTGCCCGATTTCAGTTAAATGGCATGAAACAACAACGAACGGACTTCATTAAATCGATTCAGAAAGTGAAAAACTTGAAATATAAAATGGTTCTGTTTTACTTTAGAAATTCTTTTTATCCGATTTAGTACCAAATGTAGTTCATTTCTTATTTCCTTTTAACATTTCTAACAATATTCCCATTTATTAAACGCTAATACAATCGTATTTGTATTTAACTACATATACATTTACAACTACATATACATATATATGTACCTATACATATATTAAAATTTACTCGGTCGTTCTCAACTGATATATTAGCTTGACCCTTGTCAAATAAACATATCAAAATACATGATTTTCTGGAATACACTAATCGAACTCTTGTACGAATTCATTGTTGTTGTTTTTAGGTTTTAAGGAACAAAAACAAAATTTAACACAAAAACACACACAGTTAAAACCATATGCAATTGTATATGTGAGCAGACATTTAGACATTATGACTCCACAGTAAGAATAATTTGATTTCAAGTGCTAATATTATTAGAATTTAGTACGGTGGGGAGGCGTCGACTTAGTTTTCAGATTTGTGACAGCATATGCTACCAAAGTGATTTATTGTTTTATAAGTATTTGTGGCAGTTAAAATAAAGCAATAATAAAATATAAGTATTTCTTCATGTCTTCTTTTATTTTTCTTAGATTTTGTTTCTATGTGAATGAATGCGTTTTCCATTTTTCCCTTTTGTTTTCTATTTATTTTAACACTTTGATTTGGGTTATTAATTGAAAATGTCAAAAATGTATTGAAATCGTATTAAAAGTTAAACTTACTTTTTATTTTTTCATTGTTTATTATTATTAGGGAAGGAGAAGCAACCAAAGGGCGAAGGAGAAGGAGAAGAGTTTATTTGAAAGTTTGTAACATTTGACACGAAATAAAATTATAAGATTTTTAAAGGAAATTTAAGAAAATAGAAAGTTTACTTTCACGGGTATTGGAAGCTTAAATAACATTTGAAGGGAACATTTAATTTTCGTTTTTTGGATAAATGAACTTATATTTAATGAGTTAATTTTTTAATCACTTTTAAATAAGTTCAAGGGACTTTGTTGTGTCATTACTAAGAAATCATTGGAAATCATACAATAAGATACTTAAATGTTAGTAAAGAAATTACTTTTGCAACGTGTTGTTATTGGTGGTAAAAATATGGATTCATATGTAAAGCGGAGCGCGAAACAATTAATTCAAATACTCATGATGCAGTGAAAATGTTCTGTATTTGGTAGCATCAAAAGTATTTCTTATTGTTATATTGGATCAAGTGTTCACCTCTTTGAAGAGGGAAGTTGTCCCAAAATAAATTAAAATATTAAAGTCCATCAAGTCCGACTATATAACACCGTTGGTTGTAAATGAATAAAACGAAAAATTTATGAACGACCCTCGTTTGAGTTGCTTTTCCGCTTTATGCTAAAGTCCCCAATAGATTATCATACTAAAATGTTTGCATTTTAAACGGATCTTTTAGATAATATTTTGGGATCTAGAAAAAATTATTTCGCACATTGGTTTTAACTTATATTAATATGATTTGATCATTTTAGAATATCGTCGCAAAGTTCGGTAAAATTTCGGAACATTTGAATGGGGTCTATATGAAACAATACACCAATCCCAATGAATTTCAACAGGCATCGTTCTTAGGTTAAAATAACATGCGATGAATATTTGTATGAAAAATACCTGAACAAACCGAAACCTAATCAGAAAGTGATTCTGAGTCGAACGGTATACTTAAAGGTGGGTGTAACACATTTTTTTCTGCATGTTACAAATATCATTTTGAATGCATAATACCAAAATCGGTCATATATGTTTATAATGTTTATACAAACCGAATAAATTAAATTATGCGACAGTGGCTGTCGCCTAATTCATTATCAGTCTTAAGTTATGACTCTTAACCGTATATTACACTCTTAATTATTATACCCTCCACCACCTTAAGTATTGATGACAGTATATTAACTTTGTCACTCAGTTTGAAACACCAAGAAGGAAAAATTTAGACCCCATAAAGTAAATTTACTATTGAATCAAATCAAAAGCTGAGTCGATTTTGCTAAGTCTGTCTGTCTTTTGGGAACATTCTCACATCTAGTTTAAGTAACGAAATTCAAAGAAATTTTGCGTCGTCCCAGCTTTAACAGCTTATTTGAAAAAAGTTATAGACCGATATCTGAGACAACTTCAAAATTCCGAAAAATAGCTTATGAACTTCATAATCGTACACTAATTTTTCTAAATCGGATCAATAAAAAAAGTTGTGGGGTGCGATTTGCATTTTTTTATAAACCCTAAATTCCTTATATCATATAGGTGCAGTTTGGAAGATTATTTTCTTAAATTTAACTTTTATTTTATATTTTAAGAGTCACAATTCCAAAGAAACTAGAATGTGCTGGGATCATTATTTGATCTAACGCTCATATAAGGCTTCTACCGGAAATATAGTTTTAATCTTATAAAACTATTAAATATGAAACATTTCCTTTAAAATTCGGAATAGTTGTTGATCTGGTCATCTCTAATATATATTATTAATTTGGCCATATTTTGCTTTAGCTGCCATATAAGACCCCTTTTTCTAAACCCGTTTCGGACTTAAAAAACTAATAAATAAACATAAATTAATTTCATTTTGAAATTTCGGCACACATATTTTTCTATCTAAATAAAATATATTAATTATTAATTTGATAAATTTTGGTCCATATTAACTATGGATCCCATATAAGACCTCTTTCCGTAAAACGGGGTTGAGCTAATAAAAAAAATTTATGTATAAATATGAACTAATTTTAATCGTAACAACTATTTTTCTACCTTGAATATGTCTAAATTTTTTGGCGAATATTGGTTCATGTTTTGCTACATCTGGCATTTAACTATTCTTCCAAGATAAAACTTGTGTTATTTAGCTTAAACTGTCATTTAAGGCCCAGACACTTTTTTAAGTTTTTTAAAGCTAATAAAACTCTTTAATTTAATCTCATTTTATTTTAGTTTGGTACAAAAATTTTCTAAATTGTCTTTAATATATGAACCTAGTTTGATAATTGGTTATTACTCCTTTAAAATACCACTTCCCGGAATAGCGTTTTAGACCTAAAATTGTCTTAGATATAGACCAAATTCATCGAAATTCAGAAATCCTTTCTATAACATTATTTTTTAATAAAACCACCCACTAAAATGTATGGCTCAATACCAATCTTTATACATAATTTCAAGAATACATCACCATATTTCATTGTAATTTTTTTAGCGAACTTTTTCCGGAATCGGTTTTTTAAGCTGATTAATGAATAATTAATTTTTTTTTGTAATATATTAAACTCATGCAATTTTTGCATAATGTAAGTTATGTAATAAATGAGTCAAAAAATGAAATATATCGGTGAAAAAGTGTTTTTTTAATATCCTTGAATTATCTTGTGATAGCAAGATACGTTTTTCGTTCATAAATTTAGTCAGCCAAGAGCAGGATGATTTTAAATCAATTTCCTTTTTTTGTGAAAGAAGACTCAACGAATAACTTTGCTTTCATTCCCTTAGAAAGTTTTTCTTCATCATAGAGAATCAGACCATTAATAGCAGTTAGTTAATAACATTTTAAATTTTAACTTCGTTCACATTAAATTCTCCTAAAGTCTTAAATTAACTCTTACATTTTTTCTTATAAAAAATATCAATTTTTATTAATAATATATTTTCTAATATTTATAACCTTCTCTATATAAATATTATCCCTCTTAATGTGTCATTTCTCTTACGACGATATTTTGAAATTTGTCATAAATCAAACTTTTTAATTCTCAATAGGCGAATTCGATAAAATGAAATAAAAAGATAAAAAACAAAAAGGTAAAGAGAAAGTTTGAGTTCAATTTAAACATTGAAGTTTTATTAGATTTTTCTTTTCAAGTTGGACGAAAAAATTTGTATGATAATTTTAAACCCAAAGCTACAGGTTTAAACTTTATTTTGTTTATATTTTTATACTTTATACCACTATAGGTGGTGGTGGTATTATGCGTTTGTGCAGATGTTTGTAACGGGCAGAAAAAAGTATACTCCTACCACCACTTTAAGATGTACTATTCAAATGTGAATCTCTTCCTGAGTCAATTTAAGCATGTCCGTTCGTCTATCCGGCTGGCTGTCCATATAAAGCTTGTTCGCAATGTTCAGGTCGCAGTTTTAAAGGTATCTTAATGAAATATGGCTTTTTAGTACAAAAATTCCTATTTATAAAACTATTTTATCCCAATTTTTTAAAAAAGTCTTATTATATTTTAAAAAATATCCCATTTTATAAGTGGCTCGGTCTATTATTTACCATAGGTGCAAAACATCCAGCCTTAGCACATATACGTGGGTATTGGGAAAATAATTGGTCGAATTAAGAAAAACTATAGGCCAAAGCTGCTTTGTGAAATGATACAAGGGCCCTTTAAAATGCATAAATTACACATAAACGTTATTATCATTATACGAGAGTCATTCACACGTGTTAAAACTAAAAATGTGGTGTAGGGTATTACATAGTCAGGCTTAACTGACTACAGAATGTTTATTTGTTAATATAATTTTCATTCTCTCGTTTTTTTCTTTATCTTGCGAATTGGCATTGTTGTCTTCTATTCTCAACGATCTGATAGTAAATTGTTTTCTGTTACTTAATCGTCTCTAGAACTTTTCGCGAAAAAAATACTTAAATTCATAAAATCTAGGAAAATTATATATATTATGGAGTAAACCTTTCGATAACACTATGAGGACTATTGAAGTTCAAATATGAAACTTTTCTTCTTTTATTTATACTTTTTTGCGTTTATAGCCACTCACAATGTAGAAAGTTTTGTGGTGGTTGCCCTTTCTGAACAAAAGTTATTTTTTATTTAATATTTTTCTGTTAAATTGCCTGTTGCCATTAAATAAAATGAACAAAAAAACGAAAACGAAGAAAAAAAATTGGAAAATTTTCAAAAGTAGCAACATTTTAGTCATTCAAATAAAAGTATATAGAAGTAGGTATTTATAAAGAGCTATAAAGGAGTGAAATAATCAGGATACAAAGGTAATGAAAACAACTGTTTGTTTATATCATTTGGCGAAGAAATGTATGGAACATAGTTAAATTCGACTAAAAATGCCCAAAATCCCAACCCCTGTACTTAAAAAGGCGCCTGGTAGAAAATATTTATAACCTGCAAATAAAGGCATAATTTTTACAGAGATTAAAAGGACCATCTATTAACAAAAATTATTTTGTCTCATATAATAATCATTTAATAAATCATAAATCATACCAAGAAATGGCAAACTTTGCAGGGCCGAACACATTCACATTCAAACAATAACCAATACTCATGCTCCTCTTTCTAATAAACCGTCCCAAATCAATAGATAAGACCATAGATGACGACATGCCAGGGTCACACAATGTATGTAACGACTTGAAAGACTAACTGGAGTTAAATCAGAAATCGATGTGAAATAACAAACAATATTGGAGATTTTATGTAAATTGTCTACGTTCCCGATGAAATGATCCTTTTTGGTATATTCGGTATATACATATGAGACATTCTATTAACTCTTTTTCCCTATTCTTACACTTTCTGAATTAGTGAATTATCGGCAGTATAACCTCAGCAGTAGTGGTAAAAATCTGTGTTTCAAACAATTCAGTTTCCAATCCTACCGAAGAAGAATTGTCAACATGACTTTAGATTTAATAAATATTATAAAAAATGAGCAAATTTCATTAACCCTCCAAAAATTAGAACCAGAAATCCATTGGCCAATACGACTTTCGATTATGATTATATCACAAAAAGAGGGCGCAGTTTTAAGCAGCAATTGGCGAGAAACTGCATAATTAAATAGGTCAATCATCTGCTTAACTGGAATTATATATTCCATAACTCTGATACTCTTGTGGCAAACCTCATAGAATTTACTTAAACAAAAATATTACGTATTTCGAAGCTTGTAGATACGTCTTATTTCATTTTTTTGTCAAACTAATATTAAAATTTCTATTCATCTATTATTGTTTATGGCAACAAGTTCTATTCCTTGTTCGATTTTGCCATTGAGTCAATTTAAAAGTAATGCCTTTATTCATTGACGAATATTCGAATATCTCTTCTGAAAATACACGTTTTTTGCTCTTTCCTGAAAAAATCCAGCTTAGTGCCCTAACTCTGATCCCATCCCATCCAATTTTTCTTTATCATTTTTAAATATTTTCTAGATTGACTCAATAATATTGAAAATGGTTTAAACAAGGATCACTTAGAAATTTTGTCATGTATATCCTCACTCCGCTTCAGTTTATGACTTAATACCTTTACATCCCCTGACATCTCAATACGTAGCACAAATAAATGTAAAAAGTAAAAGAACAGGAAAATTATATAAATTTGAGTGGTTAAAATATATTGGCGCTTTGGGCATACTTTCGACTTGTTTTTAACATTTTTATTTTTTTCTTTTTATTTTCATTCCCTTCTCTTACACTCCGCTATTACTTTAGGGTTTTCAATAATTTTTATCTAATTGAAAGTTTTCCGCCTTATTTCAGAAGTAATTTTCTGTATTTTTTTTTTTTATTTTGAAAATACAACATTTAGTTCCATTTTGCCTTTACTGTATCTAAATAACTTTAAAAATTTCAACATAAAAAGAATTTCTAAATTATGATTAAAAATAAAGGAATAAGAAAAAAGGACATACATAAATTAAAACATTTTTTTAAATGATTTATTAAATTTTCTAGTTTTACAAATTATTCACAAAAATAATAATAACAATAAAACTGAAGAAAACCAACAAAGTTTTGATGTTAACCAAAAAAAAAGAATGAAAAGAAAAAAACTACATCAGAAACACAACAATTTTCGCCAAAAACTACAAAAAGTTGTATACGAAATATTCTCTCTATCTGCCCTCAAGGATTTTATGCAAAACAAGAATTTTGACCTAATTACATAACTATGCTGCTCTGCCAGCCAGCCAGAACAACACTGCACTGCAAATGCAATGTACCCAAAATTCAAAAAAATACACAAAAAATGCAAAAAAGTACAAAAAGCATTTGTATATAATTGCATGTAGTATTTATGTGTGAATAAAAGCATAAACGTACTCGTATGCTAGCAAACAGCAAAAAAGCCTTTATTACGGGATATGTATACATATACTTGTATTCATACTCGTTTAACATTCAAAACATTTGAATGGTCGAAAATAAATTACTCAGACCACCAACAACAAGTTCTAAACTTAAGTCGAACTAATGAAAATCATACTAAAGTTATGACCAACCGACGAAGTTACAAACAAAATGTATAAAATTCATATTCAAAACATCTCTAAAATACAAATTATGGATTTACTTTAGTCGACTTATTTAGAATATGAGTGAAATGTATTTGTTTTAATACAAATACTAAGGTATGGGTAAAAAATTATGACTCTTTACCCAACAAAAGAAAAATATCCTTTGAACGAATCAAATAATATTTTGACAACCACCTCTTTATTTTACTTTATATTAGTTTACTTTATATTAGTGACCCTTTACTGGAGCAGAATCGAGTTTTTTTCAAAAACACTTTTTTAATTTTGATCAGGTGGTTGGATAATATATAGGAAATTAAAATACCTTTAAGTTCTGTAAAAAATTTCAACAAAACTCAAGAAAAGTTTATTAACAAATATAAATTTTTACAGTATCGAAGTTTTACTTGTCAAATGTTTTGATCATTAAAAATCTTTATTTTTCGCTTCTTATTATCTATCCAAGATAAAGAGATAAAACTTTATTTCTCTCGAAAACATTACCGTTAAAAATCTGGATATTGACAAAATCGGGAAAGTAAAGAAAATTCAAGCTGAATACAGCGAATACTCTAAACTACCAATAATACCACATGCGTTTATATTCTAATAACGATGACGGATACCAAATGAATAGAACTAAACAGGAATGAAATACGTTCATATAAAATTTCAGACAAAAAATAAAAATAGAGCAATTAAACTGATTTTGCCGTCTTGTAGTTTCAGAGTAATGAAACCCTATCAAAAATTACCGTTTATTTTGATTAAAATATTATTCCTATATGTTGTTTCAGTTATAAAGTCTTTACAAAGGTAGTGTTGTTGGTCCTTTTCTCCATTTGGTATACACTTTTCTCCATTTGGTATGGATGTCTTGACATTTTCGTATGATATGTCGATGTTTCTTATAGGGAAATAATTAAGCAAGTGAAAAATACAACTTCAATTAATTAATTGACCATTCTGTAACTTTCACCTGAAGATGGGAAAACTGCCCCACTGATACTCTAACTGATGTAAATATACTGGTATAAATATAAATAAATAATAAAATCATAAAATGTATTTAAACCAATCAGTAAAACGAGTAACGTCATTGTACAAAGGACACAGTCAAAAATCATAAAACGAACACTGTGGTACATTAGAAATGAAAATTTTCACAGAAATATCATTAGTAAAAGAAGAGTTCTGTAAATTTAGTGCTAAATATATCATGAAATATGGAGCCATCCAGACCCTCTTGCAAAACTTCTAGCAGCAGAGGATTCGAGCACAAAGCTTCGTAGAGCCAACTTGCTATCCCGATAATTTGAGGACCGAAAACAGACTTATTCTAGAACTTCCGTTTCGTACTTTAAATATTTTTAAACCCTTTATGTTTTTAACTACCAAAAACAGAAGTAAGTTTCCATAAAATTTATATTGTCACAGATTGTGAATGAAGATCTATAAACATTTTCACTGTGTCAAAAACCAAAATCTGTCAAAATATATTAAACCAGCAAAATCGATTTAGTAAATATGAATTACAGAAGCTCCCCTGTTGTACAAAATCTGGAAAAAAGAAAAAGATGTTGATTTATTAAGTATTAGACTGTTGGGAAAAATCGGATCAAAATCTTTATTTTCAAATCTTCTTTGCGAAGGTTAAAAAATAAAACTCTTTTTTCGATTAAATTTTCTAACTTTTTTCGATTTTGCATGGAGTCAAAAAAAATTATTATTTTACTCTTCTTTCAGTTAAGAGCAATAAATAAGAATATTTTTTTAACTTATTCAATGCAAAATGGTTAAAAAAACAGAAAAGAAGACAATTGTTTGATTTTTATAATTTTTTTTTACAATTAAATTCTTTTTCAAAAAGCGAAGAAAAAATTAAATATTTTTTTAGGATTAAAATTAAACTCTTTAAAAGGTCCGATTTTAAGAATAATAAAAAAAGTTGAAAACCGTACCATGAAATTACACACGGTGATAGGGGTATTAAAAGATAATAATGTCAAAATTGATTCTTTTATTTAAGTTTTTGTTTACCCATACCTTACTTTAAACTGACTTTAGAGTATTTTATGGATACACAATTTTCTACTAAAATGACAACAAATTTTAAATAATTTAAATGCCAAATTTCATTTAACCAATAAAACAAAAGTTGGGAAATGAGAATAAATTTTTGTTATTGTAATGGAGAAGAGTATAATAAAAAAGCAAAATACTGAACTTGCAACAAACTTTTTATGCTTCTCGATACAGAAAATAGGACTTGTTTTTATGGTTGAACTTTATTTATGCTGCATATTGTTGCAACAAAGTTGCAAGTTTTTCTCTATTTTAAATTTTTTTAAAATTAAATAATATTTTTTTAAAGAACTATTTCGAATTAATGGAAAGTATGACAAGGCGTTAAGTACACTTAAAGAAATTTGGATTGAAGACGGAAGATAAATAACAAATGAGTATTTGGTCAGACCTGATCACGCCACCTATCCGTCAATCGATCAAAAGCTGTTAGGAAACCAATTTTATATAGGGTGAATCAGGTTGCCCATATAAGAAATGAGATCGAATTTTTCTAATACACTTTTTTATTTCAAAATTTAACTCAAGTATTATTTGAATTTCTTTTTGGATTCTAAAATTATTAAATTTAAAAAAAAAAACTGAACTTAGTCCTGCAGGAAGTTGGTCAAGCATTCAAAGGTCTGCGTCAAACTGTTTCCAATATCATTAAAATGAGTTAACCGGGAGAACTTGTCCATCGATAGAAAACCTGGTTCAGTCCGGTAAGCAATGTGATCGGTCAAGTTCCTGACAGGAACGCTTTTAAAAATTTTGAATCCAAAAACAGAGCACGGAAATTGAAGTAAAGTCAAAGAAATATTCTTGCTGCATAAACGTATGCACTGGAAGATTTTACGCAACTTCGTGGTCAAAAATTTTAGTGAGCTGTTGCTCGAGAGAATGTTGAAGAAAAATTAAGGATAAAAGAGATTCATATTTTTAAAAAAGTCCTTGACAATTTGCTGAAGTGGCAAAATCATCTGTTACATCTGGCTCGATAAACACCGAAATACAATAATTTACTATTTGTATAAAGAGAGGAAAATCCCCCAAACTATTTGGTGCTAAGTCCGTTGGAAAGATATTCGAATCTTGTTAAGAAAGAATTGAAGAGCACAAAAGAGTGGTAGATTTTAAACGGTGGTGGACTACCTGCTCGAAGTAAGTGACATAAAGGACTACCAAAACAATAATGAAAGAGTTTCCGAAATGGTTCAACAGTATTGCCTCATATTAAAGAGCTGTATAAACTATACAACCAATGGGGCTTTATATAGGAGCTATGTCAAACAAAGAACCCAGCATAATCTGTTATTGTATCAAAATAAATATATATGGAAAACTTAAATATATATGTGAAGGATTTTGGGCTGTATCAAAAATCTGCATATTTCTGCCTATGGTCAATTCTTGTTGAATTCAATCAATTTTCATTGAAAGGGTCCCCAAAAAGGTTCAACAGAATTAATTCATATTAAAGAGCTATATAAACTATAATCTCTATTCCGGGATAGTGCCTTATATAGGAGCTAGATCAAATAATGACCCCATAACAATATAGTATTTTTGATATATTGTTGTTTCAAACTCTTTCAGTCCATAACTAGTAAATTTTAATTTAAATCCAATTACATTTTGTTAAAAAATTAGAAAAGATCTTTTTGTAATTTAAAGATTATCCTAGATACTGACCTATAACTTTGTTTCTTATGAACCAAAAAGGCTGCTTTTTAACAGGAAATTACTTGGGAAAATAATCGGTCATGTGCTAAATTTTTTTGAATTCCGACATTTATTCTAGGAGTTAGAAGGTTCCTAACAGACAGACGGACACGTAGACGGTCATAGCAAAAACGACTCAGATATGATGCAAGAATATATGTACTTTACTGTTGCTAAAATAAACATTTTCTTTATTAAAACTTTAAACATTTTACAACTTGGATCAGATATCACTCTCTCATTTAAATGGGCCACACCTAATATTAATAACAATAATTGTATTTGTGAACGCTTAAGTGCTTACATTAGTAAACATTTCTGTGACCATTGTTTTTATAAAATCTTAATAACATGAATTAGAATATACTCCTTGTTAATATAATGGAACTTCAAAATCTACTTGTTGAATTATTTAGAAAATAATGCAAAATCTATGTATTCCAGTTTTCTGAATACTTTAGAATATTGTTAGGATATTAACAATTTCTGAGAACAATACATTTGGAAATGTGTTATACAATTAAAAGACCTTCTTCATTTAATATATATTTTACAATCTCATTTAACATTTTCATAATGTGAATAACTTACATGTATCCCTGATAATGTTGTTGTCAATTTTAGACGTTTCCTAAAGGTACATTTTATTCCGGTTCTTGTACAAAAGATATTTGTATGTTTATGTAGTTGTATGTTCAGTTATCGCATGTAAGTAACAAATAACGGGTTTTATTCGTTTTCATTCTAAAACGATCGGATCTTTTTAAAAAGTTTAATTTTAATTTTTTAAAAGAGTTTATTTTTGTATCGCTCTTTTAACAAGAGTTTAATTTTAAAACAATGATAAAAATCAAAAAGGATAAAAATCAAAAACGAGCAAAATTCAAAAAGAGCAAAATCGAAAAAGGATCTTTGTACGTAATTTGTTGTATGAATTTTTGGATGTTTTTGTCAATGCTTTTTTAGTATAAAACAAAAACAGTAAGCATTATTGTGTACTTTTGTATGTACAAGCACATTTTTGAGTTTTTTTTTCTTTAAACCATTTCGCAATTCTGAGGAGTAAAAAAAATAATATCTTCTTTTTTACTCTTAACCAAAACAAGATTAGAACAGTTTTTTAATAAAGATTAAAATTTTAATCGAAAAAATAGTTTTATTTTTTAATCTCCTCAAAGAAGAGTTAAAATAAAGATCATTTAAAAAAGAGATTTTGAGCGAAGTTTTTCCATACTCTGGTAAGTAATAAAAGTATTTCAAGATACCATTGTTTTGCATAACTTTAATTTCAACGTCAAAAACATTTCATTAACATGTCATTTGACATCTGTCAAATGTAATATAAAATGCTTTAATATATATGTTAACAATATAATAAAACCATATACTTATAGTATTCCAAAGATGTAAAATACACTACAGTACATCATTTTAGCAATTTACTTATTAAAAACAAAATATAAAATTTATTATTATTTTTTTTTAAGAAATTTGAAGGGAAGAAAAACAGATATTTAAATATATAAAGAATCTATATTAACACAATTTTTATCTATTTACTTTTTTATATAATGAAAATGGTAAAAGATTTAATTACTTCGAACAAGGTCTAAAATAAAAAATTAAAATGTTTTCAACAATTATGTAACGAAAAATGTAAGATTTAATCACATATTTTGCCTGACAATTATTTATTTTAGTGGTGATGAGGGCACATTGCTTTTATCATTCCATACGCAAAGCAAGAAGGGATCATCTTACACCCAAAAAATAAAATTATATATTCTTGCATGAAATCAAAATCTGTGTTGATAAAGACATGTCCGTTTGTATGTGTGAAATATTCTCATGCCTAGAACAAGTAATTATACCAAATTTAATGAATCTTGTGCACATCGATTGTTGTTGCCTTCTGGATTTTCTTATTTTACTAATAAATAACTTAAAGACCGATATCTCAGACAACCTAAAATACTATTAAAAATCTGTTAAATAGAAAAAATTTAAAAATTTTTGTGCACCCAAAAATAAAAGTCTTATGGAAGTTACAATTTTGAATATAATTTTCTGAAATTTTCCACGCGTATTTATTTTGATACAAAGCCAATTCCAAGAAAATGGTTTAAAGCTTAAAAGACTTTTAAATATTAGAAAAATTGTAATGAAATTTGACACTATTACTTTACTAACTGTCCTTAACGCTTGTAAACAAGTTAACGAATATCGGTACTTATTTCGCTATAACTCCCAAATAAGTACCTTTCCCGGAATCTAATTTAAAGCTTATAAAATTCATAAATTAAGGTCAATTTTATTAAAAGTCGGCTTAATTATTCTTCTAACTTTCTTTAATGCACGCTGCTAAATAGACGAATATAGGTCCATATTTTGCTTAGGCTCTCAATTTATGATCCTTCCCGGTATAGAGTTTTAAGCATATTTAACTCTTAAATATAGATCTATTGAAATTTGGAGAAATATTTATTTAACTACATTGAATATATGTAAAAATATTTCCAATATCGGTTCATACTCTCATATAGCTCCCACATAAGGCCATTTCTAAAAATGAATTTTACAAAAACTTTGGAGATTATTCCGTAGTTTACTATAGTTTCCGCTTAAAGCTCCTTTTCGGAGAAGGGTATTTAGCTTTTAAAACTATTAAAATTAAACTTATTTTACTAAAATTTTGGGTAATTTTATTAAACTGCCTTTAATAAATAACTTTTTGATCTTTTATAATTTTTTAAATATTAAATATTATTTAATATTATTATTAAATATTGATTAATTATATCACATTTTGTTGAAAAAGTAACAGCCCTTTTCAAAATTTTTTCTCACAAAACGGTCTATATATATCCTTATCGGATCGAAACTTGAGGTTTCAAATAAAAAACAAGTATTGGACCCAAACTACTATATGTTTTTAATAGACAGACTTTGATTTGATGCACGAATATCTAGATTTCGTGAGATTTTGTTTGCCTTCCCCTTTGTGCTACAGAGGGATAGACAAAATTTTAACACCACAAATGAAAGATATGGAAACAAGTCTGTTTGGACTACTACACCAAAGCATAATGTTTTTTCTTTCTTAACTTTTTAAATTTTGTACGTTTGCAGCTGTTTATAAGGAATAGATTTGTTCACAGCTGATATCTGGTTCGTAACTTCTTTTATAAAATCTATTCTTGTGGATTTTAATGTTCTGCCCTTTTCCAGCTGAATATGATAACGATAGGACACTATTCTTTTGAACAGTTTCCAATTAGGACTTATGTATGGATGGCCTACTCAAAAGTATGACTAAGTCGGTCTAAACCTAAATGCATTAGCTGCCTTTGTGAAGTGTAAATAAGAAGCAAATACTTCACTTATTAAAATGTACTAAAAACTATTGATGAGTTTGTTGGTAAAAAGATCTTAATATTACATATGGTTTCTCTTTTTTAGTTTAATTAAGTACCATGTTCTCTAAACTATTTTTGTAAGTTCTTATTTATTTCTATTCTTTTTTAATGAATAGAAGTGCAAAAAACAGGAACATTATAAATCATTCTGTAAAAACGCATTGTTTGCACATACTTACATACACATATAATATTATTCATTTACATTGTTATTGGAATATCCTGTAGTTTCAGTACATTAACTAATTCATTTAAAGCTAAAAGAGTTTTATTTAAAATATATTATTCCCAAAACTCCTGGATATTTTTTGCATAAGTAATGTAGAGTTGATGGCAATTTTTTGTACACTCTAAAAAATTTTATGTTAATTTACTCTATTTATAGTAGGTAATCGGACTCGTGCTATAAATAGTGTAAAATTACACATTGATTTTTGTTTCAAATTTTTACGCATTTTATATGTACAAAATAAACATTTATTATTCATTATTATTCAAAATTTAAAAAACCTTTACATACAATATAAGTAATTTTAAATGAAAATGTTCATAATTCATACTACACTACTACTGTTTTCTATGAATTTTTGTAGACAAAAGTCTGTTCAAATTATAGCAAATATTTTATGCTCAAATTTACACACATCTAGTAATTTTACATGAAATTTTACTCATTATATTAGAGTGTATAAAATAAAAAGAAATAATAATGCTATATTCGTCTATAACGAACTTTCAATATCCTCCACCACAATAGCGTGTGAGTAAATACTTTATGTTTTGTACATACACACTCACACATACACTTATAAATGTATAAAAATATAACCGTTTTAATTAAATATCATACAAGATCACTTAATTAGTCATTAGCCATATTTTTGCCTATAACTTTCTTCTACTAAACCAATTTTGATAATTTTTGGAATTATAATGAAGTATATAGAACTTTATAATATTCCAAAATATTATTCTGACCGATTTTTCTGATTTTATATGCGAATTTTCAGGACAAAAGCAAATACTGAAACCGAATTCTATTGAGCTCCGTTAATTACTGTGTATGTGAGCGTACCAAAAACAAACTGACGGACATGACTAAATCAACTCAAATTTTTAATTTGATGTAAAAATATAGAGAGATTCGTTCTTAGCGTTACACACGGAATGAGGAAGTCAGTATACCTTATTCACCACTTGTGGTATTAGAGAATATAAAAATAAGAACAAGTATTAATGCTATATTTGACTATGCCGAATCTTCAATAGCGTTCACCACAAAAGCGTGTAAGTAAATTCGTTATGTTGTGTATTATACTTACAAACGTATATAATACATAATCATTTTTCTTAAATACCACACAGAAACACCTTATTACGGTTATAATTTTTTCACAGAACCGATTTTGATAATCTTTGGAATGATAATGAAGTACGTATAACTTTAAATTATGTCATTCGAAAATTCTTTGCTAAATCTTAGAAGTTGCCTCAGATATCTTTTCATATACTGAACCTATTTTGCTGGTTTTAAAAAGAAAACTTCTCAGGACTATAGCGAAACATAGACAGACAGATGGACAAATTATGATTTGATGCAAGAATATATATACATTATGAAATGATTCCTTGTTCCTTATATACAATCTTGATATAAAAATATATATACTTTATGGAGTCTGAAATGATTCCTTCGCAACGTTACACACGGAATGACAATGTCAGTATAACCTTTTCACTACTTGTGGTGGTGAAGGATATAAAAAAAAGAAAAGAACATGTAAAAAACATTTAAATTTTATGTTTACAAATTACTGCAATGAATTGTTAAAATGCATAAAAGATACACATACACACGTATAGTTCAAATTTCTATACATAAAAACAAACTCTAATATCAGAGAGTGCAAATGTATTTCTTATTCTACAATTCAACAAAAATAGACAATTTTTAACTAAAAAAAGCTGCTTAAATAGAGAAAAATACATTTGCTTTTATGCATGTAGTGCAAAAGTACACGAAGTATTTGTATAAATTGTATTGTTGTATGAAATCCTTTTACACGCGTAAACACTTTAATAGCAGATCATTACAAAACACTTAGGAATAATGGTAGAAAAAGAGATACACATGTATTTACGTATCTAGAGTTTGTATGTTTTTTAGAGGGAATAGAAGTTTTAAGAAAAAGAACATTCAAAAATTAGGTCCGCTACTGAAGTCAAAGAAAATAATCACTAGTGATGACTTTATAGTTCTTCCTGTCACTCCTTTAAAAATCTACCACACTCTTGGACACATTTTTTGTTATCTTCAATTCTCTTTTAACAAGAATCCAATATCTCTTCACAGGCCTTAGCACAGGGCTGCTTGAAGGATTTGCCTCTCCCAGTTAAATACCTTATTTTTATTCTGAACTAGGTAGAAAGAATGGAATATCAACGGACGAGTTCTCGCGGTAATATTTAGTAATATTAAAAGCAGTTTGATGGCAGATCTTTGAATGCCTACTTTTTGTAAGACCAAGTTGGGTTTTGCTGAAAATGGTGCACATGATGTTTCTAAAGCTAAAAAATAGAAAGCATTTTCAAACTAACTCTCATCAGATCCGGTAGGAAAGCAGCCCCGTTTGCTCAGTGCTCGGGCAAGTTGGTACAAAAACTTAAAGCTAATCAAGCTTTAAAAATATATAAAGTTCAAAAAATTATTCACAGGATTGAAATAATTTTATGTTGCTTATGATTGAGGGAATGTTAAATAAAATTTTGGATCCAAACGTAGGCAAAATTTCCTAAATAGTTTTTAATATGGCAAGCAATATGCAGTTGCGGCTAAGAAGTCAATCATTTCTTACAACGGGTTTTACAAATACCGAAGTTTACATCTAAGAATATCTACAAAAAAAGACTGCTTAAGTTCAGAAAATTTCATAATGTGTCCACTCGTTTTGCCTGACTTGACATCCTGTCACTATGGCAAATAAGCCCTTGAGTGGAACAAGAACAGAAATGTGGAATTTATAAATCCTCCAAACTGCCAGTGTAGATATATTGAGGTCCTGTTACAAAAAGAATTGAAAATCACAAAAATGTGCCCAAAAGTGTTGTCAATTTTTATTTATAAAATCGATCTCACTCCTTAATGTGGAGCAAAATTGATATTTCCATTTGTTTGATTTTATTTGTTTCTTTTTATGAAACGATTTTTAATGAGTTAAAATATGAGTAAAACGCTCATTAAATTTCAAAATACAAATGAATTTGTATACTGAAAAACATTTACGCATGCGCATCAATTTAATTCATTCAAGTGAAAAAGCATATTAAAGTACAAACTCGCAAAATTAACGTATTTATAGTTAAACATTGAACACAACTTCTAACTTTGTATGAGTTCATACTTAAAAACAATGAAACGTTCTAACAAAAGCTATAAATAGGACTGAACACTTATTATTTAATACGAATGGTTGAGCCAGTAAGATGTTCTATAATATATGCGGAATAATTTTTTTTTTTATTTTAATATGTCATCATACATGTTACAAACCAGTAAAAACTTGACAAACAAGTTTTTTTTTGCCAACGACCAAAACTACAACTATTAAGTTGAATACAACTTGGAACTATTAATTCCTATACAAAAACTTGTTTGAAGAGATTGTAATACGTATTGCAACAAGTTGTCTCTTAAAAAATTAGATCAATACAAAAAGAACTGAACTGTTGGTCATTGGTTTTAATAACTAACATTTCCTGACATGTATTTATAGCTTTCGTTTGAACGATAACGTTCGTTGATAAGGTTGGGAGAACAATTTTAATGTTGCGTTTACTAATTTAGTATAAATACGTTAGTATTTAGCTTTTGGTGTTTTATTGCAATCTGTCGTTAGAATGTGCAAACTGTGGCGCTTTCCCATATTTATTATGAATTAAAAATATAATTATTTTTTGTTTATTTGTTGTAATTTAATTTTAGTTTATGAAATGTAGAACAAAATATTTTTTAATTAATTGATCCAATCGAAGCATACACAACAACACCTTTGGGCTTTATAAGTAATTTGAATGATGAGACAGCGTTACCGTTGAGATTTTTCGAAAAGTCTCACAAAAGGGATTCTTGCAAATTAAGTCACTACAGATTTAAAATATTAATTTATCACTCTTAAATTAAATTTTTTCGTCCATAATTTATGAAATAGGAGACAAAAAGTAGCAATTTTAATGAGTAAACAATATATAACAGGTAGTTTTGTCGCAATTTGCGACTTAAGTCTACCAACGTTAACAATGACTACACAAAAAGACGTAATTATTTTATTATTTAATTATAATTGTATATTTAAAATTCAAATAATTAAAAAAAACTCGGAAGTATTTTTTAATATCTAAAATTTTTAATTTTTGGAAAATTTGTGCTTCTTGGTACATATTTTTCTCCTATTATTCAAGAGTAATAACGATTCAGTCCGAAATTATGTGCAAAACATTATGAAAACATATAAATAAAAGGAAACTTTTTATGTAAACCTTCCTTAATGTAAATATCGGAATTTATAGAGCCCGTTGTAACAACTGATTGGTTTATGCAGATAACTTGCCATACACAAAACCTCTGGACATTTTTTACTGCTCTTGGGTCCTTAACTTTTCTTCAAAAACTAGGAAGATGCGAAAAATCTGCGAAAACAAACGTTTTATCTTCCATCATGCAGCAAGTATATTAAAAATTCTTGACTTCAATTTCAGTGCTCTTTTGGCCTCTACATTTTTAACAGCGTTCCTCTCTGAGAATTGTAGGAACTCTCTGCGAATTTTATGTTTTTAAACCTGCATTACCATTAATGTTTCATACCAAATAGTGCGAGCAATCAGCAAAGTGAGATCTCTTCTGAATTTTTTGATCATGTTTCCTATCAATGTACAAATTCTCCAGGCACTGTTTAATAACATTGGAAACAGTTTGACGGAAAACCTTTGTATGATTAACCAACTTTTTGTAGGAGAAATTTGGGGTTTGTTGAAAATATTTAAAAAGAAAACACTTTTTTCTGTTCACTCATTTTAGTCAGTTTGACAACGAATTCATTTGTTTGGCATAAACATAATAACTGACATGTTTTGCAAAGGTAAATGGATTAAGAAATATCAAATAACATTCGATTTTGTATACCTTTCGTTTACAGTTTGTAATACATTTGTATGTAACTAATGAGAGCTTTAGAAGTAGAAAATATAGCGAATTGTATTTTGAAAATTCAAATAATTTTAAAAATTGTACAGTAGTTTTTAAAATATTATATAAATTACTTAATTCTATATATATTTATTAACAATTAAAATATTAAGTGAATTTCTTTATTATTTTTAGGAATTATTTGTTAAATATCAAAATGCGCTTACAAAGCTACTTGCACATTTTAATGACAGATTGCAACAAAACATTAAATATAAATAACGATCATATATATACTAAAACATTGAACGCAACTTTTAACATGTTCCCCTAACATCATTCAGGTTCATACACTAAAGTATATTGTTGTTCGAACATAAACTATAAATACATGTTAAAAAATTTTAGTTACTAATGTTTCGTTAAACAGGTTGCGTGGTATATGACGAGGAGAGTTATTTTTAAATTTCAATATCTGTTTGAAGTAAATCGTAACATGTCGTCGACACATGTTATGATTTCTACAAACATGTTTCTTATCTAATGTTTACAAACTAGTTGTATTCAGTTTTTCCGTAGTTTTGCGAATTTGCTTTCAATAACAAAAATGTTTATAAACTTATTAATCATGTGCAACATGTATAAAGACATTTTGCATTAAGAAGAAATTTTTGTTCATCTTCGCATCTTGAATAAGTTAGATCTAACTTATTCAAGTGATTCTTAATAATGAACAGGTATGTACTGCTATTTAATTAACGTATCATTGTTTGGACGTATGAACTTAGGTACAGTTTGCAGAATTTTTTAAAGTTGCGTTCTATGGTTTACTATAAATATGTTGAATTTTTAATTCTATTCTTAATATACATATTGAAGTACTGAATCTGGTTGATGAGGATGAGTAAATTGACGCGGAAAATATTTATATAATACAGAAATTAATGTATTTCTTTTAACAGAAGAAAATCAAATTCAATTTGAATTTTTTTCAACAACCATTTGTTCGGTTCATATGACTGGATTGGTGGCTGACAGTTTGTAAATGTAATATTGTGAAGAAAATTTATTTCGATGGGTGGTATTTTGTGCGAAAATTTAGTATATTTTATAATTTTTAACTGTTTCAAAAACCTATTTTTAAAATATGAAATTATACCGGATTTATGTAAATAGTTTTCTCGTATTACCAAATATATATAAAAATAAATTTAATTTTATATATCACATTTTGAAATATGTAGCTAAATTAAAATTTTTATTAGATGTGATTCGAATTCCGGAGGCTCTACGGTTCCGTCAGATATATGGACTTGAATATTCAATTCAGAAGTGTGATTGGTAGATTCCTAACATACATATAAGTTAAGAAAAATGAAACCACTAAATTTAAATAATGAAATAATGATTACAATTTACAAAAAATATATTGTTAACGTTTTAATAACTAGTGATGAAATTTAAAATCTTTTCGTAAACCGTTTCATTAACGAAACAACTCCTTCTAAAATTTACTGCAAGTTTGAAGACCTTTTTTGAGCTCTTCAATTTTCTTTTAACAAGAACCCAATATCTCTTAGCTTTGGGTAATTTGAAGATTTGCGTATCTGGTACCATTCAAGGCATGCTCACCATAGTAACAGGATGCCAAATCATGCCAAAAATAGGTGAACACCTTATGAATGGCCTTCTTTAGCACTATAAAAAATGATTGACTGCTTTCAAAGCAACTTTCAACGCATGTTTTTTCCATACTAAGTACTTTTTTGAGAAATTCCGTGAGCTTTTGGTTCCTCCTACCAACAACAACATAAAATTTTTGACCAGGAGGTTGAGAAAAATCTGACATGACAAATGTTTCATCATCGATTATGCAGCAAGAATATTTTTTAGAAAACTTGACTTCAATTTCCGTGCTCTGTTTTTGGACGTTAATTTTTTAGCAGCGTTCCTGTTAGGAATTTCTCGGCCCATGTATGTTTTTAGAGATGCCAAGTAGTCCGAACTCTGAGCTAATCAGGGTGGTTTCCTAGCGGATGTGGTGAGCTCCTTTGAAAATGATTTCTATTATTTGTCGACTTTAGAAATGTCTATCAACGTACAAGTTCTCTAGACACCTGTAATACTTCAATTTTTCTAAAATTCAAATTTGCAAAATTTGTACATTTTTTATTTACAACATTGTAGGGTTTCTTTATTTAATAAATTTAAGGCCAACAAAGGAAACACGGATGGGAGGGTATTGAGGCCCATAGCAATATCATCTAAGCTATGTTCACAGGTTCTTATTTTATAATAATTAAGGAAGTATTTATTTATTAAAAGGGCAATCCAAACGCATGTTAATTTTTTTTATTTGTAATATAATATAAGGTATACAGGAACAAGATCCCTGCCCACCACTGCCGAACTAGCTAGTTAGCAAGAACATGCGTGCCGTTCCTAGTTATCCCTTGAAAACATGGACTTGTTAATTCCTTTCTTTTCATTATTTTTTTATCTTATCGATATACATATCTTTCTTAACAACGCTAGGAAAAGAAGCAAATTTTGAAAGGAAATTATGAAACAAGATTCTTAAAATGTTTCTCCGCTAAAGAGAACACAAAGACCTAAATTCTATATACATTTTATATAAAAACATATTGCACCATTACACACCTTTTAAAAATATTGCAATAAGTAGCACCAAGTTGGGTTTTGTTGAAAACGCGTTCTTTTACAAGGGAAACTTGATCAAAAAAGTCAAATAACATTTGGGTTAAAAGTTTTAATAACCCCTTATTTCGACTTTAAATCTTTAAAAATATAAGTCATAACCAACACAAATATGTGCATTATCTACCTGTTATATAAATGTAAGGACTATCTATTTTTCTATAATATGAGAAGTTTTGGAAATTTTTCAATACAAACACTCAAAATTTTCAGCTTGTTGTCTGTAGAGTCCACATTTATTAAGTTGAAGAAATAAATTACTATTTGATGAGAATCACATATGTATTTAAATCTGACTTCAAAATTTAAACTGGCCAATTTATAGGTTCAAATAAAATTTTGTTAAAAAAATTGTCAAATTCAAAATCGTCTGGAGTAAGCCAGATTCCAACTTTTGATCACAGATTTATTTTCAAAAAAATCTTTGCTGCCCCACTGTGAAATGCTTATTTATTATTATATTTTTAATTCAAGGATATTTCTAAACACTTTGATGTATTTATCTCTACAATCATTTACTCTTTGAAAAATGATGACATTTGACCAACCACAACCATGAATGAAAGATTCTAAGTAAAGGGTATCAGATAGCAATTAGTTTGACAACTTACTTCTGAACTATTCTGGTCCATTACCATATTGCGGTAACATTTATCAACGGGATGATGTTGAAAAACAGATAAAGTGTTAATTTTATCATTGTTTCATCTTGTTTTATGAGCATTTTTCGTTTTGTTTTATTTTGATTTTTTTCTTTGTCAGCAGTTGGTAATAATTTCGAATGGTTGTCAAAAGTTGCCACAAAAGGTTTAGTCTGGTTGGAGTTAATTGTGTCAATGATAAGTTAAACTAAATGAGAGAACAACACTTTTCTTTTTCCAGTTAGAAAACTCAAAAAGTTGGGGCGATAATTTAGTAAAAGAAGAAAAGAGAACGAAGGGAACTTTAAGTTTCCTTTTTTTCTGAAATTTTAATTATGAAAAAGTGTCTAATTACTATTCAACATTAATCAAATTAACGTCTTATTAATAATCAAATTTTATTATGTTTCATTTCCAACAACAATTCTATTAAGAAATATGATGAAGATAATAAATATGAAATTTTCTTCTTTTTATACCCTACACCATCATAGGTTTTATGCGTTTGTACAGATGTTTGTAGTGGGCAGAAAAAATAATCATACCACTAATAGGTATACCGTTTGATTCGCAATTAGTTTCTGAGATGATTAAAGTATGTCCATATGTCCGGCGGTCTTATTTGCAAAATACAGATTGCAGTTTTAATTATATCACAATCAAATTTCGCAAGTGGTATTACTTTGGCCCAAGGACGATGCCCATTGAAATTAGTTATGATGGGTGCATTATTTCATATAGGCCTCAATTATATTAATTTATAAGAGAATCGGTATATTATTTCTTACAGGTCCCATACTACCACCATTCCAAATATCACTTTAATACTCATCAATCACACATACAAGTGTATATTGAAAAAATATTTAGTCAAATTAAAATAAATATAAGCCAAAACACGAGAGTCGGTTCATGTATATAAGCCTCGAGAAAAAACTCCTTTCAAAACGCATAAAGTTTTGCACAAAAATATTTTTATCATAATAATCTATTACACTCGTAAGCATTTAGAGGACAAGCAAACAATACGAGGGCCGTTCATAAACTTTTCGTAGCAGTCATATACAAGCAATAATGTGGTGTAAGGTGTTATATAGTCGGGCTCGACCGACTATAACATTTTTAATTTTTTTGTTTGCCTTTGGTGTGACATCAACAATATCCGCAAATAAATGTCAAAAGTAAAGTTTTACTTGAATATAGACTCTTTTGCGTTTTAAATAAAATATTTGTCCTTTTTCAATGGAAATTTTTAACTAAAAGTATAATTTAGAATTTTTAAAATGTCCTTTAGCAATAAATATAAATTAGTTGTCAAAAAATTAATTGAATTATTAAGTTTAAACAAATACGTACAAACAGATACAAAATTGTAAAATATTGGTGGAATTAATGGGAATATTAATGAGTAGTAAATAGTAGATAACTCAGTGACACCGCACACAGGAAAAAAACATGAAGCAAAATCAACGTTGAAAATAGTTGATTTGAAATTTAATATTTTTTTCATTTAGTTTAAATTAAACATTTACGTTTGTGGTGAAATAATAGTTTATATTTTACATTACATCACGATACATTTTTATACCCTACACCATTATAGGTGTTTGCCACATAATGCGTTGTTAAGTTTCTAACGCACAGAAAAAATATTGCTACCATCACTTTTAAATATACCGTTCGACTCAGAGTTACTTTCTGAGCAAATTTAACGATGTCCGTTTGTCTGGCTGGCCAGTTGTCCATGTTAAATTTGTGAACAAAATGCAGGTCGCAATTTTTGAGATACCTCGATGAAACTTGGCATTTGTAAACACAAATGAAATTGGTGATGACGGATTTTTTATTTTACCTAGCCCCCATTCAAATGTCCCTCTAGGAATGGGGTTTTAAGGCCGTAAAAGTCCTGAATATGAAGTGATTTAATAATATAAAAAATATCATGCCATATTATACAAGGACCGGTCCATTATTTCTCATAGGTCCCATAGAACTCCCTTAAATATTGTGCCAAAATATATGAGGATCGGTAATTATATCTCATAGGTCCCATAGAATTCCCCTTAAAAATTACACTTTGAAGGACTTGAATCTCATATATACGCAGGTATTGTGATAAGAATTGTTCAAATTAAGATAAATATAATCAGAAATCGATGTACAAAATTTTACGAGGGTCAATACATAATTTCATGTAGTTGCCAAATTATTCCCCTTAAAGAAGTCCTTTTAAAGGGCACAAATCATACATATATATTAGTACCCTAATATACTGCACTCTTAACCACAAATTGGAAAATATATTTAGACGTGGGTCGATCATTTATCTTTAATAGCTACCAACAATGTGGTGTAGGGTATTAAAAAGTGGGGCTTAACCGACTATAACTTTAACTTGTTAAAATTGCTTTTATATAGTAAAATTATAAAATATTCTCAAAAAACTTTATTTACAGTGAAAAAATGTTTATCCATTTTTTATCTTTGGAGCAAATTCATAACTAAAAAAATTTTAAATTGTTTCTATTCATTAAAAAGCATTATCATCTAATCGCACTACTTCAAAACTTGAAGGTATATCTTACAAGAAAAAAATAAGAAGTAAAATAAGTAAACAATCCCGCTTTACGCTTTTGTTTAATTTTCGCGACCACTTTTCTGAAACTGTCGTATTACAGAAAACTATGTATGTGGACTGTCGCATAATGTTCTCTTATGTTAATTTTATTAATAAAATTAATAGTCAACGATAAAGCCTTATAATAAACTGGACCTCGATCACAACATTAGGGTACTACATTATTCGCGATATTCTCTAGATCTTATGTCTTTTAAGTTATGTGCCTATTTACAACTAAATAGCGTATGACAGTATTTGAAAACAAATATGTTGATTTTGTTCGCCTGAATGTATTTACATCAAATTTAACACAAGTCGGAAGTAGTACTACGATGTATATATCAGCACGGTAATGACTCGATTTCATTCATCAAAGTTGGTCAAATATTACTTATTAGCTAATGGAATCCATGTCTTAAGTTGGTCTCAGAGCCCCAGATTTGAATTCCATAGAGATAGTACTTAAAAAAAAGAGGTTGAGAATGACGATTCACAAGTATTTCAGAGCTAAACAAAACTGCCTAAATCAAAGCCTAAAGCGATGTCTTCATGCATTCTTACAAATCATATAAAATTCTTGCCTAAAAAGTGCGCTGATTTTAAAAGAAACGCTGATAATGAGCTGATTTTAAAATTGTTAGTATTACGCAGGCAATGAACGTCTTAATATGCCATCATTCACCACATGTAACGGTGGTAGTGTAACTGTTATACTCATTAAGAAAACAATTTATTTTAACATTATGGTTTGTGAATATGCTAAGTATATAAATGTATGCACCAGTATTACCAGCAGCAATTATAAAAACACAATAGATGGGACCAGTTTACTATGATAGTTCGTATACACACGTACTATCATCATAAGCCACTTTTCCGCTTTTTGACAGATGATAGTGTCCCAGTTTACTACTACCACTTTGTCAAATATTTTAGCCATCTGTAGAAGTTTGGTATTTTTGTACGTAATTTAAACTTACCTGTGATATCTAAGTAGTCCGGGGATTTTTTCTTATAGACCTGACATTTGCTAAGAATGCAAGCAACCGTATCGTGTTTTCAATATCCTTACAACTCCTTATATCTAAAAAACATGTCACGTGTCCTTGGCGACTCTGCCTGAATCTTGGTTTTACCATTTATTCTACAAAGTGTATGCATAAATAAATGATTTTAACGAATAAAATGAAACACAATGTTTTCCTTTCGTTAATCAGACTTACCGTCTTCTTTATCGTGGTCACAATTTTAGAGACATATCGATCTTTCTCTTTTCTTATTTGTTTTTATTAAAAAATATGTTAAAACATTATGAATTATTAAATTTATATAAATAAATTAACCACTAAAATAAATTTCTTGTATTTTATGCTCCTTAACTAATCTTAAGTTCTTAACACAAAAGTCAACAGGCGTAACAACGCACAATGGTTTCTGACCTTTAAAATAAGGACTTTGCGTTCGAATATATGATACTCTGCGATCTTCCAACCACTTTGACATTTCTTCCCAACATGGACATTGCCAAGGGTTTCCCTCTAACGAAACTTTTTCTAATTTTGAGAAAGTGGCATTTGAATTAGAGAGAAATGATAAAAGATTTCTATCCAAAAGCAATTCGCTGACATCTGTTAATGATTCCAATACTTCGGAGGGTATATTCTCTATAAGATTACTGCCTAAATGTAACTTTTCCAAACGTCTCAAAGGAGCAAACATACGCACATCTAATTCGGTTATTTGATTGAGGCCCAAAGAAATGTATTGCAGGAAGGGCAATGAAGCGAAAGCCAAAGGATGTAAAGTTTTCAAATTATTCGATTTAAGTAAAATTTTACGTAAACGTGGTAAAGTATTGGTACCAAAAACATCAGCATCTAAAGTTTCTATGCAATTATAGGAGAGATCCAATGTATCCAATGCGGCTAAATTGGCAAATGTGTTGGATTTAATTTCTACTAAATCATTTTCTTGAATATATAGTTTTCGTAAGTTTACGAGATTATTAAATTGGGATGAATTTAGGTGAACTAAACTATTGTGGCTTATATCGAGATATTGTAATTTAACTAAATGTTGAAATTGTAGATGTTGCAATTCTTTGATATTATTCGAATTTAAATCCAATCGATTTAGGCGGGAAAGACCGGAAAATACTTCCGCTGTTATTTGTTCCAAGCTATTGGATGAAAGATTCAATACTTTTAATTCGGTCATACTTATAAATGTATGATCTTCAATATTTTTAAGAGGACTTGAGGTGATAACTAGTTCTTCCATGGATTTAAGGTTTTTAAAAGAATTAGATGTTAACTGAAAATAAATTAAATATAAATACATATAGAAATATATATAAATTTCTTTAAGGAAATAAATATTTAAATATATTAAAAAAGTTTTATTATTATTACTATTGTTATTATTATTATTATTATTATTATTATTATTATTATTATTATTATTATTATTATTGTTATTGTTTTAATTTTTTTATATAAATCAATAACTATTGAATCATTAAAATATTTTAACGCAATTCCACATAGGTGTACCTGATATATTTTATAGTAGATCTGGAAGGAAGGTAATAACTAAATTTGTCAGAAGGAAGCCTAGTTTAGGTTAGAACTAAAGCCAAGGCACAAATTCTTTACACTAGAATATATAGAAACATAACTTCTTACCGATTAACCAATTTTAAACAAAAAATAATGAAAAGTAAATTGCTCACTCCAAAATTGGTTAAGAGGGTATATCAATCCGTGTGTAACACTAAGAAATTATCTCAGACTCTATAACGAATATATATTATTGAAACAAATCAAAATCTGAGTCGATTTACCTATGCCCGTCTGTCTGTTTTTGGCAAGCTCATATCCATCAAAATTGAGAGAGCTTATTGAAAATTTGCCTAAGAGTTTAGTATATTCCTGAGAAGTTCACTATATAAAACCTAAATCTGTTCAGTATATAAAAATATATAAAACGATATCTGATGCAATTTCTAACTTCAAGCGATGAATTTCTGTAAAATTATCTACTACAAGTCGTTAAATTGGAATTGGCACAATATTAAGTTACTTGAACTTCATTACTATTCCAAAAATTTTCAAAATCGGTTCAAGTGTATGTGTCTATATGAATAGAACCTAACGAATTTGTGGTGGAGAGTATTGATCATTCGGCATAGCCGAATATAGCATTTTTACTTGTTTAAATACAAATTGATTCCTTTAGACAAAAGAAGGGATCTTATTAGTTGATCGACATATAGATATCAGGAGGCACTAGTACACTTTCAAAAACTTTATTATTATTTACATGTATGTTATAGCAATTAAGGGTGTTTCAAATTTGACTATAATAGATTTAGAATTATGCTAAATTAAAAATTTGTTTTATATGAGAACATCATTCCCCCTTCTCTATCCCAAAATGTAGATTTCTGTAATATTCAAATTCCAAGAAATATGATTTTAATCTTTTAAATTTATATTGTATAACAAGTTTCTTTAGAAAGGCGATATTATTTCCATTTGTCATATTTCTTCCATAATGATGCACCCTTCTTCTGTAAGTAACCCATATATATGCCAAATTTCAAGAAATGTGATATTAAATATCTTTTTTTTTTTTTTTTTTTGTAAAACAGTTCTACTACCCGAGTCAATCAAAAAATTTATTTATCTACGATATTATCTACTATTAACGCCTAATTCAATAATGAAATTTCATGAAATTTTCGTTATAGTTGCAGAGATCTGCGATAAAGAGACTGAGATTTTGATTTGATAATGATGATGAATACAAACAGAATAATAAAGTTATGTTGGTGGAGCGTATAAAAACCGATCGCTAGATATATTTAATATATAAAAATTGATGTGCGAAAGTTTAATTGATCTGATAAGTCGGCTAAGTAATTGTGTCGAAAATGGAGATTTGAAAACCAAAAATGGTGCGGAACTCAAAATAATTTCAATAACCGATTACTACCCATATACTTATTTTATAATAATAATCAGGTCCGTTTTAAATGGCTTGCTAAAATAAGGCTAATGAAGCAAATATCTTCAATCTGTGCAACTGTCCTGTAAAGAAATTTAAGGAAGCGTGGAATCATGGAAAATGTAATCTGAGAAACATTCATAATGATAGTGCACTTTTCTTCCACGCTTCATTGAGACACGAGAGATTTTGTACTTTACGGACTTCTTGTATGTATAGCTAATAAATGTAGCTTTATAATCAAGGTTCTTTTTTACAATTTTAGATTTGACATTTTTTCATCCTCAAAAAAGAAAAGAAATATATGTAAAAATTAACGATTTATATAGATTTTTGCTTCTGTTCTGTTGGACCGACCATAATTTTGCATATTGGTTTAGAAAATAATAATTCTTATTTTTGTCAAATTTCGTTAAAATCGCTTTATATTTTGGATTTTTATGAGCTTAAAATCTCATTCCGTGAGGACATTTGTATGGGGGGGTACTTGAAATATTGGAATGAACATAATATTACAACACTTAAAATCGATTAAGGTAAAAGAAATCTGGATTCTTTAAATATTTTTATAACCTGAGGTGTCCAAATTCGAGACTCAGAGGGCCAACTGCTGTTACGTTTACTTCTACCTTTCTAAAACTCTGCTACAACTATGTGGAACGGTATTAAATATGTTTTAAGACTAAAATAAAATTTGACCACAATATGCAACAGTATATAAATTATTTAAACCAGATCCTTAGAAAAAAGTTGTAGTCATAAATATAACACATTTTATGACCACATAAGAATTCTTGCCATAAGAAAAAAATGTATTTGTCTGTGTGTAATTGTGTTAGAACGCTTATTGATATGTTACAGTATAAACATGTTGACGGAGGGTATTTGAGATTCGGCACAGCCGAATACAGCATTCTTACTTGTTCATATTAAATACCACTTACCTCTTCGATGGAGTTTTCACTAATTGTTAAAATAGTTAAGTTGCTGTAGTCTTGTAGACTTATATTCAACAAGTTATTAAAATCCAAATGCAAAATTCTTAACTTTGGCATCACGGCATTTACTTCCAGTAATTCGATTTCATTATGGGAAAAATTTGCAACCTCCAAAGATTGAAATTTATTAATCAAATCAACACTTATTACTTGCAAAGAATTTAAACTGGCATCGATATTTTCCAATCTATTATCATCTTTAAAATATGATCCTTTTAATTCTTTCACTTGACAATTCGATATATTTAAGGATTTCAAGTTTATTAAACTTTCAAACCCCTTTTCTTGTAAATCTACTTCTCCAGCTTGAGACAAATCTAAATATTCCAAATTAAACAATTCTTCGGGGATTTCTAAATGAGCATAACAAAATAAATTAATAAAATTTTAAATAAAAGTTTAATTTCTTAATTTCACATACCCTCCCATTGCAGTTGTTTCACCTTATCATTTATAACTTTCAGGTATTTCCATTGTTTTTGCCCCCGCCCCCGTAAGTCACTCATATAATTCACCTCTTGGCAAACAATATCTTCTTTATTTTCAGAATTCTCAGAACATTGTGCCGTGGAATTTACTATGCAGCTTGTTAAACTTAATACGATCAATAAGAAAATATATAAAATGCCGATATTTAAAGCATGCAGCATGTTTTGTTGTTTATGTTTTGGTTTTGTTTAAAATAAAACTAAATAATTTCAATAACGTTCCGACAGATGTTGTGTTTAAGTTGAGACTAAAGTCTAAAAGAGCGTTACGTTTATTAAATAAATTAAAAATCTATGAATGATCTCTCACTCTCTCTTAAAAATTCATTTAAAGATACAATAAGAGATTGCACTCAATAAAAACTTTGAGTTTCAATTAAATTGGGTGTAATCGTGTGGTTCATTCAAGCCGCAATAAGATGACCAACTATATAAGAACTTAGTGTGCAGCTCTACAGAACAAATTTAAGTACGAGTAAAACAAACTCGCTCAAAAAGCTAAAAAGATATTCTCAGCAAATAATATTCATAAGAAAATAAACCGAAAGCTTTTTAGTGGCAGAAAAGATGTTTTCTGATTAATAATTAAGGCAAAAATTAGTTTTCATTCAATTACTTGAATATTAAATAAAAGGAAAATTTTGTATATCCCCCAATACCATTAGTGGTGATTAAGGCATTGCGCCATGTATAACTCCAAAAAGGATTCATCTACAGCAAAACAAAAACTGAGCAAGTTAAACTATGTCCGTCTGACCATCTGTTTTGTTGAAGCCAAGAATTATTGTCCGAATTAAATGGAATTTTTTCAGGAATATTTACTGTTGTCATATGCAGTTTCGTATTTAAGAACATTATTTGACACAACCTCAAAATTTAGAAAAATCACTTTTCATAAAAAATTAACTGGATTAAAAAGAAAATGTAACTGTTACTTGCAGTTACGAATATCATCAAAATCGGATTAATGTAAAAAAGTTGTAGGTTAAAATATGCAAATTTTTTACCTGCGAGTGTTATGGATCGCAATTTAGAAGATAATCTCTGGAAATGCACCACTTATATTTATTATGAAATAATGAATCCGATGTAAAATCACTATAGAATGCAACACACGATAACTACATTAATTTCACATAACTTTGAGGAGTGGTTGTAAGACAGTAACTTCTTTATTAAACACAATATCGTAAGTACTAATCATAATATTCCTAAAACTATCTAGAAATAATATTATATCAATATATTTCTTATCGCACATAGACGTACCGAAACACAAATGTGAAAGACAAGGGGTAATCAAAGTAAAAGTCGCACTTGCGTTAGACGAAAAAATTATTTTTTTATCTGTACAGAGATAATGCACAAAATCAACATAAACATAAAATTAACAAATACATTCAAACGAATAAAATTTAAAATAATTAAATTTAGAAAACTAAAAATTAATATATATTTTTTTAAATATGTTAACATTTTAAGCACCCAAAGAAACTGGATTGAGCGGAGATCATTATTTGACCTAGCTTCCATATAAGACCCATTCCCGGAAATCAGGTTTAACCATATAAAACACTTAAATTGAACTAATTCTATTAAAATGTGGCACAATTCATTTTTAACTGAATTAATATATTTGGCCCATATCGGTCCTTCAGAAAAAGGGATTGATCGTCACGATAATAATTATCTTGTTATGTCTCACTATCTTGGATAATACAGTCCATATGTTTTCATGGTCTCATTCTCGTAAATGAATCTGTATTTGTGTGTCTGTTTGTTCGAGACTTATAGGCAGCTAAACTACTGGACCGATTTTGCTGAAATTTTCACAGAATGAACCATATACCCGAAAGTAACATAGGCTCTAAGAAATTTCGAAAGGACCAGTGGGATAAGTAACCCCCACACAAAGCAAATATTAAGTGTAGAGTATATAAAGACTATAACAACGAGAATTTTCAAATTTGGTCCCAATATTTTTTTCAAGGAACTTTTTACGATTCAACACTTTATAAGAACTTTCTTACTAAATATTAAGACGGAGATAATGAGACTCACCCATCGTTACAAGAATTATTATCGAATATCTAAAAAAACTTTTACCAGCAATAGTTGTCAATTCGACCCCAATCATTTTCTCAAGATTCATATCCCGACCTGAGGTACCAATATAGGACCGGGTAGGGTCAAGGGAAAAGGTACTCCCATACAATGCAAATATAATTATTCGAATATCTAAAGAACTGTAAAAGCGCAGTATTCAAATTGGTTCCAATTACTTTCCAAAGAACTTTTTTACTGGCCGAAATGTAGAAGGATAGGACCATGGAGAGATGTGCCGCCTACTTTATAAGTCTTGCTTGTCTTAAATAAAACAACTTTCAATAGTATATATTTTATATAGTATTTTTATATATATATTTTGTATATATTTCAAAAAAGTTATATTTTGAAAATAATCCAAAAAATAATATGATAGATGCTACATTAGCTTAGCTTTGATGCAATTAAAACTACAATCTGAATGCTTTTCACTTAAAATTATTATAAAATAAACTTAAACATTTTTTTTAATAAATAATTTCTTGGAATTTAAAATTATTAGATCAATTTATGATTATTATAATATTTATAAAGTATAAAGATACATAATTATAATTAGAGTAATAACAACAAATTTTAAATGAAATACATAGATACATGATAAAAACTTATATAAAATATTTATAATCTAATAATAGTTTTGTTATGATTAACAAAAATTTTAAAATTTTTACTAAAATATTTAATTATTAAATTAGAACTTAAAATAAAGGTAATGAGAACATTTGACGCTGAGAATTGTAACCGCAACAATATGAAAAATGAAAGATGGATTACATGGAGTGCAAAAACACTAAATTTGGGATATTTTTACCAGTTTTTTTGGGGTCTTTAAACCTTTTATGCTTGGCAAAGAAATCTTTACCTGCTACGGCCTTCAGCCGGACTAAGGGGCTTTCTCGTTTATGGTGTTTAGAAAGTTTAGAAGCCGGCGTTTTGAATACCACAGATAAGAAAGTGTTTTAGTCCAGCCGAAGACTATTCCACAGGGAACGTTTTCTTTGCGAAGCAGGCTTTTTTAATAACCACAAAGGAAAAATTCCCTTAGTCTGACCAAGGCCGGTCGCTCTTTGTATAATATTAATAATTTTTTTTTTCAAATTTTGGCGTGATATTTCATTAAAAAATGGGTTAATTTTTCATTATGACTAATTAACTCAAATTTGGGGTCATCATTCATTTTTCACATTATATTCACAATTCGCAGCGCCAAATCGTTTATGTTAAAACAAAAACAAAGGGAACATCAAAGAGACCATTGAAATGTTTTTGGCTAAACATTAATTAACTTAATTAGTTAGGGCTGGTATTTGTTTTAATAAAACGTTATTAATGTTTTATTATATTTTTTGATTTTTCTATTAGTTTTAATTTATTGATTAAATGGGGGATTATGTTTTAAAAAATATTACATACACATATTGTAAATATACTGTTATTTTTGTTTTTGTTATAATAATATGAATTAATAATACTTTTTGTTATTATTTAAATATTTATTCTTAGTTTTATTCTCTTTTTTATATGTTATTTTTGTTGTGAAATATGTATTCGTACTATTATTTATTGCATTTAATGAGTTTTTATTATTATTTTATTATATGAGAAGGCGAAATTTGTTGCAAATTGGCTGGGGATTTACTTTTGGAGTTTTACTTTAAAAAGGCTTAAATTTCTTGTTAATTTGTATTATTCATAATAACAGGTTTTGTGTTTTCTTTGTATTAATTATTTAATAAAATTTTAAATATATAAAATGTGCGTTAAGTGTTTTAATAACAAAATAAATAAAAAAGAGAATAATTAACAATTATAAGGTCAGGTTTTCAGAAATCATTGTTTAACAATAAACTTATAGATTTTAATATGTTTCAATTGCTCTTTTATTTATATGGAGAGTTTTAGATTAAAATTAATTTTCTATAGAAAAAAAAAACAAAAACAAAAAATTATATATTTTCTATTATACGATAAGATTTTCTTGTGCAAAACTTAATGCGTTCATAATATCATAACTGATTATAACTTGTGTATAAAGAAGAACTGCGCCCCCACTCTACAGTATATTTACTTTTGAAGGAATTAACGTTCTGAGAGAGCAGATGTCGTTTTTAATGTACCTATAAAACAAACAGAAATTCAAGTCGATAGTCACGAAAACTTTATTTTGAGCACCAGTGGTATAAAGATAATTTCTAAAAAAACATATACCAGATTAATGCATTAATCTCTCGAATATTTTATGAATCATAGTATGAACCTTTTTTATATTGTAAGTTGAAGCCATCATACTGAAAAGAGATATTCCTATTCCACTTTCGCTTATCAAGAAGTAGTATGTCTATAACTGATTTAAAAGTATAAGTTTTATTAACAATTTTCCTTAACTTGATGATTAAGTAATTTTCGGAATAATGAATTGTGATCGAAAACCTTTGAATTGATGGTCTAAGTTCAAAGAATGACATAACCTCAAACTTTAAAAGGTGGCATATTTAAGCCGAACAAACAATGATTGTTTGACCAGACTAGGAAACTATCTCCTCCTGGGTAATTAAAAAGCCTGCTTTGCTATAAAAATATTTTGTATATTAGAATTTATGATCGAGAAAAACATATTTTTTAAATACTATAGAGATGACAGTCCTTTAGTTGCGAGAAAAGTAATTCATATCTTTGTAGTTGTACTTCATAGGGTGTAATTTCATCAAGAATGGAGAAGGATATTTTCCTCTATTATATGACTAAAAATTGACGAAAATCATAATACTCGTGTAATTATTTCACAATGAAATAATTCTCCAAGAGGAAAAAATGAATACCCAATTATCGTTCATGTTGGGTCCAATACAATTTTTTGGGAAGTTATTTAATTTTGGATCTAGGGAGTTATATCGTTACGCCTGAGTATAGGTACTATTTCTGTTACGAAACTATATTCCTTTTGAAGGTGGAATAATGGTATATAAATGATTCAATACTTTTTATTTTCATAAAGCTTTGCTTAATGATAGTACCTGTCCAACCAAATGAACAAAAATTTTAGATATTTTATTGCTAAAAAGATGTATCCCTTTCAAATTTTTGGGGGTTCATAATAAAAGTGCATTGTCATAGAATTTCAGTGAAATTGGAGAAACTGAGGTTCTAAGTTCCTTTTATCCATTTGTTTTAAATCAGTTAAATAAACTCTTATAATAAATTGTGTAAAGTTCTAAATATTTCCCAAAATCACAAATTACATTTAAAGCTTTTTCTTAATATGAAACTCTCCATATATATTCAAAGAGTAACTTCTAAACTTTCGTTGAAAACAGAAACTTAAAATTTGTTAATAAAAACGAAATAAGTGTAAAAATGCTTCTGTACTAAAAAGTATTCAAATACAGGTGTAGATTATACTTAGTAAATTGTATTAAATATTAGTTCTGTTGTTAAACTATAGTAACTGTTGGTTTTAAATTATTGTGTTGATGTGATGTCGTTTTATAAAATTGATGCGACTGTTGTTGTTGCTGCTGCATTTGTTGAATTGATTGATGATTATGTTGCTGCTGCTGATGATGATGATGATAATGATGATGATTATTATTACTAAATTGTTGATGATGATGATTAAGCTGATGATTTTGTGTTATTTTTTCATTTGCCACCATTATGTCCTGCAGACGATGATGATGTTTAGAATTTAATATTATATTATTATTGTTATTGTTATTATTACTGTTATGATTATTTTCTTGTTGTGTTAGCTGCTGTTGCTGTTGTTGTTGTTTATTTAAATTTGTATTAATAAAATTTTTACTAAATTCTTCATCTTTAGTTTTATTTAATGAATTTCCTTCACTTTGCCAATGTTTTAATGGATCACCAATTAATGTTATTTTCACAGGTTTATATGAAGGTGTCTGCTTTTCCCAAGCAATTGAAGCTCTTCTTGGTGTTTGACGCGGCGTTGATAATTGTTGATTATAATTTGTTAAAGTTGTAGAAATAATTGTATGACGTCTTGTTTGATTATTGGCCAAACAACCAGGATTTTGTTGATGATGTTGTATTATGGTAGTGGAATCACTGCATATTGCTGGGAAATATGTGGTATAACTGGTGTATTCTGGTTTACTTCTAATTGGAAATTAATATGAGGAAAAAGGAAAAAAATATAAAGGAAATATTAAATTTCAATTGAAAAAATTTTTATTTTATGAAAATTTTCATATATTTGAAAAAAGCTATATATTATTGCATGCTTTAGATACTTATATATATATTTTTTTGGGTTAGATACATACTTCTTAATTATAAAAAAATGTTAGTAATTTGTTAATTAAAATTTACCTCAATTTTCTATTTGAATTTGCAGCATGCAATCAAAATGTTTTTATACATTTTAAAAAAATCTTATTTATAAACATTAAACATAAAATGAAATCGTATACTTAAATGACTTATAATTTTATTGTTAGAATAATGAATTAAACAGACAGTAATTGAAAATTTATTTAAATTTGATATTTTGCTTTAAATCCTACTGAGTTGGATTTGATTATAAGATTATAATGTGTGATATTTTAAATTTTATTAGCCTGATATATGTTCAATCTATGAAAAATATTCGCTAATAAAATTACTGTATCCATTGTATTCAAAGCATGACGATAAAATATTAAAACTCATTAAACGACCTTCAAATTATTGTCAACATTTTGAATTTTTAAATGTTTAATTTGCTTGAAACATTGTGATATAAAACTCGAATTTTTTAATTCCAGCTATGGGAAATATATGGATAAGGGACGCAAATCATATCATCAATTTATTATGAATGCCATGCCTGAATATCTGAATATCTGTTAGATAACTTAAGACTAATTGCATCACTTAAATACCTAACTTACAATCCTTACCGGACGAAAACCTTCCACATACAACCGTGGGAACTAATTGCTTCACGGATGACTTTAGACGAAATGATAGGACAGAACTGAGACTTTTTATAGAAGAACCAGAAGCAAGAATTTGTCTCCGATTACCAGACCATAATACGTTCTTGCAAGCGGAGTTAAGGAGTCTGGGTTAAGGAGTACTTAGTCGATTAACATCTTTACTGACAACCAATGGGTAATCAGCAAATAGATCTTGGAAAATCAGATTTATTTTGCCGTATTTAAAGTCAAGCTAAATCAATAATTGTTCTCTTATTATTTTTCTTAGGAGAGCCTTCCTTTCTTTGTTACTGATTCATTTTCGATAATCGTATCAGAAGGATGATTCATGGGGAAAAATAATTAATAACTTAACAAAACCGTTGCATGAACATGCTACGAAAACTCTGTCATTTGAACATCTTTAACAGTAACACCGATTCGGAAAGCTAAGACATAAAAATCAAAACATAAATTTCAGAACCAAACAAAAAAATGCTAAATTGTTCTTGTTTTAATCACCGCCTTTAATTTTTAACTCTATTTTCTTTCTTCTTCTATGCGCTAGATAACCCTTTCTTTTTTTACTGGTAAATGGTATTTAAAGGAATGTCGGTCAGCCTATTTGGGATGTTGCAAAACTACCAACATTTCTCCAATTTATTTCAATCGCTGTGGTTTATTGGTATTAAACAAAATCACAACACAAAATTTTAATAAACGATTAACCGACGTTTCTAGAAAATATGTGTAAGAAATTACCTTATATGGTGGAGATATGGTCAACAACCTGTATCATCAAAGAAAGAGGTTAAAAGAAAAAGGCTCGAATAGGTAGTTCATCTCTGTTCAAAATCTACCAAACTTTTGGACACGTCTTTTGTGCTTATCAATTCTCTCAGCTTTCACGTTTTTAAACTTGTAAATAAAAATAAACTATAAAATTTTCGTACCAAATGGTCAGAATATTGAGCTACCCGTACTGCTTTTCTACCGAATGTGTTGGGAACTCTTTTGAAAAGGTTTTTTTAATTTTTTTAGAAGTATCATGTACCATCCTTCTACCTGTACCGGGATTTCTATCAATGCACAAGTTCTTCCGGTAATGTTTCATAACATTGTTAATCACCATCCAAGTTAAATTTTTTCTTTAATTTAATAATTTTAGTCCGCACCTTTTTCTGATTACTCATTTTAATTAGATTAACTTTTTATGGTTGTTTAATATTAAACACAATAACTGACATGTTTTACCAATGTAACTTGATCAAAAAGTATATCGGATAATATTTGGGTTAAAAGTTTTAATGAAAAACTGTGTTAAGTATTTTTCGATTTTACTCCTTATTTGAAAAAAATATCTTTGATCGGGTTATTTTGGCATAATTTTGTTATAAAAAAGTATTTTTTATAGTTTTTCTTTTAAATCCTTTACATAAATAGAGAAGTGATTTTTTAGTTATGTCTACGACCAGGGCTTTCAAAGGGGGTGAAAATATAGCGTCAGCCTGGTATATTAAAGCAAAAGATGGTTAACTTCTATATAATATTTTAAATCTGTTATCTTAAAATATGGAACATATACACTCATTATTTAAAAACTATATTTGATGCTACATCTACATGTATGAGTATTATAGTGGGCTAAAATTGTGAATCAGATTTTGAATCAGATTCATCTTTACTTAACACAAATCTTTATTTATACTTTGTATTATATTTTTATACTTTTTACTTTGGAAATTATAAATTATTTGTAATGTTTAATCACATTAATTTTAAAGTAATTAAATGTTTATTCAAATCAATTACTGTTTGTTTATATTTACAATTATTACTTAAAACTAAAATTCTTTTCAAGAATAATTGAAATCATGAGGAACAATTTTTAACACAATTGTAACTTAAATGTAAAATACAAATAAGATTAATGGCGCACAATAATATTATAGCCAAGAAAAAATCACAGTATAATACCTTTTGTTCTCCATATTGTTGTAGTCTGTGTTCAGAATTAAATAATATTTAAAAGGATTATAATTACAATATCAAACCATACCATTTCATATTATTTTTGTTTTATTAAAAAAGTGTTAGCATGAAAATACAGATTAAATTCAAATTTATTTAATTTTATACTCATAATAATATAATTTACAAGATTTATTTAATAACTAAATAATATTAAATTACAAAAACAAACAAAAATTGGAAATAAAATTTAACCTAAATTTATTAGTGTAGAAGAAAAATTAGTGAATTATTTTGCGAAAGTTTTCCTGTTCCTTTTTTCTAAATATTTTTATACCCTCCACCACCATAAGTGGTGAAGTGGATATATTAACTTCATCATTCCGTGTGTAATGCTAAGAAGTAATCATCTCAAAATCTGACTCGATTTATCTATGTCCGTCGCTCTGTACCTCCGTGTGTCTGTCTGTTGTTGTCATGCTCACATAAACAATAATCTCGAAATCTGAGTCGATTTTGATATGGCCTGTCTGTCTATCCGTTCATCGTTCTGTCTGTCTCTGTCCGTCTGTTGTTGACACACTAAGATCCACAATAATTTAAAAATCTGAGTCGATTTAGCTATGTCCATCTGTCTGTCTCTATGTCTGTCCGTTTCAGTGAAATTTAACCTGAGTATTTCTTACAGTTCTATGAAGTTTTCTATTTAAAACCAATAAAATCGGTTAAGTTTATTAAAAGATTGATATCTGAGGCAACCGTTAAGTTCTAACAAAGACGTTACATAAATTGTCAGTCTATAAAATATAATGAAATTTTGAAATAATATTAAGTTATATGTACTTCATTATTACTTCAAAAATGAACAAAATCGGTTCAGTAGAAAAAAAGATATAGCCAATAACATAACAACTCGACTCATTAAGAGTTCCTGTGTTATATTTTAGAAAGGCGTTTATATATTGTACAGGTTTGTGAATATGTATGTACGAAACATAATGTAGATACTTCACACGCATTTGTATTCAAGATTCGGTATAGCCGAATATAGCTTTCTTACTTGTTTTTTTTTGTACTTTTGCATTCAAGATAAAAATTAAATTTATTGCAAACATGCAATCATTTGCAGGTACTTTACTTTATGGATATGAACATACTTTTTTTCTTTCAAATCGAAATTTATAGTCAAAGAGGTATGCAAATTTTGAAAACGTTGAAAACATGCAGTTTGGTAGGAATGTTGTAAGAAAAATGCAACAAACCGTTAAGATGTTAAGGAAAAAACGTATATAATTATAGAGTTTTAGAGTGCATAACAATATAACAATATTTTGAGGAAAATTTTATTTGGAAATGCTATAGTAGCAAATAATTATCAAGAAAACTGTTTATGGTGGTGCAAGAAAGTAATTCCAATCACAAATTTTTATTTAAAATGGGTTAACGAGATTGTGTCTATGCTTAAGTTAATATACTTTAATTTAGCCAAACTTGATAGGTGGATAAAAAGCTTAGTAATCCGCAGTAGTCTAAACGCTGTTTAACGTATGGGCAAAAAATATAGATTTTGTATGATTAAGTCCACTAATTTTGAAATTTTTCAGTTACTTGAAAGTTAAAGTTTGTCAATCAAATGTTGAGTACTTCAATTTCCTCTGTAATCGTATAAAGTTATCGAAATGCATTTTTGGTTAGCGTAACCGATAAAATGGGTCAGCAATAGGAAGAATTTTGCATAAAATAGTATTAAACCTGAATTTTAAAAGTACCTATATAACAAGAACAAATTGTATCTTATTACGCTGTCCTTGCTGATGTTGGACGGAAGAAATTCTAATTTTAACTAAATATTTTAATTAATCTTCTTACAAGGTCCAATTGATTTAAGAACTGAACTATAATTCAAGGAAAACTTTCCAAGTTTTACGACTTCTTAAGTATTAAAATTATATAGTTTTCATACATCAGGATGTTGGCTAGTTTAGCTCTTTCATGTAGAACTTATTGGATTAAATATATCAACGAGCCTACAGTGATTTTAACCAAGTGTAAGTAAGAGTCCTGATGTAACTTATAGACATTTGGAGTCATGTTTGTTATTCTATTAATATGTCTATATTTCCTTTTAAGTCTGTAGTGATTTTAACCAAGCGATAGTAGTCCTAATTTATCGCAGCCGCTGGAATTCTGGGCTCTGAAGTAACAGGTCCAATTTTTGAGTCATGTTTTCCATAAGTTTCTTCAATACATTCTTAAATTATAAAGAAAAAAATATCTTGTTCCATTTTCTATTATTGATTAGGGTATCCTATTTCCAATAATGCCCGAATTGAAAACTCTCTACATTATTTGCTGTTGTCCTAAGCAATTTTCTGTCTAAAATCAGCTATTATATGAGACAACCTGAAAATTTTAAAGATGAACTTTTTTAAAATCTTCAAAAAGAAGTTATCATTGGGTCATTATTTGCAAAACTCCCATATAAGGCCCCTCACGAAATATGGTTTTAAACTTAAAAAACTCTTAAATAAACCAAATTCTATTGAAATATGTCACAAAACTTTTTGAAAATGTCCCAAGGAGATGCCATTAATTTTAACAATAGGTGTACATTTTTTGTTATAGCTTTCACAAAAAACACCTTCCCGGAAAACGGTCTTGAGGTTATAAAACTTTTAAATATGGACCAATTCTTTTGAAATATGACACAATCTTTTTTTAACTGTTTGAAATGCACGTAACTGAGTTGACAAATATCTGTCCATATTTTGCTATAGTTTCCACATATAATTTCTAATAGGTTTTAATACATATTACTAATTCGATGAATAGCGGTTCAATTTTTTCGCTATATGTTCTTTTCATGGGTTTTTAGCTATAAAATTTTAACTATTTTTTTTTTAATTTAATAATTTTTTAACTGTCTTTAAATTGTGTATTTAATTTAAGAATTATCGGACCACATTCTATTATAACTCTCCCGTAAAAGAGTTTAAAATTTAAATGGAACCAATTCCATTAAAAATATTCACCTTATCACATTTCACTTTAGTTAATACATTAAGCCTTTTTCCACTCATGTAAGGGGTTATATTATGTAAGCGGTGGAGGTATTTTAAAGTCGGGACAGCATTACAAATTGTAAAACTTAACATTATATATCGGTACTATTATTAAAAAGCTTTTGTTTGAACATTCATAACTTCCATATCTTTATACCCATACGCTAAATCACAAATACAAGCCTTAAAACTTTTATATGAAAGAATTAACTTTAATTGATCGAAAAAATTTGTGATAATAAATTGAAAACTTTACTTTTTGTTATCAACTTACGAAAATAAAATTGTGTCATCTAAAGTTTTACTAAAAAATTAAGGAGTTTTAACTATTTAAAATAATAAAAGAATTATTAATAAATAAAATCACTAATATTTATTTTTCTCTTACAGTGCATTATTAACTTTATTAAAAAATAAAATTAAAATGAATAAATAAATAAATTAATTATTCGATATAATACAAAAACAATTGAATTATTTGAAAATAATAAATGATTTACATTTTCATAAATCAAAATTATATTCAGTGAATTTATTACGATTTCTTACCTCGACAAACTTTCCGTACCAATTGTTAATGGTCGAGTCTGTAATAAAAAATAAGAAAAATAAATTTTAATATAAAAAATTTAATACAAGAAAAAACAACGACGACTCACGTACCCTTTCAGTTTGTGTTGCAGTATCGACACACTCTTTTGTGGCAATTTCATTAGCAGCATGTGGCGCTTTAAGTTTTTCAGCCTCTAATTTTTCAATGAGATTTTTTTGCAAACGTATTGTACGATCACGATCATCAACTTGACCCTGTGTGTGTTTTTTGTACATTTTTCATATGAAAATGTGGCAATCAATGGAAAAATACAACATAAAAATGCGTAAAAGAAAATTAAATTAAAAAGAATAACAAAAAAGGAAAATGAAGAAAAAATATTTAAGATATAAATTAATATTTTAATTAAAGCAAATTTTTATTATGATACTTTTGATATAGAAGTTATTTGATATAAATAGAAAATAATAGAATAATTAATAAAAGATACAACATTCAATTTTGTGTTGAGTTAAAAAAATAATAAGAAACAAGTAAGAAAAATATATTCGGCTATGCCGAATCTTCAATACACCCCCACCACAAACGCATGTAAGTATATGCGTTATGTTCTGAACATACAAACTCATAGATACACTCAAAAAGGTTATAGTATATAAAGCTTTTTTAAATACAACACAGAAACACTTAATGAGTCATAAAATTGGTTATATTTTTGGCTAAAACTTTTTTCTACTGAACCGATTTTGATGTTTTTTGTAAAGATAATGAAGTTTTTGTAACTTGCTACAAAATATGATTCTAATTTATCGATTTCTATTTGATAGTTTTCGAAAATTCCTCGCTGGAACTTAGAGGTTGCCTCAGAACTCGATCTATACCTTTCGATATACAGAACAGATTTCACCGATACAAAACTTCTCAGGACTACAACAAATTCTCAAGCTAAATTTTATAAGCTCGATTAATAATTGTGGATATGAGCATGCCAACAAAAGACAAACAGACGGACATTTTAATTTGACGCAAGAATATATATACATCATAGGGTATGAGATGATTTCTTCTAAGCATTGCACACGGAATGACAAAGTTAATATAACTTCTTCCCCACTTGTGGTGGTGGAGGGTATAAAAATATAGAAATTAAATTTTAATTTCATGTTGCACTGAGTTTATGATTTATACCAGATATGGATTTAATTAACATTATTTATATATATAAAATTCAGTCAAAATGCTGATGAAAACCCAAATAGAAATTGTGTTATATAAATATTTATATACATGGTGATATAATATATGGTCCAACATTAATGTCCGATATTAATTGTGACTCACGTAAATTAATTTGCTTAAATAAATTTAAGTTGTTTTATAAATTTATCTCTGGAGTTGAGCGAATTCGAGTAACACTTTAAGATTTTTAAGGCGATAATGATGGTTGGAAACAAATTTTCAAACCATTTAGATGGATACGATTATCATACTTTGAGTAAAAATTAGTTTTAATGATTAATTGAAAAAATTCTATAACTTTGGAAATGCTATACAATGAAATTATAAATGGATATTTTAAATGAACACTCACATTAATAATTTACAAGTTTGGGAAGCTTTAACATAGAACTCTAAAAAAAGATTTCAACTTTTTAAATTTGAAGTGCCCAGAACTTGGTTAAAACTTCGTTTCAAAAATTATATTTTTTATTCTGAGCTGTTAATGAGAGTGTTAACTTAAGTGAAATATTAAGTATTTTTTAAATTGTCGATATCCAACATGACCAAGTTTGTGATGCGGTCGCAGTTCTGAAGATATCCTATTGAAAATTGGCACGTAATATTTTTGGGCCCAGGACGATGCCTATTGAAATTGGTTATGATCGGTTTAATATATAACATTTCTAAATATAAAACGATTTTAATGAAATTTTGTAAAATTAAATCTTATGATATTCTTAAACGATGTGCCAAACTATACGACGATCGGTCCATCATATAAATTATATGAATGTCAGTCCATAATTTGTTAGCTCCATACAACCCTACAGAAATATTAAAATTTTAATATCTAAAGAAGATCGTATTGCTTTTCTGACAGTGAAGAGTTTTTCATCAGCATATTGACATTAATTTTTATAAATTAAAATTTAAATTAATATCTTTCTACATAATGTATAATACAACTATTTTATAATGAAATAATCTAAAAATACAAATAGTCCTGATGAAAACAAGATAGTTTTTGACGTAATCGTATCTCTTGCAATGCATATTTCATTCTATGAAAAATATGAATTCAGTACACATATACACCCTATAATATTAAAGTTTATTTAAAAAATTACTGAACTAGAAAATTCATAAAAATGGGGAAAATTTAGAATGCAAAAGATCAGAGCACGTGGGCAAAATTTGTCTTCCTAATGTCACGTTCACTTCTAACATAAGAGAAAATAATAGGTCTCTCTTAGCGGAGATGTCCGGACAGGGAAGCTGAAAAATTCTTACCAATAATTTAAAAATTCTAAGCAAAAATATCTCAGAGCCATTTATAGCAGATGTGGTTTTGTCCTGGTAACCCATGTAAGTGTTAAAACCTAATCTACGCACAGGAAGTAAATCTAACGGCTAACACGATTACAATGAAATTTGAAACAAAGTGCTAGATCCAAAAGGGATTTAAATTAGTCACCATTTTTATGCAACAAAGTTTAAAAATTTGAAACATCGAGTATTTAAAACTATTCAGATTTTTTGATTTTAAACATCTTGACACATGGTCCGTCATAAAGATATTATACATCAATGCACAGTGGAACAGAATCGATTCTTTGAAATAAATCTGTTATTTTTAATTGGCTAATTGGATTTGCTTGAATGTTAACATAATAATAGAAGAGGAGTGTAGAACTGTAGCATTGGTATTCTAAAGTGGTTCCTTGGGAGGAGTAATTGGGAAGCAAAGGCATCAAATTCTTGATATAAATATTACATTGTCGTATAATTTTGTGAGAATTGTATAATGTTGTGAGAATTAGTAAAGTTATTAATATACAAAATATGATGAAATTCGAAGGTGTAAAACTAATTAACAGTGTGTTTGAATATTGCTTTTTGCACACGAAACTATTGTTATAACAATATTTTTAGTATTGATAACAATAACTATTGTGGTGAATGCAAAATCACAAAGCGAATAAACAAGTTCTTTAGTTGCTTTGAAAATACCTAATAACAATAGTATGTTGCTTCTCGTTTATGGTTACCGCAAACATATATTTTCCCCTTGTGATATTGCGCTATTTTGTCAGAATATATATTTAAAAGTGTGAATCTTATTTCTATTAAAGTATTTAAACGCAAAGGATTTTGGATGTTATAACTTATAGGCAAAAGTAAAATTTTGATAAAAATTGGATCGAATTTGAGAGCTTCTTGACTAAGTTCTGTACATCAAATACATTTTTAAGAAAATTTGTCTTTTATAATATTCAAAATAAAACTAAAATAGAGACCACACATTGAGGAAAGGGTAACAAAGCACCACAGATGTTCAATGGTCAATGTCTAGCAAAGCTATCAGATACACTGAATTTACAAAAGCATAATAAACCCCTGCATCTATGGTCTGGTGGACTTTGATGGAAAATATATGTAATGTTAAGATACTACAAAAGGTTCAAACAATGTGCTACATAGGTGTAGGGGGCACTATGAGGACAATAACTACTAGAGAGTTGGAAACAAATCTCTTCATCTAACCGATTGAGAGAGGTAATGGGATTGCAGATAAGCCGGTGATCATATCGCCAGAACATAATACAGAATCTTGGTGAAGCATTCCAGCGAGTGGAAACACCCGAACGGAACAATGGCACGTAGCTCGTGGGGATTTGGGAAACGAAAAACCATAATAACTCTACGACTATTGAACCACAATACGGTTATAAAAATGAAGGTACACGCGATTGAGGAAAGAACATCTTAGCTAATAGCCAAACGAAAAGCAAGGACATTTCATACAAAGATCCTTTAAAGAGGAGGCTAAATGAGTGGGCGTAAAGAAAAAACAAATCACTGTGGAACAGCCGAACCATCGCCAGCATTACAAGAGTACTTTGGGGAGACTCAGATGAGGGAAAGACCATGAGCATTTTAGAATTACATAAATGTGAGCTAAGTAAGACGATGGGTGTCTTGACAGGGCACTCTACACATCTGGCACATTTAAAGCGAATTTTAGCAGCCGGTGACACTGAATGCATGCCTTTCGAAGAGGACGTCTAGTTAGGGATGTGGACAAGAGGAAATTGACCAAATTCATACAAGATACAACGTTCTACTGGGCATATGTTATAGGATACTTTTATATACCGAGAGCACACAACAAGACGAAATAGAGGTTTAAATATATGCTTGTAGATTTAATAAGTCAACACAGAAACATTTTGGAAATAAGATTAAAAATATATATTTTTTTATTTCTAAATGTTGGAGTCTTTTTCTGTCGTTCAATGATATGAATATGCGTAAGTATTTCTAACTTATAAAATCAACTACGAATGAAGTACTATACTTTTAAATTTTAATTCTAAATTAAACTCTTTTTTTCAACTTTTAACTAAATTTATCTTACTACAACGTCAAGGTAACAAATGTATCTTTTGTGTATAAAAATAAGTATATTATGTAAAAAATGTAAACTACTTCTTATATATGTATATAAAACTATTTGTAAATAAGTTCTTTAGTTTTTTCTTTACATACAACAAAAGATATATAATAACAGCAACATAAATTCAAATACTAAAATTTTAGCAGAACAAAATGAAATTCTCATAAAAAAGATGTTAAAATATGAAAAACATGCTGTGTGTTGCAGTAGAAAATACATCGTTTTATATTCAAATATTTGTCTTTAGTACGACAAATATGAGAAAAAAGAAAATCAAGTAAAATAAACGAAAAGATATAAAGAAAGGAAAAGTATATATATAAAAAACTAACATTTATATATGTAGATATATATAGATATATAGATTTATGGCAGTTCACAGGATAATTCGTTTATTAATTTGAAATTTTACCTTTCAAAAACAAACTAAAATTGAACTGCAACTAAAGTTTATTTTTCTTGTTTTTGTTTTTGTTTTCGTATTTACAAAAAGATTTTATTTTATGATTAAATTTGTATCTGACCTTTAAAGTTATTTTCTTTATTTTAATTTAGATATTAAATTTCTTGTTTCTCTTTTTCAATTTTTTTTCTTTTGAATTTTGTAGAAAAACTTTAGTATTTAATAAGTTTTTTTAGAAAAATCAATATTGAACACAAATTGCAATCAAAAATGAAGCAAAAGTAAAATTTCAAATAACGTGCAAATACCTGAAGATAAACCACCTGTCTTCGTAGATCCGCTAACTCCTGTATGGGGTCATCTGTTGTCGATGAAGTCAAACTGGCTAAATCGATGTCATCTAATAGTTTGCTATCTAAACCGCAGGAAGTAAATAGTTGTCCATTATCATTTTCGAATGGATTGAGAGTTTCGGTCTGTAAAGTAAATATAATTTATTGATATAAATGATCTTTGAAATTTCAATACACACACAGATTTTTTATGTACAGGAGAAATAATTAAAAAATTAAAAATTAAAAAGTGAATAAAATTAAAAGTTTTAAAAGTAAGAACGTTTGCTTAATATTTTATGTTGTTGGTGAAGTGAAATTCGTTGTATTTTATAATAATAAATAATTACTTTATGGTTAATACACTATTTTATAATTTTTAAATACGTACTAGACGGTTAGGACCTCTTGTACAATACTTGGTAGGAATGAAAAGCTATGCAGCGGCTTTTATAAAATTTGACTATATAATTTGTGCTAAACAGCATACTGCCTACATCATGGAAATAGCAATAAAACAAATCCTATCTCTTTAAAAAATAAACTTGTCTGTTTGAAATCTAATGAACTTATACAAGGTTCTATATGTCAAAAAATCTCACTATTATTGATATAGAAACAAGTAAGAATGTTAAATTCGGCTCTGTAGAATTTATAACATCCTTTAGTATGATGTAACACATCTCATACACATACAAATTACTAGCAATAAAGAAGAATAAAGAATTTATAACCGTTTGGGCTGATGTTTTTAACACTTTTAGAGTCGTCTGTCTGTCCGACTGACTGACCTTGTAAACATTTTGAACACTTTACAGGTTGCAATATTTGAGATATCTTGATGAATTTGATCATAAATTATTATGACCCATTAAAACCTGCCATATTTCGGTTCAATATTTCAGGTGACTCTCATACATATATCATCTGAATAAGGTTTTTACTCATAAATATCCTGAATATAAAATGATTTTAAAAAATGTGATTAAAAAAGTTTTTGAAATTACACGGAGATCAATCCACTGCCTCACATAGGTCCCGCACAATCTTTGCAGGTCATAAATCTCTTATAACGATGTAATATTAGATAAATATAAATATAAACCGATGTGTGAAATTATATTAACCGTCAAGAGAAATTAATTTTAAAACGCACTAATTTTACATAAGTGTGAGTATAACGTAGTAGGGCTTGACCTACTATAAAATTAATACTTGTTTTTGTATTAATCAAACTTTCATAAGACGTGTGTTGAAAAACTGTCACAGTTTTTTTGTGAGGTTGTTTTAGATATTGGATTCTTATTGTGACTGTGAAAATGATTCTAACAAACAGACAGATGGACTGAACAACAGAAATAGATTCAAATTTTGATATGATGCAAGAATATAAAGCTATGTACTTTATGGGATCAAAGATGATACCTTCTTGGAATTACTTACGGAAAGACAAAGCGTTTTCGTTCGAGAAAACTTTTTCAGTTGAAAAATTGTTAACGATAAATTCCAAATCATTTAAACATTAATAAATTGAAAGTTGTTGAAAATGTATCCAACCTTCTGAATAAATAGACATAAAAGTTGTCAATTCTTATTTCCAGAAAAAGTTTGTTCACCCATATTACATGTTGAGAAATAACACTTTTGGTCAAAGATTAGTTATCAGCTAGATATTCATGTATTATATTGAACACCAATGTTTTGGTACGCAGCACTTCTAAAATAACACTCGATGATGAGCTACCTAAAATAAGAGTGTTAGGTTGCGCCACAGCTATTCTAATGAATGTTAATGATACTCTCATATGAGTTATGATATCATGTGCCATTTGAGTTATTTCAGAACCGATCTTCGTAAAATTTAGTACACAATCTTCTGGTTATTAAAACCTCAAATGTATTATCAAAATGATCATAAATTTTCACAGTCCAAATTATTTTCGTAATAGCGTTTATATGAGAGCAATGGTCATTTGTGAACCGATCTTGAAATTTGGTATTTACAATTGAACTGAAATTTATTGCCATATTTAATTTCTTAAAATAGTAAATAAAGTTACCGATTGGACTTTTGCATGGGAAACAATTTCATTGAGTTTAGTTCTTGACCCAAGAAAAAAATTATCTGTAAAATTACGTCCTGTAGAAAAAGATTGAAATCTGTAATCTCGACTTGAAGTAGTGATCGATTGACTCTAGAACTGAAGCCTATTTCACCCATTTTGGTTAAATTCACCAACCAGAGTGAGGTCTATCTTTTCAATACTTTTTTATCATAACTTATGAGTTTCAGGCATTTTATTGTCTGCGTTGGGATCTCTTTCAATACTTCAGTGAAAACGAGGGTCGAGGTTTTTGTAAGGTAGATGTTTTTTAACATTAACTTGCAACTTTTGATCAGCTGATCAGATTCACTTAATATTCATAATAATGTAACGGAGTCAAACATTTTGTACTTGGAGAAGGAACGTCATAAGATTTCCATGGATGAACTTATGTGGTATAGAATTCGAATAAAATAAGAGATTTGAGCTTTAGAATAAAGGGTTTCGATATTCTTTTAACTGTCCGAAGATTTTTAGGTGGAGGGTTTTTAAGACTTGAAAACTTTTTTTATTTCTTAGTGTAAACGCATTAAATAAAACATTTAAATATTTCATATTAAGTCTTAGATTATTCTTACTGTAGAAATTAAATCTTTAAAAATAATATTCTTTATTAGTAAAAACAGTTGTAAAAAATTAAATATTTAACTAAATAATTTAACATACCCTCGTCAAACAATTTTCATTCTTCAAAGAAAATCATTGTGATTAAAATAATAAAAATCCAATAAATCACAAATAATCGAAAAGCAAAAGATGTGAAGAAGCATGAATTATGTGCATTTTGTGTGCAGTTGTTGGACGTTTTACAGGAAAGTGCCATTTTACAAAGGGAAACAAAAAGGAATGCAACAAATATACGATGGATAATAAAATTAAAATAAAAAAGAAATAAAAATGAAATAAATTAAAAACCACATTTATTTTTTAAAATTTACAAGAATTTCGTAATGAAATAAAGAAGAAAAAACAACTTCTTACCTCCTGCAGTATTTTACGTAAACGTAACAACTGTTTCTTGAACTGCAACACATCTTGAATCATGGCATTCCTAAATGATTTGTCATACAACATGAGATCGTCCGAAGAGCTGTGCGTATCACGTTGATGGAAACTAGACGATGTCTGATGATGATGATGGTGATGATGATGTGGAAATTTACGTTGTAATGATGAATTTGCTGAATTGTTGCTGTTGCTATTGTTGTTATTGTTAGTGGTAGACGATGCTGTTGAGGTGCGTGAAGATGCTGTATTTGTACGACGTCTAGCCGTTAGAGGAGATTTAGTACTATCCGAATCGTTATCGTTATTTAAAGTGCAATGTTGCTGCATGCGAGAACGATTCAATAGACGGGTAGCACGTGCAGGTAAATGTGCACTACAAATAGAAAAGAAATGCAAAAGTATGAAAATCAAAGTTTAAATTAATAATGGAAAATACCTTTATTTGTTTATTGTAAAGGTATGGGCAAAAAAATATAGGAATTTTCAAAATATTTTCTTCCTCATTTATGGTTTTCAACATGTTTTCGAAAAAATCCAAATTTCTAGTTTTTATATTTTTTCAGAATAGACTCGAATAGTTTCAAGCTTTTAATAGCTTTTTTGGTGTTCCTTGTAGCGGTACTTGTTTGGTATCAACTTTCACTTTAGCGAAGTATGATTAATCTGATGATGTGGCTTAGCTTATATCTCTGATTATTTTCGAATTCTAGAATACATGTTTAATTATGCGCTTAAATATGTTCATTCGTTCGCTAACTTAATAAATTTTTTAAGTGTATGCAAGTAATTTCAGGCCTACATTCATCACAAGTTTTACCTATCATTGACATTTTATTTCGATCTATTGAAACTTTCGAAAGACATTTTTATTTTTTTGTGATCCTTATTGATAACGACGTCTAATATATTCATGTGAATTTTATAGTTTGATCAATATGAATACCGAAAAGTAAACTTAATCTTGATAAAAAATTCTTGTCATTAAACTGTTTCAAAAAGATTCAACCAACACCTGGTGCAAAACATTCCATTTAGGTAGCTCCGTTACCTGATTGAATTTAATTAGCAGCTTTCAGACAAACATTTATATGTTACCAATAAAAGATTGAAGATAATATCAGAATTCCAACAAATAAAAGAGCGACCAAAGGAAATGATGAACCGGTCGTTGACTTTTGCTTATATAAAATATATTTGTAAGATTTGATATCCTCATTTTCCTAACTTATGTTTTGAGAACTGGAGGTTATAGATAACTATCTGAATTGATGGAGCAATGTTCGGTAAATATCAACCAGCAATTTTCGGAAAATATCAATGGTTCTGCAAGAAAATTTTTATTTAAATACTGTTATGTTTAAGGCGTAAGACACCAATACAGAAAGACATTTTTAGAGAAGACATTAAAAAACCATCACCAATTTTAAAATAATAGAATAAACATATGAACAGCTGTAAGGACATCGTTTAAACAAGCACATACTGTTCCAAAAATCTTTAGTTACCGTTAGAAGTTTTCAAAACTTCACAAAAATTCGTATTTTCGAAATTAAGTTTTCGCATTAAGATATAATATTTTCCCTCAGAAAGGTTTTATTATCCATACCCCAATGACTTCCGGTTAGAACATTAAGATCTACTACGTAATTTTTGTGCATGATGACAGTGGCATGAGCTGAAGGGGTAAATATGCTTTTAAGTATAAGTCGTCCGTATAAGTTATCGAGTCAACTCCTGGAGGAGGCGCTGGGCGTTTCGAGAGGTACAAATTAAACAAAAGTGGAAACAGGAAGCTATGATTTGAATGATTGACGTCTACCTAAGTAATTTACGTTGCATCCCTTCAAGTAAAGATGTCTGCAAGTTATTCTGGAAGAGAACTTTATGGATGACAGTATCAAAGTCTTTTGAAGTTTGTAGAAAAATCTGTGCTTCCTACACTTTTAAGTATACCAATTTTGAAATTGGTGATAATTGGTCCATTATTTCACATAGCCTCCAAACAAATGTTCTCTCCAAAATGGAGTTTTAAGATCAGAAAAATCCTAAATATGAAGCGTTTCAACGAAATTTTATAAAATAAATCTGCGATATTCTAAGGATGTGTTAGATGGAAGGAGGTCCAGGGCCGGTTCATAATATAAAATTCCTTTTAAAACGCATACATTTAATACAATTGTTAGTATCATAACAACCTAATGCACACTTAAGCATAAATCAGAAAAGCAGTTTATTGGAGGGTCATCAAAATTTTTTAGTTGTCATTTACAGCTCAGAATGCGGTAAAGTTCATAAAATAATCGGGTTTCACTTCTTTATTACTGAATCTACTATATTGTTCAAGTTCTTTTCCGTGAAATTGCCCATTTGTTTCAATTTGGCTTCTGTAGTAATTTTCTTATAAAAATTATAATCACAATTTTAGACGCTCTACTTCACTGTTTGATATCTTCATTATTAAATGTCTATTTAAAATAATTTTTACTATAAAACCAAAATTTTTTTCCAACATATATCTTTTTGCCCATACATTGTGTATATAATTATTTTTCTTATCACAAATAATTGAATTTTAAATTGGTTTTATATTTAAATGTGAAAAACAAAACATAAAAGAAAAAATATCCTAAAACCACCTAAGATATGAAGAACCCTCATGAGGAGCACTAGTCGATAATATACGTGAATCATCAACAACGTGTTTTGCAGCAGTCAATATGAAATTACTACGTTTTAAATATTTTCTTGTATTTGCAACAGTTGTCGATGTTGTTGTTATTGCCATTGGTATATTTGTACTTTTACAAGAAATTCTTTTACTTTTACTTGGCGTTGTTGTTGGTATAGACGTTGTTGTTGTTGTGACTGTTGCTATATGTTGATTTGATTTAATGCTACAAACACTTAGTTTGTCATGGGTGTTGGAGCGACCCTGAAGGTATGAACCGTGTTGGTATTGCGGTGTACTGGAACACGATGTTTGTGTACTTTGATGTGGCCTTAATTTAATATTTATGGGTGATGATGTTCTTGAACGTGTTGGTCCAATAAAATTAGTTGTCAAATAAATATTTTCTGATGTTTTTAAATCGGTGCGTACACGTCTTGCACTATTTGGCGAAATATTTGTTAAAGTCGTAGTCGTTGTTGTGCTGGACAACATTTGTAAATAAGACATAATTTTGTCGGTTTTAAAATAATATTTTTTTTCTATTTTTTTTACTTAATTATTTTTGTTTACACTTATTTTCACAATTCTAAGACACATTAAATTGAAAAAGGTTTTAATTAAAAATTTATTTTATTTTGTAAAATATTTTTTTGATTAGAAATTTTACTCCTTTTCTACAGCTGTTCATTTTTTTAACTAAAATCCTTCTGTAGTCCTTTATCGTATTATTTTTTTTTATAAATGGTATGACACAATCAAGACTTGCGCATTACTGAATATGAGCTATAACCGTTTCTGTTATATTATTGTTACGACTTCCTACATACCAAAAATATATTGGTAGCAAAAGAGTGTTTTAAAGAAATCTAAGAACACATAACGAATTTTGAACACCTTATAAATAATGAAATTTAAAACTGAGTTACAGATATATTAACAATAGAATACTGTTTTATTGGTACTGTAATACTGTTGTAAGGGAGCCTATATTACCGATATTTCCATAAAATAGAATGAAAGAAAATTATGTAGAGTTGGAAATAAATAAAATAAAACACAAGTGAAAGTACTTTTGGAATATTTTTCCATATTTTTTAAGTTATTTCAAACGTTTAAAAATATAGTCCGATTTCACGCAGTAATAATTTAAAAGTTAATCCAAGTTTTAAGGAAAATTGTAGTAAAAAAAATTAAATTTAAATTTATTCCGAAAGCGCCTGTTACATCAATATTCTTTTTATTAAAATTATGCCCAATAAACTCTTAAGTCTATAAAAAGACCCTTGCGAATATGATATATTTTATATTGTTATTTTGATTGATTTTTTGTGGCAGAATCTACGTTTGAATACCCTGATCTGTTAATATTTTTAATAAATTTAAGACCTACAAATCGATAATAAATTACAGTTGAATATATATTTGGCTTAAAAATCCAAGATCTTGTTCTAATATTTGAAAATTTTGAATTTTTATAGGGGCTGCAAAATTTTTCTTATGACATACAAAACAGAAATTAGTGTTGCAAATTCACTTTAAATTAAATCACTTAGAAGCAAAGTTTCTATTAAAATAAAACTGATCAGAACTACATATTTATGTATATCACGATTAAATATCGAAACCGAAAATCGCAGTATATATTATTCCTGTAGGAGTTATACGCTTATTTAAGTCAAACAAATCACAATCTAAACAGATATTATATATATGGCATCCTTGATTTATTGTTCTTTATAAACACTGTGTATAAATACATTAAGTAGGGTATATTATGTCAAATAGAGAGTTGTTTAGCACGTTTTCTAATTTTTTATTTACATTTTTACAATGTAGGATTGCCATTTATCCAGTAATTAATTTTCTAAATGGGAAATATAAAATCCATTGGAATCTATTTGAAATGTAGATATAATTATTTGAAAATATATCACCGAATACGGAAAATAAGAATGATTTTGTTCATGTGACTATGAATATCTACTCGAAGGTCTCACCAATCCATGATTGAAAAATTCTGTTAATATCTAAATTTGCTAATATTATATTTGTTGACAAACTCTGATCAAGTATAGAATAACAATTTAAATCTATTTAAGATGTATCTATTATCATAAAACATTTCCTCATCAGTTATAGGAATTTTGTTCTGAACCAAAAAATGTAGTAAATATAACGAAAAAGTGTGTAGAATTGAAGAAAATGAGGTCAAATATCAGCCAACGAAACCTTTATTCTTCATAACGAAATTTTTTGTTAACTTTTCGAAAGTTCTTCAAATTGGCGAAAAATTGTCAATATGAAAATTTGAATTTGTTAAAAAAAATTTAGTTTATTTAAATAATAAAATATTTAAGTTATATTTACGAAATTTTAGTTTAATTGAGGAAAGAATTTCGTTAAATTGTTGTAATAAATAAATATATAAGATACTAAGGACCAAGGACTGGGCAAAACGTAAGATGGATAGGATCAGCCAAGAAGTAGCCCTCATACAAAGCAAATATTAATTTTCGAATATCTATAGATCTACAGCGAGAATTTAATCCCAATTACATTATTTATACACGTTGATTTGTGATTTGTGAAATTTCTTTCTAGATTTATGACTGGGGAGAATTTTTGTGCAGCAAAGCTCACCGAGTAAAAGCTAGATTTACATAATAAATAATGTACAAAGCGTAATAGACACCTAACAATAGTGTAATATCAAAGGATATTGGTTGTGATGAGCCAACCTCCTAGTATTGCTGATGAAAGGATACTTTGTTGATCAGCTGATCTTCCATTAGTATTTTTGTGAATTAAAAAAAATTGAATGTTCAACAAAATATTTTTCTTTTTTATGTACATCTATATTCAGTTTACATTTTCTTTATTATAATCATATATATAAAAAGGAATATAAAATAAATTATTTGACGAAAAAAATAATTAATAAACAAAAATTTTAATCAAATTTACTTTATTTTCGTATGTAGAATTGAATAAATTATTGCGTTATCTCACTTACGATACGTTACTAACGTTTTTACTAAATTTCTGTTGATATAACATATTTTTCGCTAATTTTTTAACGAAATTCTATTTAATTTAGCAGCTTTTACTCAAAAATTTATTTGTTTAAATCTTTTTAATATATTTGAAGAAAATTCTTCAATTTGAAGAGAAAAGAGAAATAATCTACGAAAATTTTTCATTAATATTACCTACGACATTTGGTTCAGTGTGTGATTTAGAATATCTTTTCAGAATGTAAATTTTTAGACATTAATAGAACCCTCTCTTTGATTGTAAAATTTCAGTCATCAAAAAAACTCCTATTCTTTAAACATCCAATAAATTCCGCCCTAATAGTACAAGTAGTGACAAAAAGTAAATTAACACTTTACTCAGTTAATCGGTTAAAATAGGTGTATGCATAATTTCGGCGAAAGGATAGTTACTTCCTACATTAGACATTATGGCAATTTATAACGAACTAAGTTTAACGGTTTATATTTTTTTCAGCCTCATTTCCGATCTTTTTAATTGACAGAGTATTCCTACCGATATTTGATTTATTCTCATTAAAAATAAAAATATTTAGCCCAGATTATACTTGAAATACCGAATAATTATATATATTTCTATTTAATTATAGCTGCATCATTTCAATATTTACAAAAACACTTTGGCAACCCGTTCATTATATAGTTTGAGTAAAATTCGCAAAATAAATCTTTTATAAGTTTTATACATGACATTTAAAGTTAGATATTTATGAAATATAGAAAAAATGAAATATGATATCATACAAATTAAAATATTTCATTAAAGAAATTGATTTGTAGGTAGAAGTTTGATAAAGAAAAATAATTAAGAAAAAAGATACTGCGAAATAGCCTCTAGAAACCAGAATCGAAATACTGGTTCACTTATTTATGGCGTATTTAGTTTTACAAACTACTTTTTATTAAACTACTTATTTAAAGTGTTCGGATTGTTGCTTTCTTAATTTTCTGAAGAGGGAAAGAATTTATAACCGCAAACAATTTTAAAGTTAAGGCATTTTTAATTACTACTTGAGATGCTTTATAAATGATTTTTGTTTAATTTAAAAACCAAAAACTAAAATCTTCTTTTATAATTATTTGTCGGAAATAAGAAAACAATAATGTTATAATTAAAGAGATCTAAACTGTTAAGAGAATAAAGTGGAACAAGAGTTGATGAATGATGATATTGGAATAAGTAATGCGCTTAAAAGATGGTTTCTTACTTTCGTAACAGAGGATAATATATACGATTTAATCCGATTTAGTATCATGCGATAAACAAATATTTGGAGGGATATCATTTGATAAACCGACTCAAGTTGTCCATAATTAAGACATAATAAATAGATTTGTAACTTTTGCTCTGTTTAATAAAGTTTCGGAAGTAGTACCTAGTCCCAGTGCAGTGGAGTTATGCCTCTTAATATAGTACACAATTTGAGTTTCTCATCTTTTTTCAAAAATGTTTCTAGGGGAATAAACAATTGAAATCTATAATCCAAGCACAACCATAAGTGCTTGAGCTGATTATTGAAAACTTAGTTATCAGTAAACTCAGTATAAAGTACTAAGATGATCTGGCGATGTCTGCCATACGGTCCGTCTATTTACATTTCCGTGCGTATGGCTGTTTGTGTTAACGTCTTAAACACTCTTCCGATTTCAGTTTTATTTTTATTTATACTTCATTCCATTACATAATATTCATAATGTCACATAGCTTTTACACAAGGACCAAGAATTTTCAAGAGCGTAAATTCTATAAAATATTGATATTGTTAACTCTTAAGCTTTATAAATTCAGAAGAAATTAGTTCAAACTTAATGACAATTGGATCATAATTTCCTATTATTTTCAATTCCAACAATCACTTCGAAAGGCATTAATCTCACATAAATGTCCGTTTGATATAAATATTTTTTACAAGAATCTTTATATATTTTCCAATATTCTAAGACTCCGATATGAAGCACATAGTAATAATGCAGAGTATATAATATGTAGCCTTGATCATCTATTACTCCCTTAACTTGTTTGACAGAGTTTTGTTTTCGCTTATCCTAAAATTTCGCACAAAAAATCAATCATTTCAGACTAAATTGAGATAAAACTTTATTATCTGAATTAGATTTTTCAACACTGAATACATTTCGGAAAATATTTATTATGACAATATTTCTGAAATTAATATACTCATATAAGCATTTATGTTTATAGTCCTTTTGAAATATTTTAAACTATAGAATCCGATTTTTAATACCTTGATGGGGTTTAGAAAATATGGACTTAATTATATTAATTATATTTCATTGTGTTAACTTTTCATGTGTAACATTAATAGGAAAATCTGCTGCGATTTAGCTATTTTTCACTGTTAGATGTTGGAACTTGTAAATGGAATGTAATGTTTACAGTTGAAATAATAGAAAGTTTTGAATGTGCTATATCAAATTCAGGATAATGGACATTCCCTATGGGTGTATCAGAAAAACAATCGTCAAACACTACCTACATGTAGCCGAGCAGAGGTGGTCAGAGATATACAAATATTGGACGTCAAGGAGTTGTGGTCTATTTATGACACGAACGTCAGAAGGTAACTAATAAGCCACTGTGGAAAGAACATCCCGAGATTAATATTTGTTATCACTGATCACTGGGTGTTAGCCAAATAAACATTAGACGAAGAATACCTTGAGTGACATCTGTCGTAACTTCGAGAATGGGGACAAAAACGAGACTGTGTTGCACCTTCTCTGTGAATAATCAGCCCTATAAATGAATCGATTTCTAGGACACTATATACCAGACGATTTCGATGATTTGTCAAGGATAGGCTGTATTCAGATGATTTGATAAGTTGATATCATTAAGACCGATTTGGGATGAAAAGGTAACCAAAGATAATTTATATTTACACTTCTTTACTAATATAAAATTTTTCAATATGTATTCAGTAGGATAAAGGAAATCCTCAAATGTATATAGAGGTTTGCTGTAAAAAATCTGTGAGAATACAAATCCCGTTCAAATGAAGAAAAAACAACAACAACTAACTGCAACTTTGATTTTTATTAAAAAAATATAACAAAATTATTGATTACACTCGTAATAACTGCGTGAAAATAATATTAATTACAATACATTTCCTTCAGTTATCAGTTCAACTTCAATAAATAATAAATAAATAATTCATAAATATTAACACATGATTTGTTACCGGTATTAAACACTACTCGTTTTGTCAAGAAAATACCTTCAATGGAATTTAACCACAAAACCAGATACATAAAGAGATAATAATGAAAATAAAAATAATGGAAAAATAAAATTTTATTTGGATGAAGGCGTTTTAGATCACTTTTTTAAAGCGACACAAATTTTAACACATCAATAATCCAACCACAAATATGGATTTATCAGTAAAATGATATTGAAACAGGAAATCAAATTAATTACCATGAAACTGTATTCATTTATGACATTTCAAAATGTCAATAGTTTTATTGCAAACAATGAAATGTGCTTGAAGCTCATTCAGAAGATCGAAAAAAGGAAAAGACAAAGAGATACAAATTGTTATAATGAAAAAAACTTGAAACCAACAACTTATTTGAACATTTATTTATATTTCAGTTAAGTTTTTTCTTAATTGGATTCTTTAATGCTGCTTAAAGAAAGATACAGATATTTTTGTTTAGCTATTTTATGTGTTTTGTATGCATATGGACAGTGGGACAGAATAAAGTTTTCATGGAGATAAATTTCTTACTTATGATTGGATAACAAAATTTTCTTAATATAACTGCCCAATTCAAGTTGTTCACCCTGGGTCGGAACAAGAAAAAACAGAAACGTTAAGTTTCGATGAAAAAAATTCAAATATCGAATTTTATCAGAGATAAACTATTTTGAGCCCACTATAAAGAATTAGATCAAAAATTTCTTTAAACCCAATTATTATTTGATTTTTTATCAAGTTACCTTCGTAAAATAAGTTTAATGTAAAACATTAAACTTGTGACCAGAAAAGAGAGCGTACTAAAATTTTTAAATATTTTCAGCCCTGTTCGTGCAGTGATCGGATTATTTGGTACGAAAAATTTAAGCTAATAAAGGTTTGAAACCACACACGGCTCAAAGGCTAAAAATAGAACAGGAAAATTGAAGTCAAATTTTCTAAAAAAATTTCATGCTGCATAGTGGATGACGTGGATGTTTTGGCTGATTTTTCGAAACATCCTGATCAAAAATTTTATTTTTCAGATACTCGAGGGAAAGTTGAAGAAAAGTAAAAAGTTCTTAGCAGTATTCAGATGCGGTAAAGAAAGCATATAATTTGTTACAACTGGCGCTATTAATACCGAAATTTAAATCATTATATTCGGATTGTAGTGATTAAAACTATAAAAGAACATTTTTGTAATAATAATTTTTAATAAATAAAAAATTTCAACTGTAAGTTAAGTGTTTTCGTTTTTATTAACATATATTTAAGTTAATAATTTTTCGATCTCACTTCTTCATTCCATTTTTGTGCAGACTTTAAAAATATTTATTGTTTTAATCCTTAGTCGGTCAGAATTATTTGTCCAAATTTTAAAATTCTTTCCCACTGTATAATGTTTAGTTAGTTGATTTGTTGTTTATTTAATACTTCATAGATACAAACATATATATCTTACTTATTTTATTTGTTCATATTACGTTGGTAAACCGGCTTCAACTTGAGATCGTAATAATCAAGATCAATGTACTTTTATGGCTTTCGTTCAAAGAGATACATATTTATGTATTCTTTTCTTCTTTAGTAGATTTTTATACATATATTTTGTAAATATCGGAAAAAAACTAAACTGACATGTTATTCATACTTATAAAGAAAATATATCTTTTACCTTATATGTATGTTAAAAATTGTTTACGTGTAAATATTTTAATGTTGTAAAGAAACATTTTTTTCAATTTACTTTTGCTTATCTGTTCTATGTACAAAAGACTATTATTATTAATAGTGCTTAGATATTCTAAATAAGTATTCGAATAATCGCTTATTATTGACACTAATGAAATGTTGTCTTTAGCATTTTAAGTTGACTACTGAAATCTACAATTATTTAATTACATTTTATGTAATGACTTTAAGGTATTTATAGTTAAATATATAATTAAAATAATTGTTTAAACTTTTTTCTGATAAACTATTTAAAAAAGTTAACAAGACTATTTTTTTATAATTTACTTTTAACATACTTTTTATAATGCAAACAGAAGGAAAAAAGGCTCTATTTGTATTTAAAACTTGATCTAGTAAAAGATAAAGATGAACCAAAATTGGAACTAGAACAATGTTAGAGTTATACCTACTTTACTTAGTTTTTCAGTTTTTTTCAGTTAAAAGAGTAGAAAAGCGTTTCATAGTCTATGCCATTTTTGCAAAAAAAATTTCAGCCAAATTTTGAAAAACATACCTTTAGAATAATTATTTAAGTATCACAATATTCAGGAGTAGATCGAAAACAATATAAGAAATTACTTTTCTTAACCAAAAGTATGTATAAACTTTAAAATTTCAAAATTCATCTTAACACGTCTGTTCGAGTATAATTTTTTTGAAGTTATATATAATTATCTTTTGTCCAGGGCGACAATCTCAACACCACAGACATGTGTGTGGTAACAATCACACTATATCGCATATTTGTATACTAATACTTCCAAATACATATATTCTTTTAAATACATTGGCAATTATAATTTGAGTAATCCAAAAACGTATTATAATTTTGGTTATAATTTTACCTCCACTGATCTGATTTTGATCTCCTCCAACTGAGTTGAAATTTGAAACTTCAACCAAAACAACATTATATTTCATACATACTTAACATTTCCATTTCAAACCCAATATCACACACAATTAATGAAAGTATTTTCTTTTGGGCATTACTTTGTCTTTGTAAGATATCGGTCTATATCTTTTAGTTTACTGAACTAAGCTGGAAACTTCTTACATAATTATCTAATAAAGAAGTCAACTTTCACTAAATTCTGATCATTATTTGGAATGTAAACATTCTAACAGTTGACAAGCGGACATACTTAAATCGACTCAGATTTTGATTTTATATTAATATATATATTAACTTTATGAGATATTAAATGACTAAATGTTATAAAATTTAAAAACTTCTTTCTTTTAATTTTGACATTGTTTCAGATATCGGATTAATTTTGTACTGACATTAAAAAACATTTGTTTCATTAAGTTTTGACAGATAAAACAAATAAATCTGGTAGTATTTTCATTTCATACAATATATACCTCAAAGGATCTTGGATAAGTCCTCCTTGACGTGAAAACAAAGTTAAAACAACATCTGTACCAATTGTTGTGGCGGGAGGTTTTAAAACATTTTGTTCCAACATACATATATGTTAATTATCAAAATTAATTTTAAAGCAGTACGGATTTAAGAAATCGCCAATCGGAAAATAATAATTATAACTAAACCAAATACTGACCTTAACATTCGCATCATTTATAGTCGGCATTAATTTTACTGGTTGTGCTTCTACAAAAGAGTGACATTATAACTTTGCGTTTTTAGACACCATAAGTGATATACAATACCTCGGACATTATTTTTTTTAACAGCGTTCCAAATTTTTGTATCTCATACAATTTCAAAAATTGTCTATTGTGCAAAATTTATTTGAATTAAAAATATTTAAAATTATTCCGTTATATAAAACTAACCGAAATTTTATTAATTTTGGAGAAATTCAAAATTTTAGAATTACTATGAAGTATTGGCTAATAATAAAGGTTCCGAAATTTTCAGGAGTTTAGATAGTTTTTAAATCCAGACTTTATAACTTATTTGTTAGAGTCAACATTGTCATTAAAAATGGATTAAATTCGAAAATTATAAGAGATAAATAAAGATAAATAACTAATGTAAGAACTTAAAAAATTGAATGAGAAATAAAAGTTTGCGATTAAATATCCGCCCCTATAACTGAGTTCCAAACCCCCAAAGTTCTAACACTAATCTTTTGCTATCTTTATATTAAATTTCGAGCCAATAAGAAATTAAAGTTAAACTCGATTCTGCCCCACTGTGCAATGGAACCCTTATAAAGAGTTTTTTGTCTTAATATTTTATATTATTATATCGACGACCTTGTTAGACAAAAACTATCTTACATTCCCCTCTTTTAAACACCTGTGAGTTGTCACGATAAACGAGAAATGACTCTTGAGCGTCATTCTAACTGCAATCATTCTTTATACATATTTCATATAATGTCTGTAGATCACCCTTCTTTAATTAAGTCTAGAAAACCAACATAAACTTTATAAATAAAAACATATAATCACTAAAGAAAACGTGTAAGAACGGAATAACTCAATAATTAAGATCTGTGTAAGTTTTTCAGAAGAATAAGAAAAAACGATAAATTAAAGAGTCAAATAAAAACATATTTAGATCATTCGTGTTGATAAAATCATAAAATGTAAACTTCTTTATAATTAAAGATTTTTTCTTCTTCTGCATTAATAACTACAAATGAATTATATAAATAATTTATAGGTTTAACGTGGGAAATAAATATCAAGTTCAATGGCTTGTTTTCATTAACAAATTAAAAATAATGACAGTTACACTTGATTGTTATAGAAATGTTAAGTTACATAGATATGACTGTGTGTCTATTATGTAGACTTTATATTTTACAATAAGAAGTGAGATCGAAAAATTCCTAACATACGTTTTTTATTAAAACTGTTAATCCAAGTATTATTTGATTTTTTTATACAGTTACCTTTGTAAAATATATCTGTTATTATGATTAATGTCAAACAAATGAATATATTGTTAATCCTATTAAGGTGAGTGACCAGAAAAGTACGTACTAAAATTATTAAATATTTTCAAAAGGAACCCAACTTGGTCAACTTTTTTATACAGCACCGGGAATCTATCTATTGTTGGAAAACCTGGTTCATGTAAAAGGTGATATTTCTAAAGTAAAAAAGAATTCAAACCATTTTTAAAAGAGCTCTAATCGCATCTGGTAAGAAAGCAAACCGGTTAGCTCTGTGTCCGAAATATTTGTTACGAAAAGTTAAAGCTAATAAAGCTTTCAAACCATACAAGGCTCAATAAGTAACTAACTGTAACTGATAAAAATTTAGAGGCCAAAAACCGATCACGGAAATTGAAGTTAAGTTAAAAAAATCTTGCAGATTTGTTGAAATTTCCTGGTCACAAATTTTATGCTGCTGATGCTCGATGAAAAGTTGAAGACAAAAGTGTTCATAATTTCCCAAAAAGTTCTTAATGTGGAAAGCAATATGCAAGCAGCAATATATCAAGGAATGTTTACAAAAATGCTGTATCCATTCATAATGTGTTCACTTTTTTTTTTTTGGTCAGACTTGGCACTATGACACTATGGTAAACAAGCTTTTGAGTGGAATAGGAACAGTAATATGTTAGCTGTACCAAAAGATACAAATCCTCCAAACTGAGCGGAGCTAAGATCTGTGGAGAGATATTGGGATGTTGTAAAAAGAAAATTTAAAGTGTAGTGGATTTTAAACGGAAATAAACTACCTGTTCGAGCAAAGTAACAGAAAGCACTTGTTGATTGTAATAATATTAAAAAATAATAATATTAAAACTCTATAAGTTTACAGATTTCACTATTTTGTTAAGAGTTTTTTAATCTCACTCTTTATATCGTGTGTTTACAAAAGAAACAACACACAAAAACTAATAATCAATCATTAGTTCAACTAAATTGATTATTACATGTTGTAATGTCATTGATTTGATGAAACAGAAAAAAATGATTTCAGTTTTAAGTTTTCAACAGCAAAGTCATCAAAGCATGCATGATGTTTTTTAATGTTGTGCTTACAAAGTGTGTAAATGAATTGGAAAAATATAATAATTTTTTTGTTTCTGTTTTTTTAAACAATAATTAAGCATTGAATTACTCCCCAAATAGATTAACAAAATTTTTGTATATAAATAACATAATTTTATTGTTTAAAACACAACGAAAAAAAGAAGAAGAGATTTATTAGTTAACACGCAACAGTATCACTTTCACCATCAATAACTTAACTTTGTATTTATTATTTAAATCTTAGCAACAGACAAACAAAAATTTCATTGTTGCAATTAAAAATAAAATCACTATAAAACTTATTATCTTCGTATTATATTATCTACATCACAGTTTTAAAATAATTTTGAATTTTATAAAGAAAGAAGAAATTTGAACCAAGTTTCAAAGATGAAATAAAAAGAAAAGGTTAATTATATAATAAACATTAGTTTCAGATTATTTAATGTGTCAATTAAATTATCAATATAAAGAATATGTGAACAATACTTGAAAAAGAAAAAAATATTTCGAAAATATTTTTGTTCGCATGACGGTTATAAATTGAAGAAATATTTAAGTAAATCGATTTCTCAATACTTTGGGTGCTTTTCGGATTTTAATTATATTAAATAACTATTTTGAGATTAGAATCATTTACAATGAATTTAGATTGCAATTCTCAGTGGTACAGAACCGAGTACAGATATCTAGAGTCTGTTTTATGAAGATAAAGCATTTTACTCGAGTGTTTTTATTTTTTTAAGAAACCGAAGTGTTTATGAATGTTGACGATTCTCACAAAATTTTGAAATTAAAAAAAAATAGAGATTTTATTAGCTTAAACCTATGTTTCGAGAAGGGGCCTTACATGGTAACTATAGAAAAATATTGTCCGATATATGTCAACTAAAAATAATTGTGCAAAATTTCAATAAAATTGGTTTTATTAAGGCTTTTATAAGCTCAAAGCCGTTTTACGAGAATGAGCTTATTAAAAACATATATTCAAGACAGTTAAAAAAATTATTGTGACAAATTTCAATATAAAAGTTGTATAAACTTAAAAAAAATTTCTGGGAAAAGGTCTTAAACCCGTTTCCGGGAAGAGACTTAGGGAACTAGGTCAATTCTAGGCCAAGGATTTTTTGGGTTGATTTTTTTTTTATCAAATTAAATAAGATTTAGCAAATTTCAGAAAATTTTTATTCAAAAATTGCGACTTTTATGACACACTGATATTGGAATTTTGAGGATGTCCTAGATATCGGTCTATAACAAATATAGCTGAATGTAAATAAAAAACTTGTTAGGACAATTACAAACAATTTTCATTAAATTCGGACAATTATTCTATGCGTGAGAATATTTCCAACAGACAGAGGGACATAACTCAATCAACACAGATTTTGATTTGATATTTCACCACAACTGTTAATAAGAATATATTAGCATTGTCAATACGTGAAAAACAAATAATGAATCACCTAAGATAATCATGATGTAAGCCTATGAGCTCATGTCATCAATGCATCAATTGTTTTCTTTGAATATTCCTAGCAAACATCTGATCAGATTTATAGATATAACAAAAAATACAGAGCATTACATTGAAAGTTTTCCAAAAGGTTTTTTTGTAATTCTATAATTTTGGAACTACTGTATTAAAATTTCACATAAATATTCTCGAGATGTTTCTCCATTAATTTGTGGAGGACCATTACCTCCAATATCTCGTTTCAAAAATTTACTTTTTTTCAGATAATTTGTCACGAAAGGCAATTCTGATAGAATCTACGGGGAAAGTATTTTTTCTTGTTTTGCAAAATTTTTACAAAATATTTATTTTAAATTGTCTATAGAATCTGTATATAATTTAATAAAGTAAGCGGAACATGTCCAAAAAGTAAAGAAAAATATATATCCCAAAGTGGACCAAAATTTTATTTTCTTAAAAATAATTAACATATTTTAACGATTTCTTTCAATTTCACTACACGTGATAAGAAATTTTAGAGGTTATGTTCCCATCTTCTGGACTAAGAACTTTTGTTCTTTCAAATAAAAAACAGATCAAAAAATAATATGCAAAGTTGTATTCTAAAATTACAGAATTATGTCCAAAAGGGTCTCTCTCCGATAGACGACTTATTTAGTAATATATTGTTTTTTATTGCTAATCAGTATACATTTTTAGTTGATTTATCTTAAATCTCATGCAAACATTCCTTATTATTATGGAGTTAAAGTTCCCAAATTTATTATATACTTTTATTTATTTTTAAAATAAATTTCAACGAAGATATTATAACAAACAAAATATTATCTTAAAACTGCATGTCACATCTTTTAGTTATGTTTTACTGGAAACATCATTTTATATCTTCAATCATGCAAAAATTTTTTTTCTTTTTGGAGGGAATTAAGGTCTTACAAATATTATAATAATATTAAATTACTGTATAACACAAATTAAATTATATGTTCAGTTTTGTATGATGACTTCAATCAAATCCACAAAATACTGAACAATGTGTACATGAAAAATCTGAAAATATCATAAAACTACTTATTATCTCTACTCAAGTAGTCAGTCACTCAGCTGCATTAAGAAACTTCATTTGTATTTAAATTACTGGCGGTAAGACAACAATGACATTTATTCAAATTGCAAATAACTTAACAAAATTTTGCAAAACTTTTTTTGTTTAATTTTGATGTTTATTATATTTAATAACTACCAAAAAAAAAAGAGTTATAGTCACGTAGTGTACAGCTGAATTGCAATTTAAATAAACATTAAGTTATTTTAGTTGGTTTTGATCAATTCAGAAGTGATGGACAGCTCAAAACTGAAGAATGTTTCTTTTCAAATTTTGCTCATAATCAGCAAATGTATTTGGAATTCATTTTAGTTTTTATCTTGTCCTAAATAAACTTTTCAAGATTTGATATTCTACATTTGACTCATGTTTGTGATGTATAAAATTTTATTAAAATTGATTTATAAACTTGCAATAGTTATCCAAGAATGTTATATTACAGTTGTTCTTCTAACTGAACATATATATTCATATGTAAATTGTGATTCACAAAATTAAGTTTCTTGTGTTGTGTTCATGATTATTTTATAAGAATAACTTTGGATTGGCCAGACCCTGTTACAACAAAGCAATATGAAGAAAATATTTTGGATGCTAAACAATTTCCTGTAGTGACATTTTTGCGCCTCTCTTCATGTTATGGAAACTTCTTTAGAGAGAACCTGATTAAATACCACCAGTTGAATTCAATGCTCTGTTTAATCGTATCAATTATATTATAATTTACCATTGATGGATTCAACCGTTTCATACAAATCAAATTTTGATTTTCGAATATCTAAAGAACAGAAGTATTTAAGTTAGTTCCGATTACTTTCCCAAGGATGTTTTTTACAGGCCAAAATGTAGGACGGATAGGACCATGGGAAGTGGTACATGCACTTTATAAAAGCGGCAAAACGCACCGGGTCTTAGCTAGTATACATATATAAATTGTTATAATAATTTTAATCAAATAAAAAAGCATAATTGTATCAACGATAATAGGCCTATAGTCGTTAGAGTTAACAACCATTTTAAGGCACCATTACTCGATTCATATACTCAAATTTCCTAAGTTCAAGAGCTCTTTTATCGGCATGTCTTTTTTTACATAAATAAATAGATTCTGCCCCAACGTACAAATGGCCATAGCCATATCGACTTAGGTATTGAGTCGATATTCTAAATATTTATAAATTTTTAATATATTTAATATTTTTATAGCATTTTGATTTCCACATAAACACCCATAAATATTATATTTCAAAACCGATTTTAACGGAAAAAATCAATTTCATTATTGCATACATAATTTCATGTCTTAAATATCTCATAATAATTTACATATATAATATATTTTTGAAAATCCATTTTAAAACGCTTAAATTTTAAAGAAAGACCGCTAAAATATTTGTTCAAAATATCTTTTATATTTATAACACTAATAAACATGTCTAACTTTTTATTATACTGATTCAATAGGACTACTGAAAAACTTAAACTTATTGTTATAATTTGAAAATGTGGCCAGTAAACGATTTTATTTAAAATTTAGTTTTAAATTTCTTAACTTTTTTCTTTAAAATACTTAACTCCTGTAAGATTTTTACAAGCATGGAGGTCTTGGATATTAAACACATAATCATGATTAAATAAAATTGTTATAAATTTTATTTTAATTCCCATAAACTCTATATTCATTATATTAGTTTTTCTTCTACTTCTTTTTTTTAAATACCTGCAGATCTTATAGTTTTGTTTTCTTCATTTCAAAAAAAAGTGAAGGGAACCCATAAAGCTATCAAGCCGTTAGGTCTTACAGAAAACAATAAAAAATACTTAGGAAAAAATAAAAATAATAATAAATATTAAAAAAAGAATTAAGTTTATGCAAATGTGAATATTTCCGCTTCTTCTTAACAAAACTTATTTTTATACCCTCCACTACCACAAGTGCAGATGAGGGTATATTAATTTTGTCATTCCATGTGTAACGCTCTCTATATTCTCTGGCATCAAATTAAAATCTACGTTGATCTTAAGACTAAACCAACTATATTGGTTCATTAGAATTTTTGAGAAAAACCGATATCTGTGACAATATATAAATTCCGAAAAAGAACTTTTTTAAACAAAAATTAACTGGCTTTAAACAAGAAAATAACTGTAACATTCAGTTAAATTGTGTTTCATTAGAGGTAATAAAAATTGGATCAGTCAACAAATTATAGACTAAAATAAGCAAAATTTTTTGACATCCAGAAATCTGTGTGTCTTATGGTTCGCAATTTTAAATATAATCTTTTGAAATTCGCCATATATATTTATTTTGATACAATAATTAGCCGGAAAAAACTAGATTATGCTGGGGTCTTTATAAGGCCCATTACCGGAAAAGGGTTTATATAGCTTCAAAAACTCTCATATAGAATTAGTTCATATTTTATTAAAATTCGGCACAATTCATTTTCTAACTACCTTGAGTATATGTTATCAATTTGAAGAATAGCGGTTCATATAAGGCCCCTTCTCGGAAAACGAGTTTGAGTTTATAAAACTTTTAAATTAATCCAAATTTTATTGAAACTAGACACAATTAGATGTCTTTTATGCATATTAATAATAAGGGCAGTCTCGGTCCGTACAGGTCCCTACCCGCATAAAATGTCTTGAGCTTATACAACAAGTAAATAAAAAATAATTCTATTGTAATAGAAATAGATAGAAATTTGTTTTTTTATCAACTTTATTATAAATTTGGCCAATCTCGGTTTAAAAATTGTCCATAGCTCTCATATAAGCCCCTTTACGGAAAACTAAATCGGGCTACAGTTTACTAAAATTTTCATTTTAGGCCCCCTCCCACAGAAGGATTTTAAATTTTATACATTTTTATTGAAATTTCAAAGTCTCTTTCATATATGTTTGGGCTTATAAATTATCGGACCAAACATGGTTATTAATTCCTTATAATCCCACTTCCTGAAATTTTGTCTTAGGCTTAAAAGGTTTTTTAAAAATTGACATTTATCTAAATCTTTTAAATATATTCATAACATTTTTTTTGCATAGAGGGTATTTAAGGTTAGGCACAGCCGAATGTAGCATTCTTTTTTTCTTTAAACTATTTTTTTACGTTTACACGGTTTTTTTTAGTTTAGAAAATATGAGTCAAGAAAATGTTTAACAACAACAAAAATGCTATAGTAACAAGATTGTCTGAACTCTTATGACACAGTTTTCAAAAATACAAAAATTGTTTATGAAAGAAATTTTGAACTAAAAGTATTTAGTTACAAACTATTAAATTACCGATAAATAAGTAGAGAATGGAGGTTTATAATTTTATGAATATTTTTGTTTAAAATTCTTGAAAAAAAACTAATGTAAAGTGACGTTTTGGTGTTAGAGTCTTATTAATTCATTTAAGGAAGAAACGGAAACAATAACTTCCCATATTTTTTATACGAGAAACAAGAAGTTAATATGAAACAGTAAACGGAACATTGAACACATGCTTATGTACAAGCACATTTTTACACTTCTTTAAACTAAGTACTGCCGCATGTACTGGAGCTGGTACTAGACAATGTATAGTTATTGTAGCTTCATAATACATACGTATGCAAACAGTGAAGTATAAAATTATGATAAAAAAGTCCAGTGAAATTTCACATTTTATATATGTGAATTCATGAATTCGAAGAATCTTACCTCATGTATATTTCAATAATATAGAAACACAGTTTGGATCTACCTCTACCTTAGCAGGGATATTATGATTTTTAAAGATGTTTTAATGCATAAAAACATTAATACTTCAAATTTAAATGATCATCTCTCCGCCTGGCACTCTGTCCACATAAATATGTGGACATTGTGTAGGGTTTAATGTTTAAGATGGACATTTCACCACATTAAACCACTTTTAATAAAAATTAATATAAATAATTTCCTATGATTCTCATACAAGATTCACTTCCGAATATCACTTTTTTGAGAGACTTTAGTCTCTAAAATAATAGTATATATAATAGTATCTTTAATTATAGTTAAAATAATTACGATTAACATAACACAATTTTTTTATAATTTCTAAACTCTTTAAGACCCATATCAGGAAATAACTTAATTGAGCCACCGATATGAAGACCATAATTTAGTTCCTTGTTTTTATTATACTCTCCACCAACGTCCATTTCCTTTGTTAAACCAAGAATTAGTATCTAAGAGCGCATTTAGTATATAGCTATGTTCATCTGTCTGTTTAAAACACTCTTAAGTCCCCAATAATTAACCTATTCTAACCAAATTTGGGTCATATGTTCAGCTTGCTATTTAAAAGCGGAGATATCCGTATTTGATTGTAGTTCCATTTTCCATTTAAATAAACTCACAAATATAGACCAATCTTTCTGAAACTCGGAACATTCACTTTTCAGAACCAACAATTTTATTACTATATTAACTTTATCATTCCGTATGTAACACAAAGACAAAATCATTTTAGATCCCATAAAGTATATATATATTTTTACATCAAATCAAAATCTGAAGCGATTAAGTCCGCACATTCTCACATTTAGAATAATTCTCCGAATACAATAAAATTCGGCCACATTACTTGTTATTATCCTAAGTAGTTTCCATTTAAATCCAGGAAACTGCTTCATCACTCGGGTCATCAGCAAAAAAGTTGATCTGAGACAACCTCAAAATTCCAATGTATATTATAATAATATTAATGTATATTATTAATATGAACGATCCCGGTCAAAATCTTGCTGTGGCTTCCATACAAGGCCTCTACTCAGAAAACAGTTTTTACGATTATAAAACTGGTAAATAAAAATCAATTCTATTGAAATTCGACACATTTATTTTTCTACCTGTATTTAATATCAATTATTAATTAAGGTAATCTCGGTCCATATATTGCTATAGCTCTAATATAAGGCCCCTTTTTTGATCTTTGAACTAGAATTTTCATCAATTGTTAAACACGAAGTACTATTTATCAGGCAATTCGGAAAAAGGTCAAGATAAGATCTATCTGAAATCTATATTTTATTTTTCTGATTTGAACTCAAATAAGTGAAATAAAAATCGAACTAGAAATTTACTCTTGTTACACTTTGTCTCACTTTTGTTCTTCACTGTATACTTCACTTGTATGTTTGCTGTAAAAAAATTTGTATTGTGTGTGTTTTCTGCTTGTTTTCCTTTTCTTATAGCCGTCATTTCTTATAAAACAACAAAAACAATGAAGTGAATTGAAGAAACAACAATTTCATACATGCAGGTCTATTATACAGCAAACAATAAATTAATTAAAAATAAATATGCAAATTAAACGTAAAATGATACACGATGGATTATATTGCGCATGCGCTCATAGATGCAGAACAAGTTTCATCCTCATTTGAATTTATGTATTTAGTAGTTGCTGTCGTATTTTGTTAATGTTGCTAGTATTTTTTGTTGATGTTGTTAGTACTTGCTGTTGCTGCAGGTGTTATGAAAGTCAAACAGCAACGACGACAACAACACCAAAAACAACAAAAAAATAATAATAAAACACTTAAAATTAAAAATGAGCTTCTGCTTAAAAAAGAAAAAGAAAATGAAAATGGCCAAAATTTATTAATCCTTTGTTTTGGCTTTTTAGACGTCGTTTTTGCATTTTAATTACATTCACATTAAAAGAAGTTACAAATTAATAACACTAAGTGGAAGTAATTAGAGTTTTAAGTTGTTGAATATATTTTGCGATTTACATAATTTCTCTATATTTTTGAAGGTAGTGAATGATGAGACCTTGAGCTTTGCATTCTTTAAACAAGAATTATTAAATTTTTATTGAAATAAGTAAGAATTTAATAGTCCTTTTTTATATCGTATTACATAGCCCGACTATGAAATACACTACAGCACAATATTTGTATAAATGGAAATTACGAAAAATTTATGAATGGTCCTCATATAACCTGATTTTTACCATCCACAGCCCTATATATTTTTTAGGGCTGTGGATGGTAGAAGAAATTATAGATCTTTTATTATAATACCAACACATATATGAGACTCATGCCCATCAAAGCGATATTTGGATGGGTGCTTGTATAGAACATAAGAGAAACAATGAATAATTCAGTACATCGTTTCAAATTTCATAAGAATTATTTTTGTGGAATTTCGTTAAAATATCTTTAAATTGACCATGTTCGATAATTAATATTGTACTGAATTAAAAAGGCTTCGTTTTAGGGTTAAAATAATATGTACTAAATCTCAATAATTGCAACCTGTAGAGTGTTCACAACGTTTACATGGACATTTAGTCGGACAGACAGACCTACGGACAGACATCCTTAAATCGATTCAGAAATTGATTTTGAGCTCATATGCCAAATACCCCACCCACCAACGGTGATTACATGTGGTATATAAAATTTCAAATATTAAAAATAAATTTAAAAAATTTTTCAACATTTCAAAAATTTTAATGAGATCGGTCCGAATTTGAACAGATCTTAGCACCATTTTATCAAGAAAAATTCTTTATTTTTGCGTCTAGTACAACTAATGGTTAGAACTCATTGATATTTGACCCTTTTATACCCACTACCGATAAAAATTGTAATGAAAAATTGTATAATAACATTGTCCATCCTTGTATAACACCAGGAAGTAATCTAAGATCCAAAGAAGTTAGTTATTCGACAATTATCTGACAAAAATTCGAAAAAGTAAATCCCAATAAAAAGTAATTGGACTTAGAAGGAATAAAACCAGTAATATGTAGCTATAAACATTAATTCATAGAAAACGTATTAACTGAAAAAAGTTATAATCTAAAATACGCAAAACTTTGAAACACCCCAGTTTGTCACGTAGGTCGCAATTTTAAAGAAAATTTTGTGAAATTGTAAAATACGTTTATTTTGGTATAATATATATAATACTGAGACTATTATTCGACCGAATATAAGGCTCCTTTCGGGAACAGGGTTTTAATTATATTTAATATTGTACAATTAGAGTGCAATCGAAAACTCGTATATGAGGACCCAATATTGTATAGGTTTTTATTCTTTTAAGACTTTTATATTTATTCCATTAAAATTTTGCAATTATGTCTTCAACGTGTCACTTTTTCTAAAAATTAAGTGGAGGGTGTATAAGATTCGATGCAGCCAAATGTAACATTTTCACTTAGTGCTTGTCATAAACTTGAGAAAAATCACTTTTCATCCGGAAATTATATAGTTATATGTATGTTCTTTGTTTTATAATTATATCATTATTATACATATCGCTCATTTGCTGCGAGGTAGTCATAACTCAAAAAAATCATTTTTTCAGGAGACGAATTTTTAATTTTTTGACAGAAACGTATTATAATTAATTGAATATTATTTAAAATTTGGTAAATTTCTCGAACACTTACAAAAAATTTTTTTAAAACTAGAAAACTATCTGATGAACAACCGGAATAACGCTTTATATGCGGTCATATTCAATAAATTATATAATTGACATCATATATTTTTGTTGAAAATCTGTCTGATAAATGAAACATTCATTATTCACTATTCATTAGTGGTCTTAAGTCGAAACATGTGAATTTTGAGTTATGACGATCTTGCAGCAAATGAGCAAAATGACTACTTATTTTGTGTATTCAATAATTGATACCAATTGAAAATATATAGAATTCACTTAAATTCTTTAAAATACCATATACCAGATAAGTTATTAGGTCTTACGACATTTGTAAACAATAAAAATATATTTCAGTATTTTTATCTCTCTTTTGTATTTGTTCTTTTTAGTTCAACACAAAACATTGACACCTTACTACGGGCACTATTTCTAATTTCAATGGAACTAACTCATATTTGCTATTTTTATTTAGCGGTGCGTAACACAGGTAAAAACCACCGGTGGTTATAAACAATTTACCAAAAGCATTTCAAAAATGTTGTTTTTATTTTTTTACTATTTTATTTCATCAAGCGTGCTTTAGGGGTTTATTTATTTTATTTTGTTTTATTTATAAACATTTCTATTAATATTTATATTTAATTCTTTTATTTATGTAACTTTATTAGATTTCATTTGCTATAATACTAACATTTTTTTCTGTATAAATTAATTCTTTCTCAATTTTAATTTTATTTTCGAAATATTTTTCATAAATCAACACAATACGTTTACTTTTTCCGGAATTTTTATTTTAAAGCGGTTTATATTTGTTCACGTTTAAGGCACGTTTTTACAGCATAAGATCTGTTGTTAAACTGTTGGCTGTTTGTTATGCATTTGTTTACCAATAATGTGGAGGAACGTTTTGAAAAATGAAACATTACTGTGAGTGTATGAATAACCCAGTGAAGTTTCTTAATACGCAACAGTTCACAGTTAACAGTGCTAAAGATATTTCAATGAATTTAGTGAAAATAAAAAGTAAAAATGCTATTTATATTCGACAACACATGGGTGTAAAGTATTTACGTTATTTTTCCTACATACACACTCACACATGCACTAACAGACATAAAAGTGTTTCTTAAATATAATTCAGGAACACTTAATGAGTCATCGAATTCGTTATATTTTTGCTATAACTGTTTTTCTACTGAACTATAGAAATATAAAGTACATTCAAAATTTTATTCTTATTTGTCGATTTACAATCAAAAGTTTTACGAAAGTTATTTTAAATGAGCTTGAATTTTGCTTTAAACACCGGTCTATAACTTTTAATATACTGAACCGATTGCTGCTTTTTAATAGGAAACTTCTCAAGGCTATAACAGTTTTAGAGATACCTTTCGAAATTGCTCATGTCCAATCCAATATTTTAGATAACTCCCATACAAATGTCGCGCTGGTTCGGATTTTAAGCTCATAAAACTAACAAATATTTATACCATCGTAGCGCACAAAAATTTTGTATGATTCTGCAACTTTGAAACTGTTGAATTTTTTTACGAAATTTCACAAGGATGTTTCTGAGGTGTTTTTCAATTGACTTACATGTGTGGCATATCTCTGCTTAAGCAATATCAAGTTAAGGAACATTTAGACCAAATAAATATTTGACCCATTTTTGGACTGCTTCTGTTTTGTCTTTTGATTTTGTTGGGCTCTATTTTGGTCCAAATGTCTAAAATATTGCTTGTAATCTGTACAAATTCTAAATAATTCTTGTGTTAGAACTAAAGTTATATAATTTAAAGTTATATAATTTTGAAATAAAAATTGAGAACAAAACTTTCAGGGGACAATATGAGAACCAATTCCCCCACTAGCCTTTCGGAATTTCAAAAATTTATAAATTCTGAGGTATGCATGGACTTGGCTTGGAAGACATAAGTTCTTAGCTCCTCTCGGGGCCGGGGGAAGAGACTTTGTATGTAACCTTAATTACGACCACTTTCGTTGGTTATTCCTTCACCCCGGGAGGAGCTTGAAAGCCAGTTCATAAATATCTCAGAAATAACTACGAGAAATTTAACTGAAATATTTTTAACAGTTTAAAATTTATGGTGTTACAAAATTAATATACCCCTCATTCACTACTTGCGCTGCTATAGTACACATAAATTAAACGAGCCTACAATTGTTTGCTGGTTTACGCACACACATTTCTTCATTTCCACAACCATTCATCAATTCCTCTGAAAAATTAAGTTTGAAGCGTTTTTTCTTCTGTTTCTTCACGTGTTCCTTTCTTTATAGAAATAATAAATATAAATATTTCTTGCTTTTATAAGAGTAAAACTCCATAAAATATTATGACGCATACTAGCAATTTACGTTGACCTTTGTGTTACTACCACGACTGGTGACTTCAGAATTCTTGTTGTTTCAAACAAAAATATTGAGACAGTATGCGTTTTTGTATGTTCTACTAAAATCCAATTAGAGTATAGAAGATATTTTTAGTAAATGAAAAAAATAAATAATAAAAATAGAAGGTAAATAATAAGAAAAACATTGTCATATTGTGTAGAAAAGTAATAATTTAAATATAAGACGTTAATGCTTAAGTTGACTGGGGTTGAAAAGGTCATGACATTTTGGGAAAGCACATAGCTGTCTTTAAGATGATAAACATTTCAAAATCTCGATAATAAAATTAATTATTATTGTTGTTTCAAACATTTTAGTTCTCAGCGGGAATTTAAAATTAAATAATTTATAAAGAGAATATCTGAGTATGAACTGCAATATTTTTAGGTTAACAAACAAAATAAAAAACATAATAAAATAATTATAAAAAACCGGACAATTTTAATTAACTAGAATAGAGACTGAATTTCAATAAAAAAAGTTAAGAAGATCAAGATCCAGAACAAATTCTTGTGATTTTTATAGTTAAAATAAAAACAAAATTAAGAGATCTTCTTATAGTCGATAAGGCAGTTGTCTAACTCATAGTTTCTCTTAAATATGGTAGTTATTAGTTACTCTTTTATCAATCTTTTGGGGACAAACTATCTACAAATTGTTAACATGTTTCATTGCCAATAAGTTCCTACTCATCAAACTGAAGCGAGTCAGTTTTGTATGGGTAATGAATCAAGGCAGTAAATTTTAATGGTAAATCGGATATTTCTATGAAAGATGTTGCAATGTGGGACAGAATTAGGAATTGACTCAAATGTTAATATATTTATAAATAATTACTTAAAAGTTAATTACAAATGTCCTTATAATTAAAAAATATGGTGATATGATCAAGTTTTCTCAAAATTATTACCACTTGTTATTAATAAGTGCGCATTGATTATTTTCAATTCCATGTAACTTGAGAAGGGCATCATCTAATTCAACAGCCTTCAAAGAGTAATTCCAACATTTTGTGCTTGTGTAATTTTCTCTTAAAGTTCAAAACAAATTTTTACTAATTTGGTCACAAAAATGTCTTTTACTTAAGGTCAAAAGCAAAAAATAAGTTTATTTAATAAAATAATACAATTTTTTTCAAAAATAACATTCATTCCTGCTTGAAGTAAAATTAATATTTAAAAGATCATACATCCATATCGCGCTGAACTTTTCTTTCAGTGTATTTTAAAATTTTTCCGACAACACCATCACTTTCAGTGATCGCTCATGTGAAAAAGTAAAGAGTAGAAAAAATAAACACACGTGTATCTCATTGCCGACTAAGGATCTATGTCCTTGTAGAATTTGTTTGCAGTTTAAAATCAGCAAAATCGATTTGGATGGAAAAAAAGTTATAGACCGATATTTTAGATTTCTCTAAAACCAGAGAAATCTAAAATTGACCGATCCTCTTTCAATTTGATATAGTATTTTCTATTGATAAATTCTAAATACACGAATGCTTATGTTAATTTGTTTTTATGTGATTTTATGTGATTGATTTTTTTTGCCAAATTTAATTGAAAAACTTTCATATCTAAGAGTTTTTAAAGCTTAGACGTTTGTATAGAAGCTACCTGGACTTAATATTAGATTGATAAATACCACTATCAACTGGTTTCATCTTTGATACAAAAGAATGGTACGGGGTCATACAATTTTGAAATAGCTTCTTTCAAGTCGAGAACATGTTCCGAAGAATGGTTCACCTGGACACAAAAATATACATTTTCATCTTTAACAACACCTGTACAAAACATAATTTTTTCTGTAAGTGTATATTTGAATAAAATATAATTTTAAGCAGACTTCAAAATGTATCTATATTCCGATCTTAAATCGTATTCCAAATTATTTCATTCTGCCCCATTGTGCATTTTTAACAATTTTTATTGTTGTTTATGTTCAATAATATTTGAAGAAACAAAAAAGTTTAAATAAACAAAAACAAATAAAAATTAAAAGTAAAATACCAACATAAATAATAAACAGGTTCACCATCGCCTTCTGCACATAAAACAGTTTTATATATTAACAGACAATGCCAAGTGATTGTTTACTTTTTATATACATTTTGTTTTCCTCCCCAACCATTTCGAGTTAGTTATACGTCCATCCAACAAAACAAAAAAAAAAGAAATACTTTTCTACAAACAGTCTCTTTCGTTGGCGAGTCGCACGTTTTTGTATTTTTGAAACAAACAGAAAGAAAAAAAAAACGTTTATTTTTTGTTCCTCCACCAAACATGTTAATGAATGTTGTTGGTAACGACACAAGAAACAACAATCCTAGCACCAAACAACAGTAAGAAAAATGTTGCCATGACGAAAAGAATGCGGCACTTGTATTTTAAACGTATAATAAATATCAGAAAATAACAACAAAATTTATACATATATAAATGTATTACTATATACAGATGCAGATATTTATATAAAAAGTCAAACAATCAACTTGGAGTTTGAGCTTTAAAAAAGAAGAAGAAGAAGAGGGAAAAATAAGACACCAATATTTTTTCTCATTTGTTGTAACACAAAAAAATCTGAAAGAAAACATTCAGTCGTCAAGCTGATATCAAATTTGTTGAACATTAACCCATGGTTGCAAAAAAAAAGTGAATATAATGGATCAGAATTAAAGATCAATAATTATAGCTATTTAGACAATCACTAGATGAAGTTTAGAAAAGATCATGGTTATTCATTACTGCAAGCGAAATTAATTATATATGAAAGTCAAAGTCAAAGGGTGAAGACACACTGCCTCAGAAATATTTTCGATTGAAATATAAAGATTGTAATTGATCTCAAGTGCTCATATCTTGAATACTGAAGACATTTTCAAAATAGAACTTATTGAAAAATAGAAGTACGAAATGAATACTCGGTCAAGTCTCCTATGAAATTTCGAACATAAATGTATGCTTTTGTCATTTAAACCAATGCAATGCAAACGCATTGTGAGATATTTAAATAGGACTTGTATGGAAGCTATTAGAAATTCTAGACTGAGCATGCTATAAACCATACTTCTTCATTTTGTTAATATCGTTTTATGTTTACGAATTTTGTGGGCTAAAAAACCCATTTGCATGAAAAGAGGACAAAAAATTACCAATTTCTATAGGGTTTTCACTTCAAGCCCAAATGATAAAATTTTATAAGTTTCATCAACATTTTCTCAAAGCTGCGTGCGACCAAAACTTGAAAATGTACATATAAATAAGTAACCCACTTGTGTAAAGCTTTCTTGTACTGGATATATGACATTAATATCTCTTTGTTGGTAACTATGGGAAATTGTGAACCTATTTTTAGTGATTCAAGTATTTTTACTATAATAACATTTTATTGAAAAAGTATATATTCTAAAAACATGAAAGTAGGTTAGATTTTTTATATCGATTTTGAAATTAGCCACATATATTGAGGCAAATGAGAAACTAAACTTTCGTTGAATAATTGACTGATTATATCTCATTTTTATATCCTACAGCACCATTTATGGTTGGGGTATTATACGTTTGTGCTAATGTTTGAAACATGCAGAAAAAATAACTTTATACCACCTTTAAGTATACCGTTCAGAATCATTTTCTGAGTCGATTTACTGATATCCGTCCGTCTGTCTGTATCGATTTATTTGGTATATAATACTACTATGATATTTTATTATAACACTTACGAGCCAAATTATTCGAGGATCGGTCCATTCTCATAGGGCCCATAAAGGATCCCTTTAAAACGTCATTTTGAAGGGCATTATTCTCACATATACTTTGGTATTGCAATAATAACTGATCAAATAAATAAAAATAAAAGCAAAATTATATGTAGGTCAGTCCATGATTTCTTTCCAGGTACCATATAACTCCCCAAAAAATCGTTTTAAAAATACTATATTTATATAATAGTTTCACTATGATATACTGCACACTTAAGAATAATTCAAAAAATAAAATTGTGCAGTTACATATAAATCCTTTTGTTCTGGATTCATATGTACCTGCTGCCGCAGACAATGAACAGATTCTACCGAGGTCTACAATAGTAGTTTTAGTAACATCATTATCGGGATGGAAGTTCTATGACTAGTGGTCTCGTATTGGCCGTGCCATAGCATAAGATATACGACATTTGTTAAACTGCCTTGCCAATCTAACCACTCTAAGTCCAGAAGATCTATGGACTCAACTTATAGAAATGACACAATTTATTGGACTAGAGTAAAACCAGAACCCGAATCAGAAACCTATATTGTTTTTATAGCTGTTATGTAGCAGAATCCTATGAACTCTAAGTGATTCTCAATAAAGTCAGTGGCCCAGAACAAAAAGCAGTCGTTCCTTTGACCTTAACACTCTACATTGAAAATTCTTTGTGATTAAAAAACTGAGAATTTTTTCATCAAAGCTGAGAGAAACATAACATTTACCTTTAATAATTGAATAATTTATTTTGAAAATATAAAGGGGTACCTATATGAGCTTATATGGTCATTCCCTTTTCTTTGGATGTTGAATATTATAAAATATGAAACTTTTCCACTCCTCAATGCGTTAAGACTAAAAACTTCAACTTATTAGTTACATTTAATACATATTTTTTGAAGTTGTTCTCTTTTTCTACATTCTATCAACATTTGTCTGTCTCTTGTTTAAACTTAATTTGAAAGTTTGCACGTTCCTATTATGGCTTTTTTCTAGTTTATAACATGGAATTTTACTATAGTATAAGAAATCTCGTAAAGAAACACAAAATAACAAAACTGTCTATATCTGATTGTTTGTTGTCTGAACCATGACAACCACATGAACTCATAGTTTGCCATCCATTGTGGTAAAACAATTTTAACGGCACATTTTTTGCCATAAATATTTACAATTATTATCTTAACAATATCAAATAAATTGAAACAAAAGAATAGAATGGGCCATATGTATGTGTCTAACTATTACAAATAGTTGGTAGTATGGCAGCACTAACGAGGCACAAGTAAATTATGTGCATTTTAATGCGAAATAAAAATATGTAAAAATGCTAATTATTTTAAGGAATTTATTTCAATCGGAACATATATATTAAATATTTAATAGTTACTGGGAATTCGATTTTTGAAAGAAATTGTTTTGTTCATGGCACTTTTTATTGGAATATATGTTTGACCACTGTTACCTATGGTGGGATTTTAGTCGCAAATTGCGAATTCTTCAACTGCTTGTGACTTTTCTACATTTTTAAAATTTACTCTTTTCTTACCCATTTTTAAAATTGGCATTTTCAGCATAAAACCTCATGAAATTTCATTATTTGCCTTTAAAAGGTCATAATAAATTTTATACAAATTATGAATGAAAAAATTAAAATGAAGAGCGATAAAAAATTAATAACGATACTTATGCGGAATCATAATGTGATAAATTTTATAAAAACCCAATAGTTCTTTAATATTCTGAATTATTTCAGCATTAAAAACTGTTCAAAAGATATTAATTTTTGGTGAATTAAACTTATGGCGAATTTTGTTCCAAAATCCCCTTTTTGTGCGAATTTTCGAAAAATCTCAACGTAAACGCTGACCATCGAAGTCACGTTTTGACATCCGAATGTTTTGATCTCAAACTGTAACAATAACATGAGTGAAAGAAAATTTAATTTTATATAAATATTGATTATCTAATATCTAAAGACCGACTTCATCCAGTATTTTCAAACTTTTTCAAGGAACTATTTTACAAAACAAAATGTGGGGAGCATGCAATCAGGAGGTGTGGTAGCCCTCATACAAAGTAAATATTGATATTGATTATCGAATATTTAAAGATCTATAATAACGAGAATTTGGTCCCAACCACTTTATCAAGGAACTGTTTCACTAGATCATATGAAAGACGGATCGGATTGGGGGAGAGTTAGCCTCCATACAAAAAAATGTTGATCGAATATATAAAAAACTTTAACACCAAGAGTTCTCAAATTCGACTTTAATCAGTTTCTCAAGAATTTATTTTACTGATGAAAATATAAGACGGGTGGGATCTAGGGAAATGGTACTTCCATACAAAGCATATATATTTACTGGCCAAAATAAAGGACATATATTTACCATGGGGAGTGGTACCATCCACATTAGATCTTAGTTATTTTATTATAAAATTGCTTCAAAGGACTTCCTTTTCGGATTTCACACAGCGGTTTTGACTTATATTATCTAAATTTGACTAATATTATTACAATACCCACGTATATATGCAATTTTGACGTCCGAACAGTGATATTTGGAAGGGTGGTAGATTAAGAATATCATAAGACTTATTTTCGCATGTACTGCTCAAAATTGTTTTATATTTAAGAATTTTATGGGTCTTAAACCCTATTTCGGGCAAGACGTTTTGCCGATGTTCTTGGACCAAAATAATAGTACGTGTCAAATTTCATTAAGATATCTTTAAAACTGTGACCTGTACAAACTTGATATGGACGGACATGGTTAAATCGACTCAGGAAGTTATTCTATTCTATTCTATTCTATTCTATTCTATTCTATTCTATTCTAGTCGAACGGTATACTTTAAAGTGGTTGTTGCACTATTTCTTCTGTCTGTTACCAACCTTTTAACACATAATACCCCACCGCATATGGTGGTCTAGAGCATAATCAATTAGTATTTATATAAGTGATACCTCTGTAGAAATCGTTTAAACATATGAAATAATCTCGTCTGATTTGAAAAAAAAAAAACTTTATTAATATTTGTTGTTTTTCAAAAAATCGTTTCTATCTGCACTCGAAATTAGTGGCTATAAATTATTGTTGAAGATAGTTTACCTTAAGTAGAAGTTTATTACTATTTTTTGAAAGTCATTCAAAGCTCTTATTATAATTCCAGACAAAATTTTAAATATCCAAATACTTAATTAACTTTTACCAAAAATAGTATTTACAATAAAAAATTTAACACAAAGATACAGTAAAAAATTACATAGAACTCATGTCATTCCACTATAACCTTTCTTACAATTTCTCACAATTGCCTTCACAAAAAAAAACTTCCCACATAAAAATGTAAAAAAAAAACTTTAGAAATACCATAATCAAACCCAAAAATAAGACAAGACCAAAAATAATAGCATGAATTCGTTTATTACAAAAAAATATATAAAAATACAAAATAAAAAAAGTAATCAATTATAAGAAAACCACAAAAAAGAAATATACAAAAATAAAATTAAACTATTAAATCACTGATGATAAGAAAAAACTCCAAAAAAAAGGAAAATAAAATATTGGGTTACCAACGATACAAACTAAACACCAAACAACTACTGACCTTTCACCAACATTTTTTTCGCAGTCAAAAAATTTCCAAAAAAAAGCAGACAACAAACAAAAAACAATCAATGAGTCTTCATCATCATGTTTATAATAAAAGAAGTAAGAATTTAATATTCGACTATGCCGAAGCTTCAATACCCTCCACCACAAATACATGTGAAATAAAAACGTTATATTTTGTACATCCAAACTCACACATACACTCACAGACGTATACAATATATACAATTTTTCTTAAATTTAACAAAGTTTTAAAATGATAATGAAGTACATATAACATTATATTATGGCAAAATTCAATTCTATTTTCTTGATTTACAAATAACAATTTTACGAAAATTCTTCCCTTGAACTTAGGGATGACTAAGATATCGGCGTATATCTTTTATTACACTAAACGGATTTTTCTTGTTTTAAATAATTCAAAATCTCATTGAGCTCTGTCAATTATTGTGAATGTGAGAGTGCCAACAACAGACAGATGGGTAGAATATATATGTATTATGGGGTCCTCCTTAGCGTTACATATAAAATGACAAAATTAATATTACCCACTTGTGGTGATGTAGGGTATAACAACATTTACAGTAGACTGCAGTAAAATGCCTCAGGTTTTACAATTCTCTTACATTTGTAACCACAAAGACAAAGTTTTTTATGTGAATAAGTTTTTCTTATTTATTTCGGCTGCCAAATACATTCAAATATCTACGTTGATGTTGTAGGTAAATAATCGAGAAACTGTCTAAAAAGGAATCATGAAATGAGCAAGTGCAAGTACGAGTAACTATGACTAAAATTTAAACCACCCAGTTTGTTAGTTAGACGGCCGGTTAATTGTATTTACTTAAGATTTGCCATAATCTTCTCAATCACAATTTGTAAATGGAAGTCTATTTAGTTTGTCATTGGGTGTGTAACACTTAGTAAAAATTTTATAGGACCCATAATCTATATATGTTTAATTTGACAGCTTATAGTAACAAATTCCTACAAAACCTTTGCCAGACATTTAAAGGTCTGCCATCAAACTGTTTTCAATGTTATTTAACGGTACCTGGAGAAATTGAACATTGATAGAAAACATGGTTTAGGTGTTTCTAAAGCAAAAAAAAAGAATGTATTTTCAAAAGAGCTCCAAACACATCCACTAGGAAAGCAGTATTGTAAGCATATTGATTGGACTCTTTGGATCGAAAAAATTATAATTTGGATAAAAAAACATACAAGACTAAAAAAATACCTGAGAGAACGCTGTTGTAAATATGGAGGCAAAAAAGAGCGTTTTTTAAATAAAAATATTCTTGCTTCATACCAAACGTATATTTCTGCGTTTATTATTCAGCTTGAAGGAATTTTGAATAAAATTTTAGGGCCCAAAAAAAGTTCATGGTTGTTGCAAGTAATATGCAGTTGTAGTAAAGAACACAATAATTTGTAACAAAGGGCTCTACAAAGGAATCTATAAATTACAAAATTTGAATCAAGGAATGTTTAAAAAAGGTTGTTTCCATTCAAAAGACTTAATAACGTGTCCACTTATTTTTGGCTTATCTTGGCATCCCATCGCTATGGTAAAGAAGCCCTTGAGTGGTTCATGAGCAATAGTGTGGTATTTCTGATAGTCTTCATAATCTCTGCATCACCATAGTTGATTGGAGTATTATGCGTATGTTTGTAACATACAGAGAAATTGTGTTTTTTTCATCTATAATTTCCATTTTCAACCTCGTGTTATAGCCAATTTCAAATCAGATACTTTGATTAGACGATGTCTATCCATTTGTTCGGAATCATTTAAAAGATTAAAACTTAATTAATTGGAACTTTACACTATACATGGCGCAATTTTAAATATATTTCGACATTAATAGAAATTTTGGCCCAAAGATAAAGCTTACAGATATTGGATATTATCTACTAAGATGGATTAAAGGGACTTTTTTAGTATTCTTGCCGAATTTCAGCCTATACGTCATTTAGAATTGGATGCTATTTATGGAAATGTGTTTAATATAGGAGCTGTAACCAAATTTAGACCGATATAGGTCAAATTATATACAGTTAGAAAAATAATTGTGCCACATTTGAATACAATTGGTTTACATATAAAAAATGTATCTGACAAATTTCAGTAAATTATGTTGAAATTGCGTCCTAAATGACAAGCAAATTTTTGGGATGTATCAAAATTTTTCACATTTTTCATTTTTCTGTTTATCCGATTTCAACGATTGAAATTAGGTACAGTAGCATGCATCTTCTTAACGAAAGCAGTAGGAAATTTTGTGGTTTTCTCAGATATCGGTGTATGACCTTCTGGCTTTAGACCAATAGTGTTAGTTTTAATTAGGACAATGACAAACAATGTGGAAAAATTTCATTGTAATCACAGAACTAATTTAGACGTAATAATGTTTCCAAGAGACAAACGCACATAGACGCAAAAGACTTAGAACATGTATACTTTATTGGATCTTAAATAATTTCTGTTTGGCATTATAAGTGGAACAATAGGGTTTTTATCAGAAATAAGGTAAACATACTGAAAATAATTTTCTGAACATTTCTTACTTCTACTTTCGAAAATCATTTATATGATATAAATTTTAAATAAATCTGAATATGTTGATAACATTTTTACAAACATGTTTTATTGAGATATAAATAAAATTCTGCAAAAGTCAGTTTAGAAGTAATCACATGGCGTAGCTCATACACAAGTCGTCTTGACTGGCTAAAACTCTCTTACTTAAAATTTTTATTTATCCATTTAATGGCATACAATCAATTGCCAAGCATTTAATTGGTCTAAAATATATTCGTATATTGTCAATGTCTCTGTCGTATATGTTCATACATATATATACTTTTTATAGCTACAAATATTTATTATTTTGCATTGGATTTTATTTTTCAGCAAGTGCTTAAAACATTTTTAGAAAGGCATTTTTATAGCGCCAGAAATTAGTAAATAAATTCAAATTTGTTTCTGTAAAATTTGAAAGTTTTCTAATTCCTTTCACTGGACTTAAACTTACAAACATAAATAGAAGGTGAATTTACATTTCAATATGTTTCACCATGTAAATTTCATTTTAATAATAAAATTTCCTTTTACAATAACAGATACATATTATTGATTAATTTTATCTTTATTTTAAGTGAACAATTTCAGTTAGTTGAGTTAAAATGTGAATAATTCTATTAAATTTAATTAAGGAGTGAGATTGAAACATTTTTAACTCATGTTTTTTTGTTACAATTTTCATGTGATGTGATTTTTTATATACGAACATTTGCGAATGTTCATAGAAAAATAATTTTAGTTTTCTTTTCAAAAAGCCTCTTTCTTGTGAGTCAAAATATGATTATGTATCATTGGTATGAGTGAAAAAGACAACTAAATATTTAATTTTGTATAGACAGCTATAACCTCTGTGTGCATATTCCCCTGCTCTACCCAGTAGTGCATACGGGTGACATAACATTCTAAAGCTCTGACTAAATCAAATGTTTAAATTACTATGAAATCCGATTCATTTTTATTTTATTCATCAACAAAAATTTGAATGAAAGATTTGTTGATATGTATTTTAAGGATAAAGTAGAGACAGACAGATGACTTGGTAACAGCAACAATTAGTCTTTTCTCTTCAACATTTGGCTTGTTGTTATACCCAATAACTCAATAGGTCGTTCTTATAATTTGATATAAGAATCTCTCTTTCGGCATCTCAGTGTTGTAATAATTTTTGAATCAATTAATACTTATAAGCGAAATTGATGCTACATATTTTACAAGTATCGGTTTATAATTTCCTATAATTCTTATATAAAACTTCACGAAAAAAATAATTTCGGAATGCGTATAACTTACATAAACATTCGTGTAAATTCACACATATAACAAAAAAATATATATAATAATAAATTATACGAGGGTTCTTCATAATCGTACAATATTTCATAGTAGATTTTGTCGTGTGAGATTCCATAATGTATATATTCCTGCATCAAAATCTAAGTCGATTTAGCTATGTCCATTTATCGCTCTGTTGTTGGCACTCTTACATCCATAATAATTGACAGTGCTCAATGAAATTTGGGCTGAGTATTTGCTATAGTCTTGTGAAGTTTTATATTTAAAACTAGAGATTTAAACCGAAATTTTTATTCAAGCGAATATCTTTCGTAATTTTTCGTCAATTATAAATTAACATGAATTTGTTGTGGAGGGTATTCTTACTTGTTTTAAGTCCTTTTTTTCTGTTCCGACGACAATGGTAGTTTTATCAATAATTTTATTCTAGCATCTGATCAGTTTTCAAATTAGTGATATCACGATCTTTCTTTTGGATCTACTCGGTAGCTAAATAAATAGGCTGTGCCCTAAAAATAAATCTAATTAAAAATGAACTCTTACTATATTCCAAAGAAATATGTATACACGGTGTTAAATCTACTCCATTAATGGGAAACAAAAGTATTATTCCGGAAGTTATATTATTTATAAAATCCAAAACGTAAAAACTATTGGAAATCAAGAATTTATGGACATGAGAAGACTTTGTGCATACTGTTTTCTCGAATTTGATTACACTGCAGTTCACTGTACCTTAATTAAGAAAAGGTAATGCTCTGCAGAACAACACTAAAATATATACAGATGACTAAAATAGTAATGTGATCATAGATCAGGTAGTGTTCAAATATATTACGCAAATATATATATAGAATTATATCAAAAATATTGGAATATCTATCACAGCTGCAAAGATATTGGAAGAGAAATGTTTAATGGGCAACTAGATAATTGAGACTCGTTGTGAAGTGTCACGGATAATCCTCTGAACATACTCGATCTTCGCTTTTTATAAAAAGCTTATTTAAAACTTCTTTTTTAAGTATCTAAATAAATAACCAGTTAATATATGTTCCAATATTGACCCTGATTTTAAATAGATGATTAAACGATTAAAAGATTTTTCCACATTACAGGAAAACATCAGGCGGGAGCACTTAATGTTACAGAAAGTTCGATAAGAGAACTTATGACAAATACTAAATTATTATTGTTGATCGCGATAATACAATTATATTTACACGAACCGGAATTAAAAGTTTCCACATATTTAATTCATATATTCATATCAATATGTAATTAATTTATATATACAATTTCTAATCCAAACTATTTATAAGACTTACGTGATATCCTTGTCATTATTCTTTTGAGAGCGAGTACGTAAAATAGAATTTAATTCCTTCATAACATCATTGCCCTTGCGATCGAATTCACAAAACAATTCATTATCATCAATATTATTCAAATCAGAACCACTGCGACTTTTAATCGAAGCAGATCTTAAAAATAAGAATAAAAAACAAATATTTAGTACCACAAATCATTTGTTTTCAATGAATTCTCACCTGTCAATGGAATCCATACTACTAGCAACATCAAAATCCATCATAAGATCATCCGAACAAATGGACTCACATGGTGAAAGTGTATCTAAAGATTCAGCTCTTTCCATAACAGCTTTGCGTAACGATAAAGGTGTACGCAAACTTAATTCCATAGCCTGATGTAAAGCGCTCCGTGATTTATTAATAGAAGCACGCATTGAACCCATACTTTCCATTAGAGTGGGTGTATCAGTTTTATCTCTACGTGATGTACCACCTTCACCACCACCATCTTGAGAATCTTGATTAAATAATAAAGCTGGCTGATCGGCGATTTCATCATCTATCAAATTGCCACAATCGGAAAGAGACAAGGAATGTGAAGCATGTGTGGGAGTACCAGGCGATACAGGACTAGCCAAATCCAATTCCGGAGAAATTTCATCAATATCTTTCTCTTGCAATTCTTCATTCATTTTGTGCTTCTTTTGCTTACAAGCCGCCTCCTCTGACTCTGTACTACTTACTAGACTATCTGTGGGAGAAGTTTCATCATCCAGCAAGAATGTGCTGCCTTCCAAAGCCATTTCCGCAAATTTTGATTCATTTAATGAGCTGCATAAAGTTTTAGGACGTTCAAATTTATCGGCATCATTTTCAAAAATAGAAAGAGGAGGATTTAGTTTTTCAACTTTATCGATTTCATCTTTTGTCTTGAGCGGTACAGGTTCCGTGAGTGAGGCTATAGAGTAGAGGAAAAAGAAAGTTGGTAAAGAGTAGTTAAATAAATTGAGAGTTACTTACAAATTGTGCTTATTGGTACATCAGTATTTAAAGTAACCAAATCTTCATCATTTAAATCAAACGATAATTTATTTTCATTTTCCTTGCGATATTCTTCCAACTTATTGTCGTGTTTGTTGCTGTCTTCACTACTGCTAATACTTAAATTACTGAAATCATTGGCGGCCAATGATTCTCCCGCATTACACCAGGAAGAGATGACTGAGCTACCAGGTGACGAAGTCTTACTGGAACAAGTGTTAATATCTTTGAACTGGCGATCCTGAAAACAAAAAATGTAATACAAATTGGGTTTTAATGTTAAAATAAAACATACCTTTAAACCCTTTTCAGTGGCAGATCTATCCAGATGTAATTTTTCCTCATCCACCGATTCACTATCCTCCTCTGAAGGTTGTCGGCTAATCAAATTGGTGATGACTTGATGCTGCGGCTTGTTATCAGCTGTAACTGCAGCATCATTGTTCTCCTTATGTTTGGCAACTGAATTTCTAAGTTCATATGATTCCCTACTTAACACTGTATTGGAACGTATTAAACCACTTAAGGGCAAGGGTACTGTTTGATTTTCTGTTGGTAATTTTGGCAAAGCCAAAGGTTCCACTATCGAACTACTTTCACTGGACAGGGAATCATCTAAATCCTTTACCTCAAATCTGTGACGACCATTCATTACCATTTGTAAATTTCTGGGTCTACTACGACTACGTTTGGGTGAAGCTGTACGTTTAACTGATCCTGCACCGCTGGATGTGGAACTATCTAGAGCCATATCAAGACTAGCTATACCAGAATCTGCTGAAATCTCACGACTGCCACTAAATGTACGTCTTGTACTGTTTGTCATATGTTTGGCCTGTTTGGCATCCATACGTTGTGTGCCTTGTGTAGATGTTTGTGCTACCGTTAATGGATGACGTCCCGATGAATGATCTCTTGTACGTGTACCCGCACCCAATGCCGCTGTAGTTACATGCGTATTATTGGCTGGTGTTGTAGGTGTGGTAGCATTAATACTAATGGCCACAGCAAATTCAGGCTTTGGCAAGCTTACAGTTTGTAAAGTGAATTTTGAATATGCTGTTGCCATTGCTGTTGCAGCTACTCTGGGTGTTGGACGTACTCTGCATGAAGGAATAATAGATACATGAAGAATAAATAGATTTATTGTAATTGAATTTTAAGTGTTAGTTTAAGTGTATTTAGAAGTAAATCTATTTTTAAAAGCACTTACATGACATTATTATGTTGAAAGCCTGTTGCCATACTATGGCTGCCACGAAGATTCATGTTGCCACTTGTTGTTGTAATATTTGTATGCGCATTTAGTGCCGGCTGTTCAAAGAACTGACGTCTATCGTATTCAATAGTACTATTTTGCTTTAAATTGAATGTTATCGTTTTTGTTTGAGTATTTCTGGGTGCTGCGCCTGTTTCGGTATCACTTTCGTTCGATGATGATGTTGTTCTGCCAGCATGTGCACTCTTTGATCGACGTTTCACTTAAAAAAATAAAGATAAGTAATGAGTTAATTAATAATTACGTAGTATCTGTAAATGGTTAGAAAGAGTTGGAAATGAATATAAATATTGGATATTAGTCGACTATAATTTGAACTATATTCCAAAAATATTCAACATTAATAACATTTAAGACAAACAATTTGTGTTAAATATTGGTCGAATATAAAGTGAAATTTAAGCATCGCCCATTAAGTGAGAAAACTGTGTATAAATTCTGGGGTTTGCGTTAAACTATAATGATATTTCCGATAGTGTTATAAAAGTTGTGTCAAACTTGATTCCTCCGATGCAAATGATGGATAAATGATTTAATTAAGTGGAATAGAAAAACCCTCCTTTTCTTTTAGCAAAATTTTTTGAGCGATCGGTATGCATTTTTAATGTACTTCAATCCGATGATTGAATTGATCTCTAAAGATAATCATTTTCAAGATCTCAATTTAGTAACTTAAAAATATACGTCTGACTACCGAACTTCAAAAAATATTTTTTAAATGAAAGTGCGTGCTATCAGAGAGAACGTAATTTGTGCAAACCCAATATATAAGAAATAAACATATCTTTGTAGATAGCATAATGGCAATAATGACAATAATAGCCATCGTCCGAAATCGGAAGGTGATAGTGTATAACATAAATTTAAATATCAATTTTGCAGGGAACATAAAACCTAATAATTAAACATTACCAGACTCACCAGACTCATAGAGGTTATATTTGGGAAGTTGGATATTATGGACCGATTATTGAAAAATGTGTGAGGAGGTTTTCTTAAAGATACGATAATACTAAAGTATATTTAGTCTAAGCAAACTAAAGTGATTTCCAGAATTGAGTTTGTGACAACTACAACACATATTCAATTTCATTAAGACATTTCTCTAAAATGAGATCTGTTGAGTGTTCACAACATTTAGGTAGGTTGTTGGGTTATTATGCGTTTGCGTTGATATTTGAAACCTGCATAAAAATATTGTAGTACCTACTTTTAAGTATATTGTTCGACTCAGAATTATCTTTTGAAACAAATTAATTTATTTTATTAAGATCCCGTACAAATGTCCTCCCGGAATGGGGTTTAAGGTCAAAAACTTTCTAAATTTAAAGCGGTTTCAACGAAGTTCAATAAAAATAAATCCTTTAGTATTATAAATCGAAGTCCAAATTATGCAAGGTTTGATCTACTACTTATTATAGGTACAAGCCCCCTTCCTAATATCACTTTGAAGATCATAAATCTCACATATACTTTGATATTGTAATTACAACTGTTCAAACTAAAATAAATACAAACTAAAATCGATGCTCGAGATTATAAGGAGATTAGTCTATCATTCTTTTCTGGCTATTAACTCCCTGAGAACAAATCCTTTTCAAACGCATAAATTTCACAAAAATAATTATGTACTTCCCACTTAATCGTAAATCAGAAAAGTAAATAATATAAGAGCCGTTCATAATTTTTACAACCAACATTGTGGTGTAGGGTATTTCATAGCAGGCTTGATCGACTTTAAATGTTATACTTGCTTTTTCTGTATAAAACAAACATACACGCATAATATGCTAATCACCTATAATGGGGTAGGGTATAATTATTAAGAGAAAATTTCGAAAACCAAATTTCTGAAAATAATTTTCTTCCCTAATAAAACTATGGTCACTATTTTAATAAAAAATCTATACTCCCAATAGAAATAAAACTATTTATAGATTTCTATCAAAATTTTTTTTAATTACCGAATTTTAAGAAGTTCATAGTTGTCTATGAAATACTCAACACTATAAAAATTCCTTCAGAAGTCCATGTTTGTTTTCAAAGAAATCAATTCTTCTCGATTGCGCTTAATACATCGCATTTGTTGTTTATTTTGCTGCTAATGATATTAGACTAAACTAATGCAATAAACTAATTATAATTCATAATTAAATTTGCTATTAAAAATAGCCGCAGTCATTAAACTATTTACTCATCTCTAATTTGTACGCGATACATGAACACATACATGTATAGTATATATATACATATATATGAAAGAAAAATCAATAAAATGAATAATTTTTATTAAAACTTACAATTGCTAACCAACACTCCCTTAGTATTATTTCCATTATTGGCATAATTATTATTTTCAATATTATCATTGGATTCCCTTTGCTGGCGTGATGTTATATCTGTCGATGAGGGTCTATAAGTGCCACGAAAACCGAAACGATTTCCAGCTCCTGGTAATTTAACATTACTCACACTCGTGCCAATACCAACAGTTGTATTCTGATTAGTTTGTACTGTGGCAGCGGCTGCTGCTCCCATTTTTTCAAAATGTATATTATTAAGCAAATCTAGTTAAAATAAATAATAGTTTATTAAATTAATAACAAGAATAATAGTGAAAATAAAAACAAACACATAAACAAAGAAATACCATTAGGTCATTTACATTCACTCACTCACTCATTCATTCATTCATTCACTAACTCACCTGCATTTCCATTATCATCTCTACTGACTAGTTTTTCTGTGCAAATTTTATTGTTTGTATCTATCACAGTATCTGTTTTATAACTACCATCCCCCGTATTAAGTCCGGTAACAATTCCACCAACACCACCATTACCTTTTTCCGTATTATTATCACTATCGTTGGCATTATATTTATCCTGTTTCTTAGAATGTTTGTTGTGTTCTCCTTTTATTAGTTTCTTTAGTTTCTTTGGTGTTGTATTAAGGTTTTTACGAAAGCCGAAAGACATGGCTGTGCCCTTCGTTTGTATTTCACCTGCATTGTGCTTCTTTGAGTTCTTTTTACTTTCGGCTTGACCCTTTTGTAATAAAAGAATAAATAAATAAATAAATAAATAAATAAATAAATAAATAAATAAATAAATAAATTAAAATTATTTAATTGTTGAGTAAATAAATTAAATTATCTAAAACTATAAGATTTTATCTGCATCTGTTCATACCAACTTCATTTAATCTTATGAATTTGTTAATTTTTTATTTATTTTTTCTAGAATCTCTAGAGAAATTTATATAAAAAATTTCTTTGCGTGAAAAAAAGAGATTTTAAAGATTACACATCTTTCTGTGAAGAACGCTGAGATACAATTGAAATAATGTTTCTTATAATAAAAGTCGCATCGATATTTCTTTAAATACTTTTGGATTTTATTGAGTCATGACTCAAAATATATTATACAGTACACGATAACATCTATACTATACAATATATATATTTAATTAAGCAACTATACCACAAATTTAGTTCAATCATTTGTAAACTGAACAGATGGATAATAATTTGGAAACTAAAATCAACATATGCACCCTACACTACAATAGTTAGTTGAGATTTAATACCATGTCATTTTTACATATAGAAAAATCAATATTCCAATGAAGTATTAGAACAAATACTGAATTTTTGTTTTTTTTTTCATGTGGGAACATCTTTTGAATCGAATTTAAATAAGGATTGAGATCGAAAAGTTTTAAACATACATAATAAAATCAAAACCACTTAACTTATTGTTTTATTTTTTTATTGATTGACATTATTTCAATTAAAAAAAAACAAATTTATATTTAAATATCTTGTGATGAAATTTTGAACCATTTTATATTAAAGTTTTTATAGTGTTTTCTATAACAAATAGATCATTTCCATTTTAAATTTATCACAAATTTAGACACGAGTTTATACTCTCTAGCACTATTTTAACAAGAGCCTTAGCTAAGGACAATTTGGAGGGTTTGCTTCTCTTGGTACATATACCATATTATCTTGTACCACTTAAGGGCTTGTTTACCATAGTGACAGTATGCCAAGTTAATAAGGGAACACAATATGAAGTGCTATGAATGGAAGCAGCCTATTTTCTTAAGAATCCTTGATGTATATTTTGGTATAGACTTGGTTTCGCAACTGCATATTATTGCTTCCCATTTTTGTTGGAAATTTTGATTGTTGGAATTTTGATTCAACATTCCCTCAAGCATCTGCAACACAAAAGTATTGACCATTAGGATGTGAAAAATCTATCAGTATATCCATTATGCAACAAGAATATTTTTTTGAAAATTTGACTTCAACTTCCGTGCTCTGCTTTTGGCCTTTAAGTTATTTGCAGTGTTCCTTCAGGAACTTTTTGCGCTTTATATGGTTTTAAACATCCATTAGACTGAACTTTGCTTTCCTACCGGTTGTGTTGGAAGCTCTTTTAAAAATACTTTCTATTTTTTTGGGTCCATTCCTTCTAAAACAGATTTTCTATCAACGGACAATGTTTCTATCGCGGTACTGTCTAATAACCATAGAAACAGTTTGACGGCTTGACCGAATGCAGACTTTTTGTAGGACTAACGTTTAGTTGAAATATTTAATTTTAGTTTGCACTTTTTTCTGGTCACTTATTTTAATCTGACTTAAATATATATTCATTTGTTTGGTATTGAACATAATTACTGATATGATTGACGAAAATAAATCAAGTAAGAATGATTTATATTGCTTTACATAATGGAAGCTTTGGTCTGAGTTGAAGATATCGGGAAATATTAGAACATATTCTTGAAAATCCCTATAAATGCCAGCACTAAGCCCAATTTAGAATGGCCAGCTTTATTGAATAATAAAATAATGTTAAAGAAAGTAATATCCCAAATGAGCGGCAATATTATCATACATTGAATACAATTAGATAATTATTTGAATTTCGATTGAATTTGTCTATTTTTAAAAATAAATATATAACCCAACGCAATCCAGTTTTTAGGGTAAAATTCAGAAAATTATTTGAAAGCACTGATCTTGGGGCCTATACAAATTTTGAATATTTAGCACAAAGCTTAATTCTATCCAAATGCAGTTTGCTGAAACAATAAAAAAGTTCTTTTTCAGTATTTTGACGTTGTCTCAGAACGGTCTATAACTTTTACCTATTGGACTGAAGTTTGTTGTTTTTAAATATAAAACGTCATAGGAAAAACCGGCCAAAATAACATTTTCATTAATTTTAACAATTATTCTAGACGCATAACAGATATATAGACGCACAAACCACATAGTTCAATCGAATAAGATTTTGATTTGATGCAAGAATAAATAAATATTTTAATTGGAGTAGATATTACCTATTTTTCAGTTAATACGATAAATAACCATAGCAAAAATACAATCCAAAATTATTTGATGTAAGTGCAAAAATGGGTACGTGAATTTTCGAAAGAATCCATAATAACTACTTCCGAAAATCACCTCATACAGCATCAAATCATTCAAAAATTGTATAATCATAAGGAACTTAATTCTAAGACCAAGTTCTAGGTATCATGTGTATATATTTTTTGCCTTGTTATTATTCAAAGTTTAGAATGAGGTTTATTAATATCAGACTCGGTTCAGATTTTGATGATTAAATGAAATGCAAACTGAACAGATTTTTATGATTTAAGGAACTCTTTTCAGTTTTGGTAGGTTATTGCATAAAATGAAGGATAGACAATAAGGCGATATCTGAAGTAACCTCAAAAGATGTTTTGATGTTTAGAAAACAATTTATATTTTTTTTTAATTTGTTGAGCTTTTGTGGTAACAATTGACACTGAAAATACAGTTAAGATATCTTTGGATATGGTCAGATGAAACAACCTAATGTGATAAACCACTTCGTCGTTACCAGATATATATTGTAGAGATCCACCACCACAAGAGGTGAAAGGTGTATTTGTAGTTGTTCTAAGCAGTTTGCTATATAAAACCAGCTACATCAGGTAATTAACATAAAAGTTATAGACTAATATCTGAGACATTTCCCATTTCCAAAGTTATGCAAAATTTTGATACACCAAAAATCACTGTGTCATATTGATCAAAATTTTTAATACAACTTTTCGAAATTTGCATTATTTATTTTGAAATAAAAATCAACTAAAAATCGTATTGTCCTTCGGTCATTATTTGGCTTAGCTTCCACATAAGTATCCTGGCGGTTTTAAGCTTATAAAACTTTTAAATGTAAACTATTGAAATTTGGTACAATATTTTTAATAAATGGGTCCATGTTTTGCTATATGTTTTCTCATATAAAGCCCCTTTTTACGTTTAAATATAAGCCAATTGAGCACAATTATATTTGCAACTGATTTTACTGCACATAACTAACGAATATCACTCCATATTTTATTATATAAAACATCTTCCAGAAAACGGATTTTGTTGAAAATCGTCACTATTAAATTTCTAACAGCCTTTAAATTATATAATACTAATTTGGCTATAGGTTCCATTAAGGAAGTTTTAGCAGATAAGACTATAAAATTTGAACTAATATTATTGATATTTTGAAATGTTTTTTAATTTATGTATCTAATTTGGCAATTATCGGGCCATATTCTATAATAATATTCGTCTTAAGTTTATTATATTTGATTTTGTATACCATTCATAGGTTTATGTATTCGATGTATAATACTACTCAAAACATTTAATAAATATTTATGTTTTGATAAACTAAAATATTTATAAAACAATTAAAAATATCTTAAAGGCATTTAAAAACATAATACCGATATAGTGCCAAAATTATGAAAATAAAAAATAATGTAACAAGACAACCTTCACCTTTGTACTGAAAAGTATACAAAAAATTGTTGCATTTAAAATGACCCCCTAGTGGTTCTAGTATTTACACAAGAGGCTTTTTAAGTGTATTTTCGTTGACAGCAATTTAAAAAAGTTTCATTCACAAAATCATCCAACCATCAAGTCAATGGACAATAATTTTAAATTCATAGAGTCATTAATGTACAAAGAGAGTGTATGGTGAGAAATCAATATTCAATTGGTATTAAACAAGATATTTTGTAAAATGAGAGTAATAAATATACGTAATAATTTTATTTTATGGTATTTGTGGTTTGATGTTGTTGTACAACAATATCTGAGAATAGAAATAAAATAAAATTATCGAAAAACTTGGTATTTTTGGATATTAATGGAGTTTTTCTTTGCATAAAGTCGTCAATGTGGCGACACACGTCAATCCTGCAAAACAAATGCTGATGACTAATTCATGGTCCACGTTTAGGAAAACATATGGTGGAACATGTTCATACTCTACACACAGCGGTATAAACATGAAGATAAAAACAAAAATAACAATAACAAAAATAGAAATTGAAAATGAAAGAGAAGTAGAAAAACAGAAAGAGGAACAATATTTCGTGTTTGTTACAAATCTATTGGAAAATGACTTTAAGGGATAATTGCTAACGAACGAAACGCGTATTGCACTTGACATAATCCACAAAAAGAAAGGTAAATGTGAGAAGAGGTTTTTGTCAAAAGTGGATTCTATATATAATTTTTCTTAATGTATGTATACTATAACATGCAATTAAATACAAGTACTCAATATATATATATGAATGGAATACTTTTTTTCTTATTTATTTGTGTCGAAATGCCTTTAAGCCGGATAAGTTTTCTAGGGGTTTATAAATTTTTAATGAAAGAGCAAAATAAAATAGAATTTTTTACCATTTCGTCTTCTTCTGTGTCAAGTGATGCTGTTAATTCAAGAATTTCAACGTCGTTATCATTTAGTAAATGCTGCTGTTGCTGCTTAATATCAAGCGCCTCGTATTCTTCTAGATCGATGACGAGGTTCTCACATTCATCCATCTTGTAGGTAGATTTTTCTCTTGTAGCCCCCTGTGTAGGCGGGCCTTGATATATTGAATTTTCAACCTTGCAGCCGTTTTTCACAATTATTATTTAATTCAGTTTTTCCTTAACTGGTTTACATAGATTTTCTTACAAAAGTAATTTAGTTAACAATATTTTAAGATTTTCTTTCATTAAAAAAAAACAACTAAAAAATTGAGCTTTTTGTTCTTGTTGTTGGAAATAATTTAATTTAATAAAACATGCATAACTTTTTCCTTTCACATACACTGCGTAAAAAATACTTGTTAAAAAGTCCTTGATTTCAGGAATCTTTGAAATTTTATTTTATTTTCACTCTTTCATTTATTTTAATATTAAAAATTTTCTAATAATCTTTTGCATTTAATTTTTGATCATAATTTTATATCATTAATAACTTTCAACAATTTTTCTAATTTTTTCCACAAATTTACATATATTTTTCATAAAATTTTTTCTTTCTTTTATTTTCAGCGACCGTAACGTTTTAATTCTTCTGTATATAAAATGTTTGTGACACTGGAAATTCTGGGATTTTCATAGCACTGCAATGCCTGCCTGTGTGGATTTTGATGATTTTCCACAAATCATGCGCAATAAAACGGAAAAATAATACAAGAAATAAAAGTTGACATTTAAATTTTGGTGGTGGTTTTCTACTGAAAGTGCTGGATGTAAGGCGACATCTATAGAAGTTACTGGTTATACGAAAAGGGGGTTGATGCCTTGAATTTCTTGTTATTGAATAAACTGCTATAATTTTATTCAGGATTTTATGTTGACTAAATAGTCCTTGTGGTGGAAGTAATTAAAATGCGATGGAGTTTAACTGCACTAAGGGTATAAAAGCTTTTAAAATTTATTTGGAACATTTTAACATAACTTCACTAAGGACATAAAAGCTTTCTTGAGTTTCCTAAAGATTTGGAAATTTACTAGAAATGTATAGTTTATTGGATTTAATTAAAAGGGAAGTATTTTTACTTATGATTAAGCGCACTGGCTGCGCCCTAGATTTCGAAAGAAATGTCATAAATCATAACGTGTATTAAAAAAATCATGCTAAGGGAATTTTAGCAGATAATACATAATACTTGCATGGTATGGGTCAACCACTTCACTGTTCACTGACTTTATCCGTAATACACTGAGAAAGTAATTTGGATAGATCCTCACTTCGACAGTACTTTAAATACTCAATAATTAAAATTTGCTTTTTAAAGGGGTTACCTTACCCTTCAATTCTAACCATCCTATATTTTGTTCAGAACAGTTCCTTGAGAAAGCTACTGGAACGAAATATGTTATTTAGACATTCGGAATCCAATGTTTGCATTGTATGGGAGCTATTTCTACCCCTAATCATATCCGTTCAATTTTTTTCCTGTAATTTATTTCCATGGGAATGCGATTGAATTATTTAGATATTTGATAATCAATATTTGCTTTGTATGTGGCTACCTCCCTCTAGCCCTATTTGTTCTATATTTTGAACAGTAACTTAGTTTCTTGAAAAAGTGAGTGGGACTAAAATTGAATTGTAAAATTTTTTCAGTAGTATAAAAGTTACCTAATTACACTTAGTCTGTACTTTTCTTGCAGAATGCATATGTACGTGACAGTTAGTAGTTATTTGGTCCAATTGAAAACAAAGTGTCTTTTGGCAATGCAGTATAAATTGTCGATGTGATCGATTTACGTACATTATTTCTATTCGAAAATGCTTTAAATCTTCAGTAAAACTTACGTCCTATAAACTAATTTTCTAAGTTATGCTTAAGAGTCAAACCCCCAATCTGGTGTAACATTACTGGTCCAATATTTCCGGTAGTTGTCATAAAAATGTCTTTAAAACAGAAATAGCTATCCGATATAAGGTAATCTATTGTATCTTTTTATATTCCATACTATTTACGCTGATGAATTTTATCAATTTACTACCTATTTTGTGGTAGAGATCTATCCTTCATTAGATCTTTACGATAATCTTGGTGAAGATAAAACGTTCTCTTAATTTTTAAAGTGTGTTATCTGATTGCATCCAAAAGTAAATCTATTATCTATTTAGGATTTATCGCAACCAGAAAAGGTGAGAGGTTAAGTGTCGTAAATGTACATCGTAACACTTAAATAAATATTCTCAAACACTTTTAATATGAAAGATAACATTAGGGGTCAAAATGCCCTGAAAATAAAATGGTCTCATTTTAATTTGATTTTTATTAAAGGACCAACTCCACTATTTGAAAAACAGTTTTATACCAAAAAACACTGCCACTCTCTTGCCTTGGATGTAGTCGCTTTTGCTTTGTTGTTCTCACTTTACACACTCCATCTGAATAGAGTTGGTTCAATTAAAATTCATTACTAAATAAAAAAGTGCACCACTTTGAATTTTGTTAGAGCACACATAGATGTTGAGTGAGAAATACCACTTCGATGGGTGGTTCAACATGGCAATGGCCCAAAGTCAAAATGATCAAATTTCTTGGATTGACATCATAACTCGGGGATTTGAATGTTGTAAAGAATTTCGTTGGTGTTTTATAAGAAACAACTAAAATTTCTTTAATATTATATATGAAACGATTTAGATAAGTTTTGATAATATATAGGAACATGTAGCTAAATTTTTAAAGTAACCTGTTTATCTTGAATTTCGTTTTCATATTTTTTGATACACTGCTTGTATTTTTGAAAACACAATTGTTTTCAGAACAACAACAAGTAATAATTTCAAATTCCAACGAGTTATGATTATAAGTTGGTTTTGTGAGCATATCAACTAAAACAGAAAAAGAGAATGACAGAAGGACAGTGAGTGCATAAAATATACTTTGATTTATTCTTGGCGTTGCAAATGGAATGACCTACTTAATAAGGTTCTATCATCACTTGTTGTGGCAGAAGTTTTGCACAGTTTTAAGCGTGTCATATAGATTTATACTAAGTAAAGTATTTTGCACAGTGTGTTTCTATTGATCTCTGGAGATATAAAAAACAAGTGAAAATGATTTCTTTGTGCCAATTCTTTTATATCTCTCACCACGATCAATTTAAAATTAATTGTGGGAACATATTGAATGTTTTCTATAATGTTATGACATTATCACTTTATCAATGGACCAATTATGCACATTTTAAATAGATAACTTCTTAGATCAATAATAGTATACTTAGCCAAATTTCATTTAACCCAATCAGATATGGTGATGTGAGCGTGCCAACCATAGACAACTTTGCTAAATCTACTCAGGTTTTGATTTGATGCATGAATATATACTCTTTTGGGTCTTCGATGATTCCATTTAGGCATTAAAAAGCAAATGACAAACTATATATGACCTCACCACCCCATGTCTGCAATACATTATTATGATACTAAAATTTATGTTAAATTTATGCGTCTTAAAGCGATTTTGTGTAGGTTTATATGGGAAGTATAAAAAAATTATGGACCGACCCACGTTTAATTTCGCTCTGCTATTTTGGCATTTCACTCTTATTTCACTAAAAATTTTTTAAATAAGTATCAGAAAGATATTTGGAAGGGGTGTGGTATGGGACCTATAAGAAATAATGGACCGATCCTCGTATAATTAAGAAAATCATTTTAGAATACAAGAATAAGACTTAGTTTTTGCAAAATTTGGTTAAAATCGTTTTATATCTAGCAATTTTATGGGCTAAAAACCCCGTTTAGAGAGGACATTCGTATGGGACCTATATGAAATAATGGACCGATTATAACCAGTTTCAATAAGATATCTTCAAAATTGTGAACAAACTTTATATGGATATGCTTAAATCGACTCAGGAAGTGATTCTGGGTCGAACGATTTACTTTAAAGTGGTGCTAAGACTTTTTCTTCTGCCCGTTACAAACATCTACACAAATGTATGATAGATATCTCTTATGACCTTAAATTGGGTCAAAAAGATATAATATTTGATTAACTTTAAATTTGTATTTATATAGATCGTATAGTTTGTAAATATATTTTCTTCTTCATTCACTAAATCCATGATTATATTATAATGATCTGACACATAAACTGAATTAGACTTTAGAATTGATATTTTTATATAACTGTATATTCTGCGCTTGGGAATCATTTCATTTTTAATAAAAATATGTAATGATTTAATGTTTTCATTAAACTAATGAAAATAAATATTCTTAAATTCAATTATCAATTTAAAATTATTTTACAATAATTAGTCCACTTACCTCTATGTTCAGTTCCATTGTCTCCACTTCATCATCTTCATCCGTTTTTAAAGATTTCTTTGGCTTTTTCTTGACTTTTGCCTGTTTGATTCGGAGTTTCTTCTTATTTAAATAATAATCAATTAGTGAAATATTTTTATCTTTTGGACTACAAGTAGACAGCAGATGTTCCTCTTGTTTTTCTTGTTTCTCTTGTTTTTGTTGCTGTTGTTGCTGATGTTCTTGGTACAATAATAATTGTGTGAGGTAGGGTGGCATTTCTGCATAATAATTATTATCGTTGGTATTTACATTAATATTATTACAAATGTTGGTGTTATTACAAATGTTATTGCAGTTGGCAAGATTAATATCAGCATAGATGATATTATTATTTTCTTTACTACCTCTATTGGCATTTTTGTTGGTATTTGTATTTTTATTATAACAAGACGATGAGCATTTAATAATGGTTATATATTTGTCATCATCTTCATCATCGTTATTATCATTATTATTATTATTGTACTTAGAGTCATACTTATCTTGAAGATGGTCGTTAAAAACTAGCATAGACTCAATGACGTCGCCATAATCATGGTAGTCTTTATTGTTGTTATTGTTATTGCTATTGATGTTGCAGTTGTCATTGTTGTTGCTGTTGTTGGTATTTATATCGCACTGTACATCATCAACTGCATCATTGCTCTTGTCATCATTGTTAACAATCTGCTGTTTTTGTATACTTTTTGTAACTGTCCAATGGTCCAATGAATGTAAACAAGTGTTTTCTTGGTTAAAGTTGTCTTTACAATTTTCCTGCTGCTGCTCCTGGTGCTGCTGATGATGATGCCCCCGTTGCTGTTGTGTTTCTGGTAGTAGTAGTTGTTGTTGTTGAGGTTCATTTTCTTGTTGTGGTTGTAACGTCTTTTGGCTGCCATTGCTACATGTAGTTGTACAACTGTTGGTGATGACAACAATGTCGCCACCATTTGGTGTATTCTTGACAGCATAGTACTCACATAATTGATTCCTATGCTCATCCTTAAGTGCAATATACTCGGAACTTTCTGTGAATTTACTTAAAATATGGCTGGCTGTTGCCAAATCTTTTTCAGATAATGCAATCGTTAAACTTGTAGGATTTTTCGATATACACTTGCCCATAGATTCTGCTCTTTATTATAATGATTTCACAGTCTCTGCCTATTTGTATCTATATGACAAAACTAATGATAATGTTAAAGGTGTCGCCCCTTAAAGGTAATAAGTTGAAAATAAAAAAATAAAAAACAATTTTCAGTTTTTATCTCTTTTCTCCTCAAAATTGCAATCAACATTTATTTTTCATTTGTTTGTTGAGGAACTGATTTCGGTTTAAATTTAACGTTGCACAGTGGTACGTTTTAGAGAAAGTTAAGAGATTTAAATATATTTACACATACATTAATTACTTTTTCTTAATTTCATGAAATTTTGTATTTCATGAAATACAAAATTTTTTCGATACGGAACACCGGAACGCTTCTGGACAGTCGAAAAAGTATAGACGTGAGCAATTGGAAGCAAAACATGAAGGTAGTTTTTCCGCACAAGAAACACTTGCTTTATAATTTAGAATCGTTTTGAAAGGAAGTTTAGCTTCAAAAAAAATTTACTTCTACATCGTATTGCTAATGAAGAAAAATGTGGTAATGACGAAAATAAGGCATCTGAAAAACCATTATCCATGACGTCAATCAATATAAGGTGGGATCTGTTAAAATTTAATCAGACATTCACAGAAAATCAGTACCGAATACAATTTTTACGTTTAAATAGCAATCAATGAAAAGTTACCACAATATTCGACCAGTCACTTTGTTTCAGAGGATATTCCGTTTTAAGAGCATTATTACAAATATCACATAGATATTTGGGAGGGAAAGAAAATATACCAAACGTTTTCGGTAGTTGATACCAATTTGGGTTTTAATGACCTTATGAGCTTAACTGATATTTTTGACCAATGATTATCAATTATGTTTCAGTCCATATAAGTTTTATATTGTATGGGAATATGGAGGTATGGTAAATAAAGTACGTAAATAAAGCACGCTAAATTTCTAGACAGAATACCTTTTATAGTATTATTATTTATTTCTATTACTTTGCGCGACAGAAATCATACTTTTGTATACCTTTATTTTTGGTCTGCAATTCTCTTTAAAAAAGAGCCCAACATATCTCCACGGGCCTTAGCTTCTGTCAGTTAGTAGGATATGCCACTCTTGCTTGACATACCAAGAAAATTTGTGAAATTGTGTCAATTATTGAGCTCTAAAATGTTCTTCAATATTCCCTTGAGCTTGAAGGGAAATACCCCCTACCGTTACATCGCCTGGGATCTATCGCTGTTAACACCATTAGATTACCTTAGAACTACTACATTCTTTTTGATCTATGGCACTAGATACCAGTGGAAAACTAAACACTTCTACTGAGTTGGATGAGGAGTTGGAGATGAATTTTAAGGGGTGATTTCCGCTTCCGTGCTTCTTTCAGATTCTTTTACAAAGCTATTAGAGGAATTATTCCACACAGAACCAAGTGCAGTCAAATCGTTATTGCGTCAATGTGTTTTCGCATTCATCGAAGTGTGCATCTTGATTTCTGGCAGCAAGTACTGCTTGGAAGTCGTTTGTAAATGTAAAGTAAATTTTTAGTTTTCAAAGATACGTAAAAATGTAGTTCCTTAAAGGGTTCGAACATTTACAGGTAAATAAAATAAAATAGGTCTTATTTATTAAATCGTAATGGAGACCTCTGTTTTTATAACTCATTCATTAGATTTTAAGAGTATATGTATTTTTGTATATTAATGTACATATTTATGTATCAAACTTTTATGAAAGTTTCCAATAAAATTTACAAACAATTAATTATGAGAAATAATTAGAACAATTAAAAATAGTAATTGAAACTGCCATGAGTTAATTAATATAATCATAAAAATTAATTTTAATAATTAAGAAGATTACTATTAATTTAATTATTATTATCATTTTGATGAAAGGAGAAAATCAAACAAAAATAAATTAATATAAGCAAATTCGTAATTGAACTTGATTTTAATTTTTTCTGTGTAAGTCAATAACTGCACGTTAGTGTGGAACCAGAAATGATGTTCTAATAATACCTGTACTGAACTCACGAATTATAAACTTAGAAATCGTCTTTGGCACGATACCTTTAAGATTAATCTATAATATCGGACTGATGTGCAAATATTTCAAAAATTTCTAGCAAATATGTTTTAGTATTAAAATTCATTCAGAGTACTGTGGAATAGACGAATAAAAAAAGTTTCAATTTATATTATAGAATGATATTTTTTATTAAAATCATAGTATGTACCACTGTGCATCTGTCTGCTACTATTTTCTTAAGATATTTTCATTGTTTTTATTTTCGTTATATTACGGTTTTTGTGTGGTTCAGACTAAAAGGTTTTTAGTAACTAATAAACAATTGTTTTATAAGATGATATCATATACACTAACAATACACACAGACATACGTACATATGTATTTATATGCCAAATAATGTAAAAATCTATTTTCTATATATTTCTTTTTTTAAACTCTAATATTAGAAACAAAAGGAAAAATAAATAAATAAATAAAATAACGTAATGAAAAATATAAAGAAAAGAATCAAAATGAAAATGTTATTTATTTTTTAAGATTGTACGAATATTGTTTAAATATTTTCTAGTTTTGTTTTCTTGTTTCAATGTTCATTCAATTTTAATGTCTTGAATTTCAATATTGGCGCCTTCAAACACACAAAATTCACAAATGTAGTTCAATATATGTAACAATCATTACCCAGCAAACATGTGAATACAGCTTAACTCAGAGAATGAAATTGTTGAATAATTCTTTAATAATCGCAAATTAATAAAAAATATATAATATTTTTAATTTCAAAAATTTAGGGCAAATTTTTTATTTACTATTTTAAAGCGTGAGATCGAAAACTTCTTAACACAAGTTTTACAATTAAACTTTTAACCCAAGTATTATTTGATGTTTTTATACCCTCCACCATCACAGATGGTTACGAGGGTATATTATTTTTGTCACTACATATGTAAAGTAAAGAGAGAATCATCTCAGTCCCCATAAGCTATTTATATTATTGCATCGAATCAAAAACTCAGTCTATCTGTAGAAAACATTCTCACGCCCTGAATAATCCTGAGATCACCTCAAAATTTCGAAAAATAACTTTCCTAATTTGTCCAACATAAAGTAACTAAATATAAACGAAAGTTTAATGATAATATTCAATTATATATTTTTCATCATCGAACAAAAAATCTTCTAAATACGATCAGTAGGAAAATTGTTAATGACTGCAATGTGTAAACATTTTATACTCCTAAAAATTTGTGTTTTCTATGGGTCGCCATTTTTAACATAATTTTATGAAATTTTCCTTATACATTTATTTTAAAAACATAATGACCTCAAAGAAACTAGATTGTCCTGGAGTCATAATTTGACCTGGCCCCCATATAAGACCCCTTCCCGGAATATGATGTATAGATTATAAAACTATTAAATACACATCGATTTTGTAAAGTTTGGCACAGTTAATTTCCTAATGATCTTGAATATTTGTTAGTTTTTTCAAATGTCGGTCAGTATTTTAATATAGTTCCCATACAACGGTCCTTCCCGAAAAATGGTTTAGAACTTAAAAAACTATAAAATAAGAAAAAATTTTCTAGCTCTCCTGAATATAAGTTATTAATTTGACAATACCGATCCGTATTTTTCTATAGCTCCCACGTAACGTCTCTTCCTGGAAAACATATTATAAAACGCTTAAATAAAGACTAATTCCCTTGAAATTCGGCACAATGATTTTTCTTACTTTAAAATGTAACATTATTTTTAACAATATCAGTCCTGTAGCTCCCACATAAGGTCCCTTCCTGGAATAGGCGATCTTGGTCCATATCATCCCGGAAAGCAGGTTTAAGCTTATAAAACTAATAAATAGTGACCAATTCTATTGAAATTCGGCTTAATTGCATTTCTATTTGTCTTTAATATATATTTTTAATCAGACCAATATCGGTCCATGTTTTGCTATAGCCATTAGCAATACCATATATTTCACTGTAGTTTTAATCGGCATTTAAGCTTACGAACGAATACGTTTTTTGGTGTAATATCTTCAACTCAAGAAAATTTTTTGTAATGGTAATAGTGGAGGGAGATTCGACTCAGTCAAATATAGTATTCCTTTGAAAAACATGTCAGTTAATTTGTTTAATATCAAACGACTGTTAATCTGATTAAAATTAGTGACCAGAAAAAGTGCATACTAAAATTATTAAATATGTTCAACAAACCTCAACTTAGCCCTACAAAAAATTTGCCAAACATTCAAAGATCACCCTTCATTTACCAGTAACGTTAATAGAAAACTTGATTTTGGTTAAGGAACACATTCTGTTGGAAAGCAGCCATTAAGCTCAGTACTCGGACTATTTGGTACGAAGAGTTAAATTAATGTAGGATTAAAAATATAAAAAGTTTACACGCACAAAAAATTTAAAGGCCAAAACCAGAGTACTGAAATTGAAGTCAAATTTTCCCTAAAATATTCTTGCCGAATAATGGATGTCCAAACGTATGTTGGGTCAGATTTTTCAGAACATGCTGATTGAAATTATATGTTTCTGTTGCACGAGGGAATATTGAAAAAAGTTTAGGACCCAAAAGCTGTCAACATTTTCCAAAGAGTACTAGATATGGCAAGCAATATGTAGTTGCGGCAAAAGAAGCAGATAATTTGTACATCAAGGAATGATTACAAAAAATTCATTCGTAAGACTTCATAATGTGTCCACTTTTTTCGACCTGACATTGTATAAGAACAATAATGAGGTGTTTGAGCCAAAAGAGGCCTATCCTCCAAACTATCCGATGCTTAGACAAGAGGAGAGATATTGCGCTCTTGTTAAATGAGAATAAATGAGAATATCACAAAAAAGATGTTCAAGAGTGTGATAGATTTTAAATGGATTTGTACTACCTGCTTGAACAAAATGACAGAAAGCGCTATAAAAACATAAAGTGTATCTGAAAAAGGTTAAGCTGTAATAACAACTTTAATCCAATAAAAAATAAAGACTCTCAGTTTAGTGGTTTTATTAACATAGGCGAGTTGTTATTTTACATTGACAGTCCAAATCGAAACTTATACTTTTTACTTTTACTTATATCGCTTTTTTCTTGGGGTTATTTATGGAGTTAAAAGCTAAATATGATTTAATGCAATAATTGTGTTTGCTGGGTTCGAAATGGTTGTTTGCTTATGTGGTGGGTACTTGTTGTGGTAAATTGATAAGAAATATATGAACTTGCTTTAAAACAAAATATATATAAATATATACATATGTATGTACATATTACATTCAAAAACAGTTATGCACTTATATATGCATTTATATTGTTGGTATTGCACTTTGTATTAAGATTTGGTTTATTGTTATTTGCCAAATACTTAAAATTGTTCAATTTTGAATTTTATCCACATTTTCGTTTTGCAAAAAACAAAAAAAAAAAAAAAAAAAACAAAAGAAAGGAAAATAATTTTTCTCTTGGCTTGTTTCTCTGATAAAAAGGTTGATTTCTTTTCTTGGTTTTTAATTTATAGACCAAATCTGTAAAGAAAAAGCAAACAATAGAAATTATAAGTTAATATCAGTAATATTTAAATGGTCAATGTATTTTTATGTAAAGACCAAATAAAACTAGTAAAAGTTACAGTCAGTAAAGACCGACTCTTCAATGCCCTACACCACATAGTTGGTTATTAACGGTAGCTATCAAAAATTTATGATTGAGCCTCTTATAAATAATGTTTGGAACAAATTTCGTTAAACGCTTTTTATTCAGAGATATTTATATATCTGATATATTTACTCAATTTTTAAAATATAAAACGAAAACATTTAAAACCAAATTCAAAAGGGATGAATCGAAATGGAGAAAAATAAAATAATGGATTAAAAATAGAAGGTAAGGTAAGGTTTATGTGCCCTTGGAAGCAAACATTCGTTAAAAAATGGGACGTTTTTCCAAGAAAAAGAAATTGAAGGAAAAAATTGTATTAAAAATTCTCACACGTGAAGATAAATTTACACTCTACTTCTCTTTGTCGAGCAGAGAACCACAAATCATATGTACAACAAAAAATGAGTTTCGTATTACCAAAAGTCTCTTAGCGTTTTAACTGAAAAATTAAATGGAAATAACGAGTGGGATCGAAAAATTCTTAACATACATACATGTAAATAAAATTTAAACTATTAATTTTAAAGTTTAAATTTTTATTTGATTGAAATTGTTCCATTTACAAGGAATATTTTTAATCACTAGTGTTGAAATTTTAAATCTTTTTCGGAAACTTTTCCATTTACGTTCCATCCTTTTAAAATTTACCATATTTTTAGACACATTTTTGAGCTCTTTTTTAACAAAAGCCTACTATTTCTCCGCCGGCCTTGGGAAAAATCTGCAGTGCAAACGTTACGTCATCCATTATGAAGACAAGTTTTTAGCAAACTTGACTTCCGTTTCCGTGCCCTATTGTAGACCTTAAATTTCTCAGAAACTCTTTGATCCAGGTGTGTTTTTAAAACTGCATTAGCTTTATCATTTTGTTCCTCATACAGCATAGAAAGCAGCATTGAGCTCAGAGATCTTTCGAAATGCTTTTTATTTTTTGATTTTAGAAACATCGTCTGGTATTTCTGGTACTGTTTAATAACATTGGAAACAGTTTGACGGCGGACTTAAGAATGCTTAGCCAACTTTATGTAGGAACAAGTTGGGATTTGTTAAAGTTAATAATTAATAATTTTGGTGCGCACTGATGTATTTTACAAAAGTAAATTGACAAAAAAGTGAAATAGTACTTGGGTTAAAATGTTTGTAAAAATGTGTGTTAAGAAATTTACGATCTCACACCTTAAGTCCGAACAGCTTACCCGATTTCAATGAAATTTCACACATGATAGTAAAGGTTTCGTGAATATTAATTAGGACTTGTTACTTTTTAACCCTACTTTGATCATTTTATTAGAAAATTTCTTCTATCAAAAATGTATAATCAAAAATGTATAATATTACTGATACAAATAAGATTACTTTTACAAATTTGCAAAAAAGCGCGTTTTGCTTACTTTTTTTTCAATTTATTAAGTTTTTATTTTCGAATAAAATTTAATCTTTCTTAGTTATATTTACAAAACTTTCTATTACCAGACATTTTAGAATAAAATAACATACTTTTTTAAAAAATTCCTAAAATTTAAAGCTTTGAAAACTTTTTTCATTATACAAAATTTTATATTTTAAACACGGTATACATTACTTGAGAAAATTTTTGGCAAAAAAATACTGTTGATTCCATGGAATTTGTTTTGATTGTGTTTAATAAAATAGTAGGTATATATTAAAAATCGGATGAAATTTGCATGCTCTATAGCATAGAAACTGAGTCAAGATCGGCAGAATAGTAAAATCTTATATTTCTGTAGAAAATATCTCTTAAAGAAACCATACGACCTGTGTTACCGTTGATGCGACTTTAGTCGCAAATTGCAACCTTTTCAACTACGTGTGACATTTTGTGTACTTTTTCAAATTTCCCCTTTTTATTCCTTTGTATAATTTGCACTTTTGACATAGAACTTCATTAAAATTTTATAATTCGGATTACTAGGGGCATATCAATAAATTTTATATAAATTTTGGATGAAAAGGTTAAAATTTAGAATGATAGAATTATAAAAATTCATCAACTGTCCTACGAAATTTATATTGGAAAACGAAATGGTGTTTAATTAAAGAAGAAACTAATTGTTGGCTTTTTATTCAGGGAAACAGAGCAAATACATAATTTAAAACATTTCAAAATTGTTAATTTTTGGAAAATTTAACCTGTGTTTGGTTCCAAAATTCACAATAAAGGTGCTACTTTATTTTCCAAACTTCCCTTTTTGTGCAATTTTTCGAAAAATCTAACGGTAATAATGCATACAACAAGCGTTTTCATAGGTGCTCCCTGGCAGTATTTACTCATACGAAATTTAATTAAAATCAATTAATTAGATAAGGAATCTGGATCGTTTCTATGACCCAAAGTATCCAATTTTGGCACCCTGTGAAGTGGCCATGCTAGTTTCTTAAACTCGTTTACACCTCCACTAACACTTTGTGAAAATTTCGCATAATCAGACTGGATGCTACAAAGTTTCAGATATATTTTCATTTCATTATAACATACACCACAAAAGATGGTTGGGGTATTATGCATTTGTGCAAACGTTTTAATTATACCGTTTCTGAGTTGATTTGAAAAAAAATGTAGGTCGCAGTTTTCAACGTATCTTGATGAAGTTTTTTTAAGTATCATTGGTAACGATGGATTATTTCACCTAAGTCCCTAAGTCCAATATATGCGCTGTTAATATAGTAAAATTTTATAAAATTAAGATAAATGTAAGCAAAAATCTATGTACGAAATTTTACGAGGATCAGTTCGTTATTTCTTTTAGCTTTCGTATAATGCCCCTAGAAAAAAATATTACAAAATCCATATATTTTACATAAATGTAAGAGTTATTATATAACACACTTTAGTATAAATCAGAGAAACAAGTCGTTCATTCGATTTTGTTAACTGTCATTTCTAACCAAGGCTAACATTCTTACCCTTTTACTCCCCCTAAGAGGGTTATAAAGTTATGCAACATTACTTAAAGGCATATTAAAATTGCTTTTCACTTAGAACATACAATACTGCAGCACATATTTATATGGGAAATGCAAAAAATTTCTGGGTAGGAGCATTTCAGTTCATAAAGGTTGGAATAAAATTTATATATAAGTATTTAATATCATATAAAAAGTACCTGGAACAAATATCTTTAAATAATTGGTTAAATGTTAATAATATATGGACAAAGATGTTCACTCTCTCATTCCGAAAAACTGACTTTTTTAGTAAATTTCTCACACGGCTGTTTTAAGATGTTAATCCCATTACAGATTAGACGATTTTAGCCTTGACATTTGTTCCTCCTCAAAATACTACAGAAAAATATTGAAAAATGAACGAAATTTTGATAGGGCTAGTGGAGAAATTATTTCCTCTAATATCTTCGGATGTACTTTCTTTCTTTCAGATTTGGAAAATAAACACAATTTGTCTTAATTCCTATTTCAAACTTTTTATTGAATCCACATAGCTATATGATTCTAGTATAATTTTTTAGAATATTTTTGAACCAGACTAGGGCCAATCAAGTCCGAAATAATTGAAATATCTTTCCATGAATAAGTTAAAATTTTACTTTGGTCAAAATAGCTTTTAAACTGTACATTATCCACAAATGTTAGCGTAAGTAAAATAAACATAGGATACCCACTTCTCGTTTATAGGAATGTTCATGTGATATTTTGTAAAAAAAAAAACATTCAATTCCAAATTTCCAGAATTTTTTCCAAGAAAAGTGTTTTGGCACCACTGTGCGTCGTGAATATGACATTATGATTAAATTTTACATTGATGATGATTCATTAGAGCTCAAAATCTTTCTCTTCCGAAGTTGTAAAATGAACAACTTAATTTGAATTCTCTAAGGATCGAAAATTGTAATATTTTTATTTTTTAATAATATATTTTTTGCTTCAAATTAAAATCTAACATTTTCACCAAAATAGTTTAAGGGAAAATGATTATATTTCATAAAATAAAAAAATTCTTATTTGCAATTTTATTACATTAATTTTTAATAAAAATATGTACGTAAAAATATTCTCAATAATTATGGAAATCTTTGAATTTGTTCCGTAAAAAATCGGAATTTAATAAATTTAAAAATTTAAAACGTTGTAACTGTAGAACTGCTGATAAAATTTTATGTCCTAACAAATACTCGTTCAACACTTGTTTTTTTTTCAATTTTTTACAATATAAATTAATGTTTAGGTACATACATATATTTTATTGAACATATATCTCCATGTGTGTGTAGGAATGTTGTTTAGTAATTTTCTTCTGTGCGTTGACAACCTGGGAAATCATTGCTGTCCTAATAAAAATACCCTAAAGACATATGTAACATAAAAATAACTTAAAAGGGAGAACATAATATAGAATATTGTCAATCGTATAGTTTATTTTTCCAATACTCTATTAAGTAGTAATAAAACATGTTAAAAAATTGTAGTCAAACCAATACGACTATGGGAGTACCTGATATGGATATTGAGAAAAGAAATGAAAAGGAGATTAAAAAATCAAGTTAACAGAAAAAGCTTAATTCTCCAATTAATTTACAATATATGGAAACGTATTATTTTATGCATCTAAATTTTAAATAGAGCTGGTTAAAATTAATTATTTCTTTCAGAATGATATCTCGGAATTCAGAACTAGTGCAACTTCCGGTATTTAAGAGTTGTCTCGTTAAGTTTTTAGGAAACAATTAGTGCATCTCATTTTTTACAATAATAAATGTCTTATTATTTGAAGAGGTATGATGCCGAAGTAGCCAAAAATATTTGGTGTTTTTTGTAGACCAAATATTTGTTCTTTTTTCGAAAGAGTGTGAAACCTTCAGATTTGTTTTAATTTAATTTATTATTACATATTACAAAGAAATATTTTATAATTTTTATCAGCAACATAACGTTTTTGACCAAGAAGTTTTGAAAAATCTGCCAATATATACATTTTGTTAACCATTATGCTGCAAGAATAGAAAGTTTTATTTAATTTCGTAGTCAATTATTATATTTGCACTTTAATTCTACTAGTGGTGAATGGCAGTGTGTTCTTCTTTAATACCAATAAGAAATCACATATACATATATTTTAGATCAAGTCGAATCCGAGTTGGTTTAGTTATTTTCGTCCGTCTGTGAGTGATTCTATTGTTAGTTCGCTTATTTAGCTTATTTTGAGTACCTGAATTGTTTCCAGAAATTTTTAATACTTAAAATAACTATAAATTCTTAAGTTGTGGTACAACATCATCTAAAATTTAAGATTCATATAAGGAGTAAGATTTTAAAAATTTCCCGAAAAAATTCAATTTAAAACTTTTAGCCCACGTATTAATTGATTTTTTGTTTACATACCTTTGTGTCATATGTCAGTTATTATGCTGTTAATCTGATTAAAATGAGAGACAAAAAAATTGGGTACTAAAATTATTAAATATTTTTAACAAGTTTAACAATTTGGTCTTGCAAAAACTTGGCCAAGCATTCAAAGGTCTCTTTCCAATTTTATTATATAGTACCGGGAGAACTTGTTCGTTGATATAATACCTGTTTAAGGTAGAAGAAATGGTTCATATGATGCCTTCGAGCTAAAAATAGAATGCATTCGAAATATATCCGGTGGAAAAGCGGCTCGGTTAGCCGAGTTCTCAGGGTTTTGTAACTTCCTGGTGAAAAATTTTATGTTGCTGATGCTCATGGGAATTTTAAAGAAAAGTCATGACCCAAAAGCAAACAAAATTTTCCAAAAGTCCTTAGTATGGTAAGCAAAATGAAGTTGGGGCAAATGAAGCAAATCACTTACTTCAACGGGCTCTAAAAATTCCGAAATTTACATCAAGAAGGGCTGCTTCCATTTATAAAACTTCATAATGATTCCACTAATTTTTGGCCTGGTACTTGGCTTTTGGTCTTTATGGTAAACATGCCTTTGATTGGTTCATGAACAATATTGTGGTATTTGCACGAAGAGTGGAAATACTCAAAACGGCCTTAAGGTCAGTGGAGAGATATTGGGCTCTTGTTAAAAAAGAATTGAAGAGTGCACAAAAAGTATCGAGAATTGTGGTAGATTTTAAACGAAATGGACCACCTGTTCGAGCAATGTGACAGAATGTACTATGAAAACATTCATGGAAGGAATTTCATCACTAGTGATTAAACTATAAGCATATTTTTTGAAAACTACAGTAATAAATTCAATTAAATAAAAAGCTGTACGTTTAGTGGTTTCATGTATAAAATTAACCCCTCTTTGAAGTTTTCATTATTTAATTATTTTATAACAAAAAGTAAATCAATTAAAGTAATTAAAACACATAAGTCAAAATAATCAAAAAGTAAGACTTAAATAGATCAGTTTATTAAGTATACGCCAGGCACACCCGCAGTTACAAAAACTCCATTCTTAATTTTCAATATATTAAAAAAATTGAAAGGACTATTTATGCAACGAGGAGTATATAATAAATTGGAATTATTTATGGAAGTTATCGGAAAGATATGTAATTTAATTTTAATCAAATAAACTCAGGTGTGAAAAAATATTTAAGTTTTGAATTTCAGCACATATCAAACCTAGAACTGATTCTTTTCTAAATCTTTTTTCATCTCCTAGTTCTTTCGATATTTTTTTATTAAACTTTAAATTATTCATATTAAAGTGCTGTAGGGTAAATATATGTTACTAAAATAAATTGATCAACTATTAAACTACCTTAAACGTAGGATGTGTGGTAATCAAAATCCCAAATACAATAAAATAAACCCACACACACTTAAGCAATAAATGGACACAACAAATCTGGCTAAAAGTGTCAAAGTGTAATTCAAGGAAGTGAATAATTTTTTACAACCACACTTTAATATAAATTCACATATACATACTTATGTATATAAATGATAAGGAACAGAGAAATAATCAAGATTTTTATCATTACTTAAGAAAAATGTTCAAGGAACTTTACAGATAACAATTGTAAGCTTCTCATGTAGTTGTAAATATTATACTCTTGGTGTAAAAATTACATATGTATACGAATAATTCCAACATGTAAAATTCTTTAAAAAATAAAAATTGAAAAAAGCAAACACACATAAACATATATAGATTGATGGAACAGAAGAAGAAAAAGAAAAAAGAGTTAAATTTTTATTTTTCTTGTTTGTTATTTTTTTCATACCGTGTTTGTGTTAAATATTTGAATTTGTTGGTGTGTATGCACATAAAAGAAACATCCATATAAACGATTATATGTTTGTGTACTTATATGGGCTTTTGTCTTATATACTGATATAAGAGGATATACAGTTTTTTTCTTAGAATGTCCTTATGCATACATATAAATACGTTTTTGTGTGTCTTATGTTTTAATGGTGTTGCGGTTTTTTAATAATAAAACAAGTAAGAATGTTATGGTCGGTCAAGTCCGACTATAAAATACCCTGATACGACGATGTTTATAAAAATTTTTTTAAGAATTCTTCTTTAGTGTGCAGTATATTAATGTGAAACTAACATTAAAGTGCATTTTAAAATAAATAAAATATTTAACATAATTTAAAATAAATGGGAGCTACAAGAAATTATGGGCCGGAAGTCATAAAAATTTTCACATAGATTTTTGCTTATAATCATCTTTTTATGACCAATTATTACAATGCTAACGTAAGTATGAGATTTATGCCCAATAGATCTACTTGGTACATCGATTTAGAATAAGATAAGACTTGTTTGTGACAAGTTTATATTAGTACTTTGCGAGTATTAAACTCAAATCCGTGAGGACATCTGAATAGAAGATACCTGGAATATTGGGACGAAAATTCCAATTGCAATAAGAATAGTCTTTGGACCAAAATAATAATGTGCAAATTTCATCAAAATATCTCAAAAATTGTGACCTATAGAGTGTTCACAAATGGACAGCCAGTTGGACAGACAGCCAGACTGACACTCAGACAGACGGACGGACATCGTTAAATCTTCTCAGAAAAAGATTCTAAGTTGAACGTTATATTTAAAGATAACAGCATTTTCTTCTACATATTACTAACATCAGTACAAACACATTGTACCCCAACCACCTACGATGGTGTAGGGTATAAAAATCAACAAAATAAAAAAGTTGTTAGTAGGGAGGTTTAAAATAATAATGTTTATGGATGGAACCAGATTTATATATTAAATAAAATTTTCTATATTTAGTCATAAGGGTTGGCGTAAGAGCACTTCATTTTGTTAATTATTTCCAAATTCCTTCATCCCACTTTATAGTCCATCAATGCACAACATTTTATGAAAATTTTAAGTACAAATTTTGATACCATTATTCTTTATTCGAAAGCCCTGTTTTTACATAGTAGCGGCTTGAAACTTATCTGTGTATATCTGGTAAGGAAATTATAGAAAGTTTATGTGAGGGCATTTTTAAAAGTTAAAAGTACTTAAAACAGCGATAAACTTTACAAGCTTTGCTATGATGTGCCAAATTTAAAATATACACCTCCATTTACTTTATGCTAAATCAATCACAGATTGAAGATGTTGACCTGAAACCTTGCTATTCGTTCTTCAGCTTAAACATCGATTCTGGAAAAAGACCTCTGAAATAACTACAATGAAATATGGTAACATATTCTCGAAAGTACCTATAAATATTGGTTTCTGAACATATATTTCATAGTCCGATTTTTAAAAATAATATTAAAAAATATTTATTTCTCTACCAGATACAATTTGCATAACTAAAAACATTTAGAAAAATATGTCAATTTCGATAAAAATCCTCCATATTTGGGAACCCTTAGGACTAATATAATCTTCCGGGAAGTGGGATTATACAGGAATTATAACCAAGTTGGATAAAATTGGATCAAATTAAAGAATCTTTTAAGCTGAAAAACCTTTCTGGGAAAGCCTTAAATGAAAGCTATTACAAAATATGATCCGATATGTGTCAAATTGGTAACATATTATTATGTCTCTAACTAGCTTGAATAGTTAGAGAAATAATTGTTCGAATTTCAACCAAATGGTTCCAAGTTTAAAACTTTTATGAGTTTCAAACTCTTTTCTGGAAGAGGACTATAATTGCAGCTATAGCAATATTCGCCAAGAAAGTAACACATACTTAAAACAGTTAGAAAATAAATTTAAATAAAATAAGTAAGAGATTTATAAGCTCAAACCAATGTGGTCAATATAGTTCATTAGGTTTGGTCTTCATTTGATAGTTTTTTAAGCTTAAGGCTATTTCCCGAATTTCAGCAGAAATAGTTTGTGTTTAAAACTTTATAAGCATAAAACTAAAATCCAGGAAGCAGCATGGTCAAACAATGATCCCAACAAAATCTAGTTGTATTAATAATAATATATATGCCAATATATATAATATACATGCCAATTTTCTAAAAATTATCTTCAAAGTTTATCAAAATTTTGCATATTTTGTCTAAACTTTTTTCCGTTGATCCAAAATTTTCATGGATTCTTTGAATAAATGAAGGACATGTACATGAATATGAAGGTTGTCGTAGATATCGGGTCCAAAACTTTTTGCTAAGTGAACAGGTTCATTAAGCTAGTTTTAAATTCAGACGATAACAAAACCATGTGGCAAAATTACATTGATTTAGGTTATTATATGAGACATCAAGAAAAACGGACCAAAGCTTAAATCGCTTTAAAGTTTGATTTGACGCAAGAATATAATATTTAATGGATTCCTATTGGATTTCTTTTATGTTATGTACACATAGAATAACAAAGTTAGTGTACCTTCATTACCACTGAGGTGGGATCGCATGATGGTAACAAACTTGATACGTCATACATCTTTACTTTATTATATCCATATCCATACTAATCCACAGACTCCTATACATACAGGTTATTCTTGTGGCCAGCATACTTATGATGGTGGTCAAAAATTGTGTTATATTTATAACTATAACGTTTTTTTCTTACGATCTGATTCTAAATTTATATTGCTACAAATACAGCCTTATTTTTTTTAAATCTATTTGCTTTGAATTCAAAAAATTAAATAGTTATTCGTTGTAATTTTAAGATTTTCTCAGATATCTGTCTATAACTTTAATTGCAATGGACCGATTTTCTATTCATTGGTTTGAAAATTCATAATACGATTGAAAAGAAAAATGACATTATTAGGCTTTTCGAATGTTTCAATATTGCTAAATTGCATTAGATTTTTATATATTAAATATTCTTGTGTATATTATGGTAAATATGTGACTGGTATTTCCCAATAATATTGAGGACTCCTACTAAATATTAAAAAATGCATATGTGTATCCATGTATGTGTTATACATGTTTAGATCACGAGTGTTTGACTAAATAAGTTTGTATTGAAAATGAAAAATGGAATGATATTTATGAGCTTCTATTCATACATTTGGATATGTTATTATATATATGTATATACGTAAGTTTAAATGATTGTTTGTATGTATGTGAATGTATGGTGTTGGTGTCAATAATTTCACATTCTTTAAGCTTTTTAGAATCATATTTTTGTTTCTTTGTTTTCTCTTCTTGTTTCAAACAAGTAAATGTGTTTACACAGCAACAGTCTGAAAGGCATAAAAGGACACACAAAATAAAAACATAAACACATAAACATATTTACATGTGTTAAACATACATGTGTATGGGTTATAAAGATGATGTCGATGATGGCAGGCAGCAGAAGTTTATTTTGGTGCCAAAGGCGTACACTTCAATTTTACTTTCTTCATTGAAGCATAAAAACGTAAAAGCATACAAATACATTACATAAATATACACCAGTAAGTATAAAGTAAGTATGTTAGTACATATATGCGTGTATATGTATGTAAACTTCCTTAATATTGGCAAGTGTATATATGTTTACAATTATTTACAGTCTATATTTGTATGCGGGAGTGTTAAGGGAATAAGAAAAAATAAAATAAAGAAAAAATAAGAATCATTTGGGTATAATGTTTGTCAGTTTAAGTGAGTGCTGTGATGCAAAAAAATAACAAAAAATATGTATAAAATTGTGATCAAAAAAATAGCAGGAAACAGAGCATTTTTGATTATAAATAATTATTATATATCTCGGAACATATTTCCGAACTTTTTCAATTATCTATATAACTTCATAAATGTCTTAAGGGGGTGACCGGAGAAGTGAGGTCCTAACTTTGACACCAACGAACTGCTTCTTCGATTTAAATGAAAGTTTATTTTATTAATAAAAGAAGAACAAACGCAAGTTAATTTTAAAGTTGGATAAATTTCTCTAGAGTGGATTTCAAAAAATCATATATGTCTGCTAAGATCAAATTAAAAAATTTGACCTTTTAATTTATTATTCACTTTAAGGTTTATTATTTTCGGTTTTACAGATTTTTCAAATTTAAATTAAACCTTGTCTATGATGTTTTCAATACATTTGATTATCCGATAGAGTTTTAGACTTTGACGTCTTTTCTAATAAATATAACTTTATCACTTTTGAATCCATAAGTAACATATGGATAAAACGCAGAATTACATTTGCTTGTTTCAGGGAAAAGTTTTCATACTATACACCATCATACGCGGTTTGGGTAATAACCATTTTGCAAATGTTTGTAAAAGGAGGTAAAAATAGTGTTACCACCACTATTATGTGTACGTTTGATTAAGCAACGCTTCTGGCTGACTGTCCATACAAAGTTTTTGTTCAAGGTATAACAGATAATTTTGAAAATATCTGTAAAATTTAGCACATCGTATTATTTTTAAGAATCGTTTTTATAAAGACCGATATCTGAGATTATTTTACTTTTACTTTTTCATATAAGTAAATATATTGAAACTGATTTTCTAACCGCGTTAGCAAGAAAAGGCTGAAACAAGTAAGAGAATAATAAAAAATTATCGGTCAACCCTCGTATCATTTCAAAGGTATACTTTGCTTATACAAATTCATAAGTATAATTTTAAAACTATATATATTCCGTTTATAATACTTTATAATACTTTAATATTAAAGTCTTATGATCAGAAACCCCTATTTAGGAAGGACATTTGAGTGAGAATCAATTGAATTATATGATCAATTTAATAATACTTAATTAATTTTATTACCGTATTTTTAAAATATGCCTTTTAAGTATTCATAACGGAATGAATCCTTAATTTGACCTAAAAGATATTTTGTGTCAATGGGTATAATTTAAAATTTGAATTTCCTTTGCGCATCATCTGAAGAAGCGCATTATTCATCTCATAGTACTATTTTATTTACCACTACTGTTTGTATATATTTATGTATATAGAAAGCATAAATGTTGATGACTTTTCAATTAGGTTTTATGACTTTTCTTTTATTTAACGTAATGGATATACAGGACTATAGTTACAAAAACAAACATATAGATTCTATATATACATATGTTTAAATAGTCTTGGATATTGTCGATTTTGTATAGCAATTAGGAGGCCCATAATGTTTAATGTCACAAAGCCAAAAGACTTTACCATATTTTACATATATTAACTGAAAAATCCATGGCATATTTTTACACATACAAACACTAAAATCTCAATGTACCAATTTTGTAAACACTTGCATCAACATCATGATTTTCTATCTACATTTTCGTAATTCAGGGATTAACCTGGCCACCCAGGTAATAATATGAACATTACGTTTTCTTTTCACAAAATAAATTCGTATATTTATTTTCGCTTAAATTACTCCTAATACACTCACAATTTTAGTTAAATTTAAATTCTAATTATTTTCTTATACACAATTTAATTTTATTTAAAATGTGGTCACCCCAAATGCATATGAATAATGATTATACGTTTATGATTATGTATGTAATGTAACATTTGAGAATTGGTTTTTAAAGTATTTATTTGAACCTTAAAACCAAACACACATACGCACACACAAAATGCAAAGAAACAATTCGCTAACGTGATTATTTGTAAAAAATTCACACTTCACCATAAACCCTTAACAGTTTATGAAAGTACCAAAATTTTATGTTTCCTTTTTTTTCGAAATACTTTTATTACATAAGTATTTGTTTAAGCTTTTTGTAATCCTTAATAAAGTTGTTAGGTTTAATTTAGCCGTTTTTTTCTTTGAACTCCACATAATAGTCGTAATGGGTTTTTATTTGCCAAATATTTTTTTTATTTAATGGTAATAATAATGGTGGATAAAAACAAGAACAATTCCGCTTAGATGTATAATAAATACTTATGTAATTTAAAAATATATTTAAAATACATTAAAGAAACAAAAATATGTAAATGGAATAAAATAATGAGACAAATAAAATAATGAGACATATTCCAACAAACGCATTTTATTTTTTCTCTATATATACCATATAACAACATGAGTGAACTGTTTGAGTCAGAATCAATTCCTGAGTCGATTCCAGATGTCCTTCCGGCTGGTTATCCAAATAAAGCTTGTTCGTGCAGTACAGGTCGCAGATTAAAAGATATATTAATGAAATTTTCCATGTAATAAGACAAGGTGTATGTCAATGCTCAAGCAACAAAGCATAAAGAAAATTCACATGAAAATATAAGAAGGTAGTGGAAGAAGGTTATTTTCCCTGACAAAAAAATTCGAGGGTGGTAGTATTATGGAATGTGCAGTTTTTTTCTGCAGTTATTAAATCTAAAATTTGTTTTGTTGCAACAAAATTAATAGCATAATTAATAACAAATAGCTACAAGATGCCCTCCTCTCTCTTATGGATGAAAAAAGAAAACAGTTTAAGATTACATATTTTAGCAATGTTGCAGTGCATGTTTCAAAGCATTCTGAAATATAGAAATACATGGACCATAAAGTTAATTAAAATTTTGTCCAAAACGTAAGTTAAATATCTTTAACAGAGCTTAAACTTAAAAAAGCATTTGTGGGAGGAAATTGACCAGTACTTTGCGAATAAGCTTTTCATGGACAGACAGCCGAACTAATATGGAAGTCAACTCAGGAAATTATTCTGAGTCGAACGATATACTTAAAAGTGGTGTTAGCACTATTTTTTCCGTCCGTTACAAACTTCTGCACATAATACCTCAACTATCTACGGTGGTTTAGGGTATAAATATTTGAAATGAATAGTTAAAAATATTTGAAAAATAACAAAATACCAATAATGATGAGGAGCATGTTTTCGCTATGTAAGAAATTAATTTGGAGTTGAGGAAAAGTTTGAGGTCCAGAAAAAATAGTTTATTTTTGGGTGTAAAAAGTGTTACCTCCTTTTTGAAAAAAAATCAGAAAAAATTATTTCTCAAAGTCCTGAGAAGTTTCATATTTTAAATCAGCAAAATCAATTTAATATATCAAAAGATATAGACCGATATCTGAGTCAACCTCTGAGTTTCAGCGAAGAATTTTGGTAAAACTGTCAATAAGAAATCGAGAAATAAGAATAAAATATTGGTACAATGTAAAGTTATATGTATTTCATTATCATTCCAAAGATTTTCAAAATCTTTTTAAGTAGAAAAAAGTTACAACCAAAAATATAACTAACTTTATGACTCATTAATTGTAAATATGACTCATAAATGTAATATTAAAGGAAAACGGTTTTCAATAATATATGTGTGAGTGTGAATGTACGAAACATAACATATTTAATTACATGCATTTGTGGTGGAGTATATTGAAGATTCGCCATAGCCGAATATATGTATATGGTTCTTGTATAAAAATTATTTGCAATTTTGTACAGAATCCAGACAATATTTTGGAAATTTCCTGAACGTCAATGAAGTCTATCAACTTCAAAAAATTAAAAAAAAAAACTGTCAAATAAAGGGTCAAATACTAACTTTGTTTCAAATATCTCTTAAACTGTAAAAGATGTCTCTCACATGTAAAATTTTGTTTGTAGAGATTTATAAGAGCTACATGAATGTTAATTTTGGAGATCCAATTCCGACCCTAAATCCACAAGAAACATGTGCATGTAAATTTTTTTTAGTATTTAATATTTCTAAAGTTATGGTATTTTTACGAAAAAGAAAACATTTTAGGACCACTGTGCAATGTAGGAATATGTCAGTGTTAATAGTTTTAAACACTTAACAGATTGAGCGCGGAATTTGTCTTACTACAATCAATATAAAGAAGATCACGAATATCCAGAGGAACTTTGACTTAGATATAGAATGCAATAGAAAAAATGACTAACCCAAAGTTCTTGAAATCCTTTTTAATCTCTATTAGAATTTTTTATATTTTTTGTCACAAAACCCTTATCAAACTTACAGTTGCATTAAATCAAAAAGAAAACCGTATGTTAAGATACAAAAAAAACTTAAAATGTCACTCAAATTTAATAACTTGTATATGTCTTGTTAGAGTGTGTAAATAAAATTGCTCAAAAGTTTATCTTTTATTATTTTTGTTATAAAAATAAAACACAAATTACTCAAGTTGATTTTATATAATTTTTTGCTTTATTTGCAATAACTAAGAAACAAAAGTTTTGATTTTTTAGAAACAAAGAAAAAACGGAATAAACTTTTTAATTCTTTTTTATTATTATAACTTTTTTCATATCCTCGAACAATACATGTTAATGGAGGTATGTTAAGTTGGTTATAACGTAGGTAATACCAAATGTGAAAATAAGTCATATCTATGTATAGTGCCGACATTTGAATTTTCATTGGGAAAACTATATACTTTTGTTTATGTAATTTTTGAAACTGACATCACTTTCTTTGCTGTTGATATGTTGTATCCTTTTCCTTAGTATATCTTTTAAACTGCTTTAGCACCTCATTAAATAAAAGAAAAACTGTTTTATTGAATAATTTATGATTGCAACACAGAATACAAGAAGAGGCTTAAATTTTCGGAATCCATACAACACAAGTTTAACATATAAAATTTGGGTTCCATATAAATTGAAGATGAGACATAGTGAAATGCTATTTTGCATGTCTGATATGATTAAATGCTACAAATATATTTGGGTAGTATTGCGGGATCTCCTTGGGTATAATCATTGCATTATGATCTATTAAAATCGGGTCAGATATTCACATGAGACCTCTCGTCGTTACAACGTCAATCCACATGTTGCAAGATCCGCAAAAAAAACGATTTGAAAATCTGAGGCCCATTCAAATTATAGCTCAGACCTCTTCTTTCTGAACTCAACACCTTATAGACCAGACCCAACCTTTTTGAGCATCAGTTTTTTTAATCGATAAAAGATCCCTTCAGGAATAGGGGATATAAGAAATTTAATTTGATTCATTATTTATTTCAAAAGCGAAGCAGTTCATCTGAATTTTTCAAGCGAAACAGTAAAAGTGTAATAATTGGTTAAGGCCGACTTAAAACACCACAATATATTAAACTGACTTGATATATTAAAGATCGATTGACCTTCGTAGAAATTGATTTTTAAACTACGTGAGAAATTTTTACCATTTGAAGTGGTTTTTTGAAAGTGAGGGTTAATATAAGGAACATAAGAATTTTTTTACAGATTCTCTTAAAATTTGGGTATGGAATATTAACACATTAGTAAAATTACATTTTTGTACGTTAAAGTGATTATATATCACTCATAAAACACATAAATATTTCCATATCTGCGAGCTTAAGAAACTTAAAGACTCTAAAATATTTCCAAAATTGCAACCTGTAGAGTATTTAAACATTAAATAGAAAGAAAGTTGGACGAAGGTGTGGACGAAATTCCTCAAATGACACTGAAAGTGATTTTGAGTCCTACATTGTTGTATAAATCTTAGGTATTCAAAATATTATCCCAATACCCATTTTTTTCCGATTTATGTACTACAGGTGATTTTCGAAACTGGATCTGTATGCATACATGGAAAAGTAATTTTCCCAATATGATTGTCACAACACTAATACATTTGTGGCAAACATTCTAATTTATTTAATTTTGACAATTCTATTCTGCAATAAAATTATTTTTACGACAACAATAACTATTGCTATCAATGCAAAATCACAATGCGAATTAGCAAGTAACGATACTTAATAACAATATGATGTTGCTTCTAGTTACTGGTTAACGCAAAACTTTTTTACTTGTGGGAGTTACGGTCATATATGATCATATATATTTCTAAATGTGGATTTCTTACAACATTTAATGAACAGACAGTTAGGCAGAAATACGAACGGAATTCGAAAAATGATGCAGTAATTGTTTCTAAGTCGATCAACAGAAACGCATAATACCCAACCTCCTATGACGGTGAAGTGTATTAAAATCGATATTATTATTAACTTGTTTACCTAATAGTTTGTTCAATAGAACTTCGGTAAAAGGGTAGTTTGGATTCAACATTGCTGAATATAGTATTCCCTTTGGGGTATCTAACGTATAAATAAGTAAGGGTTGTAGTTTAACGTGAATGTGACTATGTCTGTTTGTTTGTCTAATATTTATGTGTAATAATTTGCCATTCCTTTGTTCATATTTTTATTTTTTATATTTTTTAACTAAATACTCTTGAGATATAAAACACTTAAGTTAAAGTTATGTATTGTGGATAAACAAAATAGGTGGACGACATGGTCGACAGACTTGATTGTTTCTCTCTTGTCGATTGGGCAGGAGTTAAATTGCTAAAATTGCTAGTTTTTGGATCATATTAAGAAAATAAAATTAGTTTTGGGAATTAATTTTATTTATATTTTTTAAATTATAAACAATAATTTGAAAATTTTCCTTTTCACACAATTTTAAAATGTTATTCTATTAAAAAAAAAAATTAAAAACGTGTTTCACCTACCCACTTTGCTTATTTCTTTGGCCCAGAAATAGTAATGTATTAAAAATTATAACTTTACCACTATTAACTATTAACTGTGTAGATGTAAAAAAAAAGATTAATGAACTTCCATAAGTAGTTAAATTGAATTATGACTTCATAAAAAAAGCTCATAACTATTTTTAGTAAACTTTCTGCATATGAACAACATATTTGTTTACACATACACGCATACACATATGCATTTACATTTATGTAGTTTATTTTTTTATGTAAAAGTTATGTATTAAATAAGTTTTCTTACGGATATCCGCATTTACTTACAACTTCTTTGTGATTTAGTAAGTAACTAAAGATTCTCTTTTAGTTGTACTTTAACTTTTGTTTTTCATAATTTTTGTTTTTATTGTTATTTTTTAGTTGAAAATTGTAAACCATTTTAGGATTATGATTTTTTATAAAATCATTTGTCATTTTCAACGTAATAAATTGTATTTCATGTAAATATCGTCATGTGTGTCTACAACGATTTTGGAGTACAATATTATTCGAAATCTACGCATTTTCTTCTTACTATTCTGTAAACACAGATAAAAATTATAAAAAATTAAATAAGAAAATATTTAGATATAGACCGATATCTGAGGCATACTCAAATTTCAACAATTATAATTATTATTAGACCACTGTGACAACATTTTACATTAGTAAAATTCATGTATATAGATCATTTATTTTTTTTTATATTTACAATCACTTAACTGCTTTAGATTTCTGCAAAATGATTTTAAAATTCATATATTTATTTACATGCATTTGAATTATATTTCATTCCATGCATGTAGGAAAACATTAAACAAACATTTTTGAGAATAATTTCCAATTAGTTTAGATTATTTCTTGGAGAGGAACTGAAGGTTTGTTTGATAAAGATAGCTGAATTTACTAATATGTTTTTATTAAAAAGGTCAGGGGAGTACCTTGCACAGCGACTTCGATTGACTGTATTAGCACTGCGATTTTGTGTTGACTTTCTACCACTTCGATTGATTGCCCCGAGACTCCAACTTCAGCTGACTTTTTACCACAGCAAATTCATGTTAAATGTTTAACACAGCTGCTTCGGCTGACTTTTTATCACAGCATCATCGTGTTGACCAAAGCGGCTTTGATTGACAGAAACTTCGGCTGAATAGTGACCACAGCGACTTCGTGTTAACTGTTCATCACATCGGCTTCAGCTTATTGTTTATTACATCGGCTTTAGCTGACTGTTTACCACAGCGACTTCGTGGTAACTGTTTACCACAGCGGCTTCGTCTGAATGTTTCTTAGAATAAGTCCCAATAATATATAGAAGGGTTATAGATGAGTTTAAAATAAAATAGAATTGTCTAACATTAAAATTATACCGGATGAATCGTGGTAATCTTGAAATTAATCATTTACCCAGGTAATATATGGAACCGAGCATTATACTGTCGATATCAGAAATCCACCCTAACCTGCCGATATTGGAAACCGACCCTTACCTGCCGATATTTGGAAGCGACCCTAACCCGCCTATATTGAAGACCGTAGTAGAAATCGAATCTAGAAATAAATATTAAGGCCGACTCTATTGAAGTATTAAATAGCCAGCGTAAGAACCAGAACTAGCCAGCGTTCTTTAACTTAAGGTTTGTGAATACCCTAAGTTCACCTTGGACACGATCTAGCTCTCCTTGCCGACGACAAAACTACGTTACACCATTCCAAAAATGGACAAAATCGGTACAGTGAATAAAAAGTTATAGCTTATTAAATGTTCCTGCGTTATAAACTTAGAAGTATTTAACTCTGGAAATCGTAGTTCGAAACCGGCGAATTTTTGAAAGAAAGTTACTGGAAAGCAAAATATACAACAATAAACAATTCAAAATAAAAGTTATAGTTATCGACGACTAAGAAGTCAAAAACTTATTATTTTTTCATAAATATTGAAAGAATTTTAGACTTATATTCACGAAAATAGATCATATATTTTATTATAGCAATCGGTCTAAGTCTATAGAGTTTTGAAACAAATGAAATATATCGGAATTATGCTAATTTTGTCATTAATATTATTACTACATCATATCCATTCTGAAATAACACCAGTCATTAAATCACGGTTCCATTTCTTAATAGCTGCCTTAAAATCGAAGGTTTTTGATTTGGCTTTGGTTTGATCGAGTCACAAAGCCTGGTGTAAAAATCCTAATATATCTCACAAAACAAATGTTTAAAACGTATAAATAATTAACGTCAAATTCAAAATACTTAAAATAATTCGGAGTTAAAGAAAATAAAGTAATCAATTGGGCAAATGAAAAATACTCGGGTTTGATTATTAATTTATTAATGCCAAATGGCATAGCTGTCCATAGATTCCCTAAAAGTTAAAAGGTCTTATAATGGAAAATAACATATATTCATGTCAAACTACAGCATACGATTGATTTCATTTTAATTCCTCTTTCCTTTTATTCCTCGTACCTTTGGTTTATCATAACAAGACTTTACTGTAACAATACAACAAATAGTAAGAGTAACAAATAGTTGATACCTTAAATATTATTAAGTACATATATGCATAAAGTTCAAAGTTCATACATATTTAATATGATTTCACTTTTACCTTCGTAAAAGAAACAAAACCTAAAATAAGACTTTTTATTCAGTTCACAAAATGTACAAACTTTTTCTGAGGAAAAGAAAAAGTATAAATCAGTTCATAAATATTTTGATATATTTTATATTGATGGAATCATTAATCACTGACTTTTGTCATAAATAATTTTGGATTTTATTAACCATACAACTGTAGGCAGGCTTAAGAGATTCTAGGAATGATTGATATTGATATATTTCTAAGAAAATATTATATGTCTCCTAAAGACATAATCATATATGAACTTTCACTTCAGAAATTATTTAAATAAAATTATTAATTTCATTTAAGACTTTAAAGTAAAAAATTGGTTAGGAAATTTATATATTTATTGATTCAGATCAACAAATGAACTTAAATTTTATAACAAAAATATTATATTATTTGAAAATTTTCTTTATTGTAAATTAACCGATGCAATATCAATATTTAAAGTGAGTTATAGTAAAAATCACTATATTTTCAAGTAGAACTCCTGTGTGTTTTGTCTATTATCCTTGATCTATCTGTTTGACTTTGACTTCTTCATTTTGCCTTTGTCTTTGCAAAAAAGGACGTTACAAATTCCGTAATTCAAAGATATTAATAAATTAAGTGCATTTTGAAAAGGTGCATAATATTTCTACACAAAAATAAACCATATGCCACATATAACAATATGCATTCATAACAAACTATAGAATGACTTGATGCCAAAATAAAACCTCAGTTAATTCATGTGAAGTTTTACTAAGATTGAATCGTTGTATATAAGAGGGCTGATTGTTCATGAAATTTATTTTGTTCCAACAACAATAGTACAATTTATAACGAATTGGTGGAAGATGCTCTTCTCCCTTTTTTGAATATATAAATGGATGAATATTGCAAATTTCAGAAAGATAATGCTGTGATACATATTTCATGTTTAAAATAACACAGCATACTTTTGTTGAACTGGCCGGCTTCAATCTAAATTTAATAAATTATATTAACTTAAAATAAAACAAGTTTGGAAGGAAAATTAATTCCGATTTTATAAGAATGATAGGACGTATCTGCAATGTAGGATCATCTGCTGATATATTTAAGTGCGTTCATGGGAAAATATCATTAGAAGTAGCTGCTGACACTAAAATAAAGTTAAAAAATAAAATGAAATAAAAACAAAGTTTTTAGTTAACAACATTTTAAGTGATGTCTTAGTAAACATAGCTCTAATTAGAACTATCGCTTCAGTGTTTCTCTCCCTACCGAAACAGGAAATGCATGCGATCACTTGATAATTGTTTCAAAAGCAATACGAATTTAATAAAAAAAGACACCAGTATTTTACTTATTTAATTCAATATTACATATGAGTGATATTTTTTCAACTATAATAATCATACGTATTGAACTTTTTGAAATTCATATGAAAAATGTTTTGTGTTATTTTTCCTTGTCCAATTTTAGATGTCGGTCTTCCATTGGGGACCTGATAGAAAAGTGAGAGAACAGACTCAGCTATTCATGTAAGGGTTGCACATACGATGCGACTCTATTTGTGGTGATATTAAGATAATTTATGATACACATAAGTTTTATTAAGTCTGAAACAATCGTAATATTTCTTATAAGTCATTCAATTGTAAACGATTTTATTTAAAAAACTTTTTAATTCATCTACTTGAGAAAAATTTTGTATAGAATTCATGTAAATCTACATATACATATTTTACTTAAGTGTAATAGTAGAAATTTACAATACAGATACAATTTATATGTATATGTACAAAATATAAATGCACATGCATGTATGTGTGTATACATTAATCCTTGTTATTTATGTGCATAATTTCAAGATTTGCATATAGTTTGAATATGAAATCTAAAATAGCATTTGTGTGGGTGAATAAAATTTATATGTACGTCTACATAGAAACGTGTACAGATGTATGTGTAAATATATTTAATATATGACATTAAAATTTATTTACTTATACAACATAAACATACATGCGTACATATACATACAAACATACATATATTATATTTATTTTATGCATTTTTGATAATGCCATCTTTTAATTGAATATGAAAACGATAGAGTCAATAAAGTTGTTGCAAATGAAAATTTTATAATAAAATATTATAATATAATGGAAATATTAGCACAAAAAAGATTTTATCTAATTTAAATTTGTTATATGAGATAGTTATATTTTATCTTATTAAAATAAATAATAATTTTCTGGATCGTAATTGATAAAGTTTAAAGCAATAAGTCCTTTCTTAAAGAATGGTAATGTTTGAGCTTTTGTCATTCGACAATATTTTTACTAAACTAAAATGAGATGTAATTTAAATGAAATAGAATTTTTAATTTATAAAGAAAAAGTGATTGCATTTTAGAAATAATAGTGAAAATCTTAAGCGAACTTGGAATTAAATAAATTCAACATTCTTGGAACAAAAACTAACTTTTGAGCAAAATGAAATCATAGTAAAATAATTTGTCATGATTTTGGCTGTAACTATTTTTCAATTAGGATTATAGACTTTTATTGCGATTGTGGAATTAAAAAAAATTGACCTTTGAATTTTGAAGATATCTCCGATATCTGACTATAATTTTGTATATTTCTATGTAAAGAGTCGTAAAAGCTTTTTGTTCCAAAAATGGTTACAATTATACACATATACCGAGGCTTTGTGCAATGCTGGCGGGAAGGTGAACTAGTGCAATGAAATAGGCTGAAGTTCATATTTACAATTGCAAACTAATTATAATGTGTTGGAAATGGAGTTGTAAAAAAGGGAAGATTGTTGAACAATAGGAGGCCCAAGTCGCAGCGGACGTCCATTGTATCGGTAATATATATTGGGCTCGAAAGAAGTTCAAAAATTCAACTAGCATTCCACTAAGGGATGTAACGACAGAGGAGTATCAGATTGGGATAAGGACGGATCACTTTCAAACCCTCCAATTAATGAGGATGCATTTGAGTTTGTTAAAGATGGTTCATACATCAGCTCTATTTGCCTTGCCAATAATGAAAATCCCTTAAACTCGTTTAAATTCATCAATACAAAAAATCGCTTTCTGTAAACAGAATATTTGCAGAGCTTTTGAAAACTGACTCCAATACTTCCCATTATTAAAAGCTTATACACCTGCATAATCCTAGGCCTTGAGTAATGCTGTAAAGGTCAGCCGAGAATGTAAACTATTGCAATGGCATAGGTTGAAGTTCACATTAAACCTACCGCTCAGATTATAGACTACAAATAACACATGCAAAAGAGTGAATGTCCTATGATACCCAACGAACTAAAGACGCATCTTAAAGTACTAAGCTGACCTAAACAAAGCATGAACGCGTAGTATAAAGATACAGTTACAAACACGTTATAATGAGCTGAGAAATAAGAAAGTGGTTTGCAAGGTAGGCACCGATTACAGGGATGGTTATGTGGTCAATCATTGCGCGGGTAATATGAACAGAGCTCTGGAGAAACTCACAATTGCTCACACAACACCACAAGGGATGCAATCGGAGGGTTTGTAATTACAAAAAAGTGGCAGAATGGAAAATGGTTAGATTATTTTAAACCACATGTTTTTAAAAGATAATCACTTCCTACAATTTAGGGTACATTTGAATCTCATTAGAAAGACAAATACATAATCCATTTAAATACAAATCGCCAGGTGTTAATAGAATTTATGCAGAGCTTTTGGAATCTATTTCACTGACCCTATTTTTGAAGTTATTGCGTCATTCCGATAGTCTAAGAAATTGGAAAGTAAGCTAACTGAAATTGTGATAAAAATATATACTAAAGAATCACTTGATACGCGTAGAATCTCTGCTAAGCTCTTGAGTAATAGGTCAAATAAATGTCAAGGGAATCTTCGATATGACTAATCTAAATTTAAGTCAGGAATAGTCCGGGTTCAGACCACTACCACCATTGAACACATAAACATTTTACGAGTGATAGTAGAAGAATCCATAAAATGGCGTTTATTACTTAATAGTTTTCGAGAAGGCTTTTAAAACGCTCAGTCTGGAGTATGCTGAAGTAAATAAAAATCATACAAAGGCTAATGCGCCCTCTGAAAATTCTTTGTCGTAACGCCTTTGATACGATAAAATATAGGAAATGATTGAGCAGAAAATTGGAAATTTGAATAAGTGACTAATATTGTAGAGTCCTATTACCACTTTTGTTTAATTATTTTTACTTACTTACCATATTTATCATCTCAAAAGAGAATACGAATAAAATTTGTGTATAACATTGAAAATATCAGCAATAATATCTTATACCAGTGTACGGTATAGAAATAGAGCTGCAATATTTTATTGCGGATGTTCCAATTATATAACAAAAAGGACAAATGGTTTCCCATGGCTTTAATTGAGGTAGTTTTCCTAAATAAAAAATTTAACAAAAAAACTACTATTGCTGATGTCTTCATTTTATTTTTGCTCTATTACTAAAAATGGTACTTGTATCGCATAAATGATGACGATGATGTTGATGACACAAACAATGCAAACTGTCATTTTTTGCAGTGAATTGTTAACAACAAAAAACAAACTATAAATATGCAGTTAAAGTAATAAAATATGTCTACGACTACAAAAAATAAAAAAATAAGAGAGACAAGTTGAAAATATTTGCACAATTTCATTTTTTAAACTCTGATGCCGGAATAATAAGAAAAATTTGTGATTTAAAAAATAATAAACAATAAAATCAAATTCACATGATAGTTTGATAGAAAAAATTAAAAATGTTAAATTTAGTTCATGGAGTTAATTAAAAATATTAACGAAGATTATATAATAATATTTTTAATTAATTTAAAAATTAATCGGTATATACAAAATGAATCAGTGTTTGTTTGTCTGTTTGTTTGGGATATATAGACAGCTTAATAATGTACCAATATTGCAGACATTTTCATAGAATGAACCCAGTATATTCGAAATAACATAGGCGATATCGAACATCTAAAGAAGTGCAACTGCGACATTTCTTAATCATTTTCTCAAGGATCAGTTTTACTGGAAAGAAAGATGGATAGGACCAGTGCGATTTGTACCCCCATACAAAGTAAATTTTGATTATTAAATATCTAAAGAACTATAACAACGAAGTTCTCAAATTTGGTCCAAATTACTTTCTTAGGGAAATGTTTTACTGCACAAAATTTAGGACGTATAGAATCAGAAGAAGAGGTACTCTATTAAGAGGTAAAGAACTATTGAAGTGAAATTATTAATATTTATTCCCAATTATTTTCTCTTGGTATGTCCCATACAGAACAAATTTTAACTATTGAATATATAAAGAACTATGGAATGATTCCATCCCAATTAATTTCCCAAGGATCTATTTTACTGGACAAACTACAAAACGAATAGGAACAGGTTAAAATCAAATAAAAATCAAATTAAGGTACAGAATATCTGAATTACGTTAGTCAGTATATATCAATTATTTTCGCAAGGAAACAGTTTTACTGGAAAAATGTAGAACAGTAAGGATCAGAGAAAGGAGTAGCTTGCATGTTATGCAAATATTAACTGTATAACAATTATCTGTGGAATTATTATTACTTCCAAGCATCTCCTTTAATCGTATTACAATAGCATGATATTGTTTACATAACTATTGCTGCTATAATTCCTAAATTTAGCCCTAAAAATTGTCCTGTAAAACATTTCTACTTGAGAAAATGGATGGTAGATATGATCATACAAATAAAAAGGATATCCGATCCTTTATATACCAGTTATTAATTATAGAATATCTGAAGAAGTATTTTACCTACAGTTTTCAAATCTTGTCACTTTTCAATGAAAAGGTTTTATTGGAAAATTTCAGAACGGTCATGGTCGGGGGGATTTGAAAAAAATCCCAGTTTCACATTTGTTATACACATCAAGATATGTGAAATTTCTTCGAGATCTAGCACTGTGAAGAATTTTTGTGCAGCAAAGCGCACCGGGTTAAAGCTAGTTTAAAATAAAAACGAACTTATAAATATAAAAAGTAATAACATTGTTATTATTATTTAATTTCCTCAAAACTATAAATTTCTTTGCTATAAATATTTCATTTAATATTTTCCAAATGTGATCAAAGTTTTACATTTACGTCTCGTTCAAAATAATTGGGTAAGTGAGTCTGATAATTGTTAAGCCCACAATCTAAGTCTATTTTGCAATATTTTGAAATTTAATACATTCAGAGTATAAAGCAAGTTAAGTTGAACACAACAACAAATCAACAACAAATTTATAAACAGACAACTAAATGATTTGTCCAAATCAAAAGACGACTATTTATCCCCATAAGGTAATAATATGAATTATTTATTGTTTAAGAGACAAATAAGCAAAAACATGTATTTTTTTTAGTTCAATGACTTATTTTATTTGATTTGTGGTAAAATTTTTATATAAAATTATTATGCAACAATCGTATCAATTTATAGGCAAATAACATTTAATATATAAAATTCGTTAACATGGGAATTAAAAATTGAAGAATCTATTTTTAAATAGGGAATATTGATCGTTGTCAGTGATGCGAACTTTGCTATTTTTAACAAAACCAAAAGGTGGCTTTTTTCGAATACTCAAAATATTGACCATATTCCCTCATGCCAATGATTGTTTTAATTCGGTTATTCGGTTTTATTATGTCGATCTACTAAGTAATATTTGGAAGAGGATTGTATTGGGTTTAGAATATTATAAGACTTAATTGTACCTAATTTTGTTTATATTGGTTCATATTTAGGACTTTTATTATCGTAAGCCCCATTCCGGGAGGAACATTTGTATGGGGCTAGATGAAATAATGAATCCATCATCAGCAATTTCAATCAGTTATCAATCAGTTACGTCCTTGGACAAAAATAATGAATCCTGCAAAATTTCATCAAGATCTGCATTTTGTTTACAAGGTTTTCATAGATGGCCAGTCAGCTAATCAGCCGGTAGCCTTGACGGACATAATCGATAATTTTCAAATAAATCTGAAACTTTTCATTGGGTGGATGGATTTGTACGAAATTTAATGTAAATGAGTCTTCCACCACCACAATTGGTGATGAGGAGATATTAATTTTATCATTCTATATGTAATGCCAAGAAGTTTAGTCAAATTAATATTTGAGTTTATTTAGCTCTGCCCTTCTGTATGTCTGTCTGTCTCTCTGTCTGTCTGTTGTTGACACTCTCACATCCTTAATAATTGGCAGAGATTAATGAACGTTTACTTAAATATTTGTTATTGCTTTAGGAATTCTGTTAACAACAACCTAATTCGGTTTGATATAAAAATTATACCGATATCCGAAACAAAAATCATGACTTAACGGCTTATACATTTTTTTAAATCTTTGGCTAACGCACTACAACATTTTTGGACAAGGATCCGGGGAAGGATATCCCCTCACAAATGAAACATTTTATATTGCATATTCCTATAGTTAAAACAAGAAATCTCACTAAATTTGATACATTCATATTGACAACATACTATTTTAGACTACAAATCTTTAGAATCTGCAAAGGGTACTGAGCAATGGTATCCCCTTACAAACAAAATGTTTCAATATCTCATTTCTCTGAAATTGTTATAGGAAATTTTATGAAATTTGGTGCATATATGAAGTCGTAATATAAAAAAAAAAAAAATAAGTAAAAATATTCGGCTATGCCGAATCTTCAATACACTCCACCACAAATTCCTGTGAAATTAATACGTTAGGTTACATAGATGTACATATACACACACATACACTCACAAATGTATATATTATATAACACAGAAACACTTAATGAGTCATTAAATTAGTTATAATTTTGGTTATAACTTTTTTCTGCTGGCTTTTTTCTACTAGGCCATATTTCATTGAACTCTGTCAATTTTTGTGGATGTGAGCAGAAAGACAGATTGACGAAAATCGACTGAGATTTTGATTTGAAACAAGAATATATAGACATTATGGGTCTGAAATAATTCATTCTTAGCGTTACACACAGAATGACAAAGTTAATATACTCTCTTCATCACTTGTATTGTGGAGGGTATAGAAATATAATACGTAATTTAATGATAGAGCTTGAGAAGTTATATCCATTTACAAGAGGAATTTTTAATGTTTTATTACAATTATTTTTAAATTGGTCGTAGGAGAGGGTATGCAAGATTCATCATATGCAAATAGAGCACTCTTACTTGCTTGATAATAAGCCAAATAAGATTTGAATTATATATATACATAATTTACGTTTGATATCCTATAGCTCTTTCTTTCTAAATAATAATAATAATAATAATAATAATAATAATAATAATAATAATAAAAAAGACAATTTGCATTACGTTGTGACCTCTATATGCCCAAGCTCCCATATAATACGTCTTCTCAAATAGTTTAATTTTGAAACCGGAAAAATTTACCTTTTGTAAAGTTTTTCTTTTTAAAATAAAATCAGCTAAACCAGCTTTAACTAAGTATCAACACTTTTAAGGGATTTTAAGAATCTGAGACCACATTTCATTGTATTTTCATATAAGGCGTTTTATTGGAATCAGATTTTAAACTTTTAAAATTTAAAATTACATTTCTTTCACCACAAGTGTAGGTGGAGGTATTTACCGTCTTTTTGTAAATAAATCCCAGTTTGGACAATAAAATGCATTATTCAGTTCTCTTGAATTCTTTTCTTGATTGAACGCCTGTTTTAAGATACTAATGTAATATTCTAGTCATCGCCAATTGGCCTAAACTCACTTTTTTAGATGTTCATGCAATCCATACGAACTTACTTTACATTATTTACAGATATTACATTTAGGCAACAGATGGCAACTGATACCAATAAAGCAACTGTTGTAGTTTTGGAAAAAGGAAAATCTACATCTTCTACTACATGGCAATTTTTCTTCAATAAGATTGTGGAAAGGAACTGGTAGAAAATATGCTGAACGAATCAATATTAAAAAAGAATAGGTTGGGACTTCGACCAAATATTTTTACATTTACTATGATAATCTGTTTAGGTCCAATAATATACATTTAATATAGGAGACACAATAACCCTAACAACGGTTATGACTTCTTTTATATATCAATTGCAAAATGTTAGACATGACGCGGTTTAGCAAGTGCTAGATTGTAAAAGCTTTCACCGAAAAAGTCAGTATAACTAATTTTCCACAATATTTTTAAGAATATTTCGCATAAATAATTTTTGCTTATTTTTCCGATAAGGAGTTTATTTTATTAATAATGATATAACGAAATCAGGTAGAATAATTTTAAATAATAATGTTATTCTGTTCTATTCTATTTTATAAAGTGTTCTAAAAGATGATATTTGATTTTACTTTGCTCTTTATTAATAAATTTAATAGACAATTTACGTTCATTAAATCCAAATTCAGCTGCAGAATATTAATATTTTATAAGTTCAAATCGTTATTGATTTTGAAAATAAAATAAATTTAAATCTATAACAAAATATGGTTAAAAGTTGTTTTAACAGATAGAAGTCATATCTACAAAACAAAACAAGTAAAAATGTTATAGTCGGTCAAGACTGACTATTAAATATCCTACACCAAATTTTTGGTTATAAGTAATACATAACAAATTTATTGAACCAGGATAGAGTATTTTTTAATTTATGCTTAAAATTGCAGTATAATAAACTGGTACTAACATGTATGTGGTATCAGTGCGTTCTAAACCAACCCTCACATAATTTTGGTATATAAATTTATGCTTATATTTGTCTTGATCTGACCGGATATATTTTTGCAATATCAACGTTTATGTTAGATTTAAGCCCTTAAAGGTGGTATTTGGGATAATAGTTGTATGGGACCTATAATAAATATAGGACCGATCATCGTATAACTTTACACATCGTTTTAAAATATCATAAAACTATTCTGTGCCAAATTTCATTTAAAATCGCTTTATATTTAGGACTTTAATGACATTAACCCTCATTCCGAAAGAAACATTAGTATGGGGTTTAGGTGAAATAATGGTCCCTTGAACTCCAATTTCAATAGGTATATTCTTGTTCTTCATCGTTCAAAATAATCTCACACGCCAAAAATTCATTTAAAATTGCGGACTGCATTTTGTTCACAAGGTTTACATTGACTGCCAGACGGACGAACAGACATCGTAAAATCGACTCAGAAAGTGATCTTAAGTAGAATGGTAATCATAAAAGTGGTAGTAGAACAATTTGTTTACCCATTATAATTTTTGCACAAACTCATAATACACCAACTACCTACGGTATTGTAGGGTATAAATTGATGAGGTAATATTTCCTTACTTGAACATGTCTACATACAGTCATAAATACATACATAGATACAGTAAAAAATACTAATAATTATTTCAATACTCCAAAGTGTGAGTAATTTTTTTAGTATTTAGAAAAAGAAAAAAACATACAACTACAAATGCATTAACACATACTTAAGCAAACACTTGTATATAGAATTATTTAATATATAAATATATAATTATGACGCTGCTAGACGAAAATATTACAGATTATTAAGCACAAAAAAATTCATTAACGTGTCAGAGAAAAAATGTTTTAACACTTATTAAACGTTTCCTTGTATATACAAATTATAATGAAAAGAATCGAGTGCTCGAGTCCTTCATATTTTAACCTCCTTTGTGTAACATACTCAATTTGTGTATGAGTAACAAAAAAACGTACAAGTAACGCATTTTGGAATACACACAAGTTCACATAAATTTGTGAGTATGTTTCATCCATTATTACTTCATTAAAATTATGAAAGGGTGCAAAAAAAATCATTTATGAAACAAATTTCACTTGAACTGTATTCTAAGCGTTTGCATGTACATACTTGTAAAATTGTATATGAATACAATGGAGAATAAAGAAATAGCAGCATTTATTTTGTTTGAAATGTTCTCCGTAATAAAAACTCATAAGCTAAAGGCAAAATAAATTCATACTAAACCTCAGACTGCAGGTGCTGCATCGCATCGCATCGCATCTTTTAATATATATCTTAAAATATTCAACCGATTCAGGAAGACGGAGCAAATTTCGGCCCTAGGCAATCGAATTTAACCTAAATTAGGAGATTGGATGGATCTTGGTCACACACTTTTCCATATGTAAAAATATAGCCGAGGAGAATCTGGCGTATATATGAACCTTTTTTACAATTTATGAGAGGCATTTGATGGCTTCTCTCTTGGAAGCTGGTTGCTTTTGTTCCAAAAAGTAACAAAAGTATTCATCAAATGCAAAAGACAGACCAATAAATATGTATTTTAGATAAATCACTTTTGACGCTTATTGATTCTAACAAAAAGAAAATACTGGAGGAGACAAATAGCTAATCGAACTGTAACATGCTTTAGCTAGTTATCGTTAACTCGATCTTTCTGAACTTGACGCTAAAGAATAATATTCCTTGCTTATGCGGACAAGGTTGGGTAAGTTCCCGGTCGTGATATGAGTATTCAAATTTTTCTTGGGAAAAAGAAATATAAATATTTAGGCTTCCACAAGTTGCAGAACATCGAAATCGCTTTATCTAAAACTGCTACCGACCGAAATCAAAGATTCAGTATGGGTTAAACAGTAAAGCTTTAACACCATGAAGTCTTTGGTATGGTGTACTATGGAAAATATGAAGTAAATCAACTATATAAGATAACAATCAGCGATCAGCGTGTAATGGAATCACGGAAGCAGTGCGTTTAAGTCCTCCAGAGATACTACTGTGCTTCTTCTTATTCCTATAGACCTTCACATAGATATTGGTGTTGGTTCTGATGTCTTTTCGGACGATCTTAAAGCAGGCTAAAAAATCGTTCTCAGACGGCAAATGAAGATAAAAACATTACTTTTAATCTACCAATATTGTTTGATGTGTACCAATATTGTTGAATGTTTTCGATGGAATAATTTTGACTTTAATTGACAGTTTTGCTTTTTAAAGTTGAACTTCCATTATTACAAAATTATTTTTATGTATTCCGACAGAAACATTCCACTGGAAATCTTTACGAAGCTTTCAACCAAAATAAGAAGGATAATATGATCTTCATATCAAATATTATTCTACAGAAAAAATGTGTCCATTGGAAGAGCTGGATCACCTAATTAAGAAACCGCTTAATCATGAAACTTCAAAAAAGATCAGACTTTAACTTTTGTATTTCATTACAAAACCTATCTTAATTCATAGTTTTTATCTCGCACATTTGTATTTATAATTTTTTCCATACAGTTAACTCGACCACCCATACAAACTTTCCATTAAATATAATTTTCCTAAAAAAATAGTGGCAAAAAGGAGTAAAATGGAAAAAATATAAGCTTTCAGAAAACGTATTTTTTATTTATTAAAGAAAAACATTTCATGGATTTCATGAATGAAAACTTTTTTACAAAAAATCAACAATGTTATCTTAACAACTACCGATGCGCAACCAGTACAACGTATTATTTCTGACAATAATCAATTATTATTATTATTATTATTATTATTATTATTATTATTATTATTATTATTATTATTATTATTATTATATCTTTTTTTGAAATCCTGTCTAATACGTGGATGGTTCATTAACAAAAATTTGCTAGATAATACAATACATTCTTTACTAATCACCGCTGATGATTTGTAGAAACTTGCGACTTTGGAGTTGTGACGACTTTGCTGCAAATGAGCGATATTTTTCGTGTCAATAAGACTAAGCAGATTAAAGTAAAAGAGCAGAGAAGATAATGGAATTCTGCTTTAAACATAAACGAGAAAAGTGAATCATAAAGTGGAAGGTATCATGTAAGCCCTATTAAACCTAGAAATGCGACCTGTACTTTGATAACAAGCTTTATGTGAGCATCCAGATATCCCAACGGTCGGACAGACGTGATTAAATCGACTCAGAAAAGCTTATTACTGTGGTTATTCAATAGTTTTCCTGTCCCTTACAAACATTAACATAAATGCATAATACAGCAACAACATATGTTATTGTAAGACAAAAACCTAAAACATGTAACTATTTTATTGACCACTACTTTATGTACTGTATGAATTTTTGTACTTCTACAAGTTAATTGAATAAAAACATAAGAAGCCTTGCCTTGCACTATTAAATACAGATACTTATGTCTTGCTTCTTTCCATGAAATACAAGAAAAAAGTAATATAGAAATTGAAAAAAAGTTCTTTCGAACAAGTATTAAGAAGGCAACATGTGCATCCCTATCGAGGAATTAAATACTCTCTTGAAAGTTTTATATAATTTTTCTATGTTTTTGCCTAAGATTGTTTTATAAACAAGCCATATGCCGCGTTCATTATTCATACTAATTACATATTTTTATTTTATATGGCGAAAAAAAAGAGAATAAGTATAAAATACAAAAACAGGAAAAATATTTTGAAGTACATAGATACATACAAACACATATACAATATTTTATGATTTTTAATACAAACATATTTGTATTAATGTTGGTACATTTACATATAAAAAAATCATGTTTAATCATATGTTCGTTTTAAAATACTTGAAATAAACATTTTTCGAAAACAAATAAACAAAATGTAACATAATTTTGTATTTAATTAATTTTGTTGTCCGATTTTTAATATCTGTGGAAAAATGCTGTTATGTACAGACAGCTGTGAAAATTATTGTAAAATGACAACAAATGATACAGATGCAGGGGTATAACTACTGGCATTAAATAATGATCTGTGGAGGAACTGACAAACATATTTTCGATTTTTATACTAATAACATTCGTAGTTAAAAATCCTTGGTATTTGGACCAATAATAATTATAAAGCAGGTGATACTTGTCCTACTTTCTCTATCATAGAATGTTGCGCAAAAAATTTAGAAATTATCTGATGAAATAAATAGATTTTGTTCAAATAAAACATTTGTTTGCCTTCTTTCAAATGTTAGTATTTTTTAATATTTCATATACTTTTCTTTGTGTTTATTCTGCAGTTTTTTCTATCTTCTTATAATCATTTTAGTAGATTTTAAGAATTTAGCTGGTCAAGTAGATATTATCAGAAACCTCGGCTTCAGTTGTATGGCTCATTCTGCTTGGGAGGAAGAGAGGCTGTCAATAACTTGAAAGAAATCGTATTTTTGGAAATTATTCTCTAACCTAATGAAATTTTTATTAATGAGAGCTTTTGATTTCGAGAAATAGCCGCAATATGTTCAGAAGGATAGTCAGTGACCCTCCAAAGTTGACAACCTCGGTTGTGCTTACTTTTTAAATTCGCAAGAAATTCCTTATGAATTGGGAGAAAAGAAATTTTCTATGCAAACAATTTATATAAAAAAATTTTGGGACAGTCAAGTCGAAATAACTTTTTTTTTACATATTTTAGTTAATAAGTTATATAATCTTAAGTTGCAAATTTTAATATAGAAAAGCTTATATTTCTCAATTCAAAAATAATTCAGCTCCGACCGTATGAAATTTCACAAAAGCTACAGAATTATTTGAAAAAGTTAAGTTTGAGAAAATTGGCGACCTGAAAGATTTCAACAACTGGACAGAAATTACTATGCTTAACATCATATACAAGATAGTGGTATTCATCATAAAAAAATAACTCAAACAGGAGTTGCTATGCATTATTGTACTACAGTCTGCATATGGCATACTCCCCTTTACTTAAGTTCTGTTCATAGGTTTTTAAAAAAGGCTTCGACACCATCAGTCGAACTTTCATGTCGAAAACATTGATAAGGAAAGAGTATCCCAGAAGATAATATGTATTATCAGAGCTATGTATTATGCTCATATAAATACTGAAGTATAAACCAAATATTCACCATGATCAACAAGTCAAATACTTAAATAGCTTTTACTATCTGGATGCAGGCGTGAATAACAGACTTAATCCAGTGAGCGCAGCATTTGAACAATATTGAAATGGTCCGAAATACCCAGAGAAACAAAGTATTAAATTCATATTCCAAAACAATACTGTTTTATGGAAGTGAAACCTTGTTTGTATTGAACAGTATCACGCAAAAACTATAGATTTTCATCAACAAGTTCCTCTGAATTATAAGCATTATATTTTTGTCTAGTAATATCAATAACATAGAAATCTGGAGCATTACAAACGATGAACCTATAATAATACAAATACATAGTTGAAAATGGAAATGAATCGGTCACACTATCAAAAACCACCCAGAAAACCTTAATGATTAAGAAGCCGGCCAAGAAAGACCTGGAAACGTTCGTTACTCCGAAATCTAGGTAATCTCAACCTGGCAAGGGAAGACGTGAAAAAAATGTCTGCTTACCGTATACGATTTATGGCGGGATGACAAAAATTTTAAAACAATTTATGAATTTCACAAAAAGTCTGGAGCAGTTGAGAAAAGTTACACTGGTACCAAATTTCAAGAAATTGTATATAAAAAATAATAATGACCTGTATAATGTAATCAAAATTTTGCATATTTTTCAAAATTTTTTTATACTCATCCGATTTTAACAAAAACTATAGTTTTAAGTTTTTTTGATGAACCCTTAAAAGCAGACAAGTTTTCGTTAAAAATAACAAAATCGACACAAATTTTTATGTATTCTAAAAATATTTATATGTAATAGAAATTAAGATAAATCAACCATGATGTTTTACCTGGAATATCAAAATCAATATTCTAATATATGAGAACATATAAATAATTATCACTCTGAAAAGATAACATTAAATTTATTCCGATAATATCAGCTTAAAAATTTTGCGAAATTACTCATTTAAGGGAAAGAAGTCAATACTTTAATTATGTTTTTTATGGATTAAGAAATTAAAGTTCTGACTTATGACTTATGAGCGAGTTAGTGACTTATGAGCGAGTTAGTATTCATTATTTTGAAGTTTCGAATTAATATAATTTGTCGTTTCGATTCTATTATAGGAAATCTGGCACATATTTAACAAAATTTAGGACAAAGAGTAAGTCAGCTATCTTAAAAAAGAAAATCAAATTAAAATGGCTTATAATTTATGAACATATTTCCAAAAATTTTATTATGTTAATTTCCATTCTGATTTTCTTTACTTCATTAGAATCATTAGTTTTCTGAAACCAAAGTATTAAACTAAAACGCATTTTAGCCTTGAAAGTAATAATTGTTCATTGCTCTGAATTCTTACGGCATTGAGTATCATTTTTATGTTCATGTACATGTATAATAACAACACACTGGTGAATATTTCTGTAAAAGCACGTTAATTTTTTTTAAGAAATATAAAAAATTAAACAAGAAAGTTTTTAGTGGACAAAAAAGTTAATAAAGGTGTGATGAGTTCGTTAAAACATTATTTAGAATACTTCGAAACCGCAGTTTTAACTTGGTAGAATATGCAATTTTCATCATATTTCATTCCGTAAAAGAGAGGCTAGCAATTTCCTTTGTTGGAAAAAATGTGTAAATTCCAAAACAATAACGCTACCAGCGCCGAAATAAGGTTCTAACAACCGAACATCGTTTGATCGTTTGATCAAATCGTTTAATTAATTTTTCTTCATCTTAAAAAATACCTTTTCCCTCTACTCAGTCTATGTCATGTAATTTCGTGCATTGTTAAGATAATTTTTACACAGGAAGATTCAGTTCGTTCTTTATCTTGAAGAATTAATTTTTTTTCGGGTTAATTCTTATTTTAAGTTTAATCTAACTTTTTTGTAATTTTGTCCTTCCCTTGGAAGGTTTTTTAATAAAGTATTCACTATACTTTCGGAACGTTTAATTTTACGATCAATTTCTCCATTGGAATATCCTTGGTCATGAAAAAAATAGTTCTTAATCGGACAGAAAAGTTCCCTTGCGCAATTATAAACGTCGTGAAATTTATCGATTAATTTAAAAAAATTTCCGTTAAATTTTATATATTTCCATAAAAAAGCCTTTATATATTAAGAACAAAAATTTACTATATTTTATTTTGGAATGTTTTAAATTAATTTTAACGTTTCCGTTTATAGAGATATTCTGATTTACTTTGAAAAGTACCTTTAAGGTGCCTCTCATAAAAAAATTCAACTTTATTTTCGGATGAGAACAAAAAAGATAAAATAAAAATAGAGAAAACAAGAAAGAAGGTCGGTTAAAAATGGTTACAAAAAATTAATGAACGGCCCTCGTTTAATTTGATTTCGTCCAATAATTCAGGAGGTGTCTAAATTATTGGACCGAACATGGCTAATTTCAATAGGCTTCGTTCTTAGGCCAAAAAGTAATATGTACCAAATAGATATCTCAATAATTGCGACCTATAGAATCTTCACAACATTTACATGAACAGACAAACGAACACCGTTAAACCGATTTAGAAAATGATTCCGAGTCGAACGGTATACTTAAAGGTAGCTGTAATACCATTTTTTCTTTATGTTACAAATATTTCCACAAATGCATAATATTCCAACTACCTACGGTGATGTAGGGTATAAAAAGATGCCTTTCATTAAAAAAAGTTAACTTAATTTTTATAATAAAAACAACAAATATTAAACAAAACTATAGAACAAAATAAAATGCGTTTAAAGGAATATGCATCGGTGTAAATCTTTTTATTTATGCCTTAATAGCTGTAATACAAGATTAATTATACTTTAATAAGTTTTAATAGTTCTATTTTACTGAAGATACTTTGTATATACCACAACCATCATATTTAGATAAAAAACCAATATTTTAACGCTTTATAACTGGTGTCAATAACATTAGGCTGCTTACTAAATGATTTAAACTTATTTATAGAATTTTATAAATATTTTATGAATGAAAATTTATTTTTTATTAAATTCACAAATTATAACAATCTTATTGTACTGATTCTGAAACACTTATGAAGTGTTAAATCTCCATATTAACAACTAAAACTACCATTAATAAGAGCAGTTGTCTAGACAATAATTTTTATCTATTATCCGCAGACATTTGAATGTTCAATCAAAAAATCAATTCAATTTGATTTGTAGACAAGAATAAGTTTTAATATTAAACATTAATAAATATGTTGTGTTTAGATACTGTGATTAATGTAGAATTCAGACGATGTAATTCCATCTGCAACATGTGTAAAAACATAATAAATTTGATCATTTTATCAATGACAAATATTGAACGAAATATGAACATAACATAATCATAACTATCCAGACCGATGCAAATAATGGTTAACCATTGAGGTGTGAAAACAAATGTCGAAATGTGTTAAATTTAGATGGAATCAAAGTAACTGGACAATTGAAATTAAATATCATTGTAATTTCAACGATAATGATGCAATTGAGTGTTACTTAGATCTGAGATGAATGAGGTAAATTTTGCAAATTCTTTAAATACATTAATATTAAAAGCAGGAAAGGAAAATTATATAGAAGTGGTTCCATTTAGGGTATTCAGGGGAAAATAAATAAGTTTATCTACGTTTTACCATTATGAGTTTTAAAAAACTGCAAAATATTTCGTTTTAAATAAAAAGATATGTAACCAGCGTTACCGTTGAGATTTTTTGAAAAGTCGCACAAACAGGAGATTTTGGAAAATAAAGTCGCAACTAAAAGGTGATTTGCAGAACAAAAGTTGCCATAAGTTTAATTTACTTAAAATTTACTTTCCAGTTTAATGTTGAAATCATCTTGAATGTTAATCAAGAATTTTGTTTCTCTTAAATTTTTCGCTATTTCGAATTCGTAGAAGTGTCGTTTATTAATTTCTATGATTCCATCGTTAATTTTAATTCTTTTCATCCATAATTTATATAAAATTTATTGATATGTCCCTTTTAAGCCAAATTAATGAAATTTCGCGAAGTTCTATGCCGAAAATCCAAATTACAAAAAAGGGGACAATTGTAGAAGTACACAAAAAGTCACAATTTGCGGCTAAAGTCACACCAACGGTAACACTATTTATAACAACGTTTATTATCAAATATTCTTCTTTGTCGTATTCCTATACTACTCTGCGTCCACTTTGCGCCATTTGATAAATTAATGTTTCTAATCCATATAAAAACAAATCATGTGTTTGCTTGTATATGTGTATGAATATTGGTTTATACCTTATGCACTGCTAAACTGCTAGAACGATTTTCTTGAAAATTTTAGTGTCTTTTTGTATGCGTGAAACATAGGCTACATTTGTAGGACCAAGGTGAGAGGTAAAATAAATTCACCGATTTGAAATAGAATTACCTATATTATTAGGGTGAATGGGATCAGGAGAAGGATAGTTCCCATACAAAACATTAATAAATTTACGAATATCTAAGGAAGTTATCCAGTGGGAGTCCTAAAAATGTGTACCAATCATGCCACTGTAAGACAGCTGCAACGCATAGAATATAGTACTGTTAGGATTAGCTTCCACACAAACCAAATATTGATATCTAATGAATTATTTCATCGCTTTTGTTGCGTTCATGCTACTATGAGATACATTCATTGTTAAAAATATAGGACGGATAGAATCACAGAAAATGTAGCACCCATACAAACCAAATAATAATTGCCAAATATCCAAAGGACTTATCACTTTCGAAATGAACTATTTTACGGAACAAAATGTAGGAGGAATCGAATCAGACCTTAGATAGGCTAAAGAAGAATAACCTACAGTGCAAAGAAAAAAGGAAAGTTTACAAATTGCATCACTACGTTCCAATTTGGGCAAATCTCCAATATATGAAATGCCTTCATAATACACGTCGAGATTTATGAATTTTATTTCAGAATCTATAAAGCAGTAGAATTTTGGTGCAGCAAAGCGGACCGTGTAAAAGCTAGTAGTCTGTATAAATTTTATTAAATTTTTATTTTATTATTTAACGTTATTTTTGACTTGATGCGTCTTAGAGTTACACAGGGAATGATATATATTTTTATTATTTTGATCGTGTTCTATCTTAAGATTGGAGAATATTAAGCCCAACCAACCACCAAATACCACCGAACTTTCTCAGCCAACGACAAAACCACATTATAATTCTTAATATTCATTTAGAAAATAATTAATGGCAATAAAAAGTAAAATTTTTAAAATATTAAAAATTTCCCTCAGTTTTAAATATAGATTTTTAATAAACGTATAAAACACGTGTCACGAAATATGATTAAAACTTGGAATAATAGTAAGACCAACTTAGAACAAAAAAAAAGTTATTAGTACTTGTTATAATCTATCAAGCCCGACTATGTAATATCCTACACCACAAATGATTGTTCGAATATTTATGAACGACCCTCGCATAATTTGCTTTTCTTATTTATGCTTATGTGTGATCATACTAGAGAGTACTAAAATTTATGTGAAATTTTTGCGAATTTTTCTGCAGAGTTCTATGGAAGTAAGAAAAATTTATGAAACAATCCTCGTATTTGCATTGTTAAACTTATATTTATTTTAATTTGACTAAATACTCTTATAAATCCCACGTTTATGTGCAATAATTTACAAAGCGATATTTGGAAAGGTAAAATGGAGCGATCCTCGTATAATTTTGTTAAAATCATTTTACAATTATATATCTTATGAATTAAGAATCCCATTCCGGGGGACATAACTTATTTCAGTAGACCTGAAATAATAGTACGTACCAAATTTCATAAAGATATTTTAAAAACAGCGACCTATAATATGCGAACGAGCTTTACGTGGACAGCCAACCAGACGGACGGATGAACATGCTTAAATCGACTCAGGAAGTGATTCTGTGTTGGACGGTATACTTAAAAGTGGCGGTAGAATTATTTTTTTGCCCATTACAAACATATACACAAACGCATAATACCGATGGTGGTGTAGGGTATAACAACTATTGACTTACACACAAAACATGTTGCTTTTTTACTATAAAATATTTTACTCTAAACTAGTTTTATTACAATTTAAAAATTCACAATATTCTTTACGTGTAAAATGTTTAAATTCATCCAACCATATTAAAATAACATATGAAGTTTTATATGTATGTACTTGTTTACATACGTACATATATATTAAATAAATATAATACGCAAATATTTGTTTTAAGTATTATTTATATTTAACACTCTTAAGAAAAAATTAAATAATTAATTATAAACAAACTTACTTTTTAATAAGTATAATCGAACTTTTGATGTATTATCCTTTAGAGGTTTGGATAATTTATATTTAAAACATATAACATTAATATTAACAATAATAATAATAATAATAATAATAATAATATTAATAATAATAATAATAATAATAATAATAATATTAATAATAATTTATGCACTTTATAATTTTCTTGAAATTTCTAAACATTTAAAAATCTTCTTTTTCTCATTATCTATGTTAAGTGATATAGAAACATTGAACAAATTGCGAAAATGTTGATAGCGCAACTGTTGATTGCTCACCTTCACCATTGCAATTGTCAAAATATTTTGTTTGTTTTATTTCTAAACAAGTCTTTAATATTTTTATTAAAACTTTATTTGTATCGACTGTGATAATGCAGAAAATTAATTGCATATATAAAAAATTAAACGCTTTAGTTGGAAATAAATATTGCATAGTAAATTTAGGCCAAATGTTAGAGATTCAAATGCCATTTGAAATTTCCTTTTTGTTAAAATATTTTACTAAAATAAATCATATCTATTAAAGACCTAAAGTACAAGTTTAATGTTTTTGTTATGGTTATCGCTACACAATGTGTTTGCGGCATTGCAATATATGGTTGTTCTTCACTACCATATTATGATTGAGAACGTTGACGATGGTTGTGGGACGATCTTAGTTATGATTGTTGACAAAGACACACACATATAACCAACAAGATTGCTGTCAAAATAAAATAAATTTGTCCCCAACTAGTCATTAAAAAGTTAAAAAAGGGACAACCGATATTTACTTTATTCCTTTACGATTATTCATTTTAACATGGATTTGTTTTTGTACTCGCTTCACAAAACACAATATAGATATGTATGTGTACTTGGTTGAATTCTGTTTCCTTACGGTGTAGATTGTTTAGGTAATAAAGCATTTTTCCACATAAATGTTGATATCATAATAATGTCTTTCAAAATAACGCATAAAACTAATAAACAAACTGTGCGATGGTAGATCCATAATTATTCCCCCACCACCTGAGGTGAATAGGATATTATGCATAACGGTCAGAAAATATTGCTACCACCACTATAAAATCGATTTAACGATCTGGCCGGCTGATGAAAATTGGCATGTGTCATTATTTTTTGGCTCCATTATTTTAACGGGCACCTTGAAACTTCGAAATGGGGTTTTAAGGTCATAAGTTTTCAATATTAAGCGTTTCAAACGAAATTTTGGACAAATATGTCTTATAATATTCTAGAACGATATGGCAATTTATACGAGGATCGGTTCATTATTTCTCATAGGTTCCATGCAATCCTCTACCAAATATCAGTTTAAAAGACTTAAATCTTACATATACTTTGTTATTGCAATAGGAATAGATCAAATTAGAATAAGCATCAGCAAAAATCTATTTGCGAAAATGAAGGATTGTCTATAAAATCCTCTAACACTCATATAAATATCCTCAAAAAAAAAAAAACTCGTAAATCCCAAATAAATGTTATAAAATAAATGTATACGAGTCATTCATTAGTTCTTGGTAGCTTGTCTGGCTTGGCTGACTTAAAGTTCATGCTTGTTTTGTTCGAGAATCTATGTGGACAGACCAAAAACTCAATTTTCTCCTCACAAAACCATATTATTACTATATTTGATTATCTTGCATAAATTTCCACTTAACTGGTATGGACTCGAAAGCGAATGGCGTAGTAAACCGGCTGTTTGATTAACTAACTTTTATTAAATAAATTATACTTGTATACGAGGGGGTTGTGGAAGAATTAAATTCTTCACTTCACTGTGCACTTGACTGATGTAAATACATTAATTAGACTTAATATTATTACTAATATTATTGACAATTAATATTACAACATTCGCATTATTTTAGAAATAAATTGTATTTATATAACAATATTTAGGAATGTAGTTAATAATCCAAATGCTCAAAACCAATACTGTACAATAGATTTTTTTTCGTTATACTCAATAAAAATTGGCGTATTGGTAATTATTTCCTTATTGATTGATTGTCCCATAATATTGCCATTCCACAGTAAACTATCAATATTTAGCATCGTACTGGTTCAAGTTAATAAACTTAAATAACAAACAAGTAAAAAAGTTATAGTCGGTCAAGCTCGGCTATATAATACCCTACACCACAGTGTTGGTTGTAAATGACTTCTACGAAAAAATTTATGAACGGCCTTCGTATAATTTGCGTTTCTTATTTATGCTTATGTGTGCGATAAAAAATGACGGTACTAAAATTTATTTGGAATAAATGTGTTTTAAATGAATTTTTTCTGGATGGTTAATTGGATTTGGAAATAAATATGGATAGACCCTCATATAATTTATCACAGCCGTTTTGGCCTATATTTATCCTAATTTGACTAAATTGTACATGTGAGATTTATGAATTTCAATATGACATTTGGAAGAGTGATTTGTATGAGACCTATCAGAAATAATAGATCGATCCTCGTATAATTAAGCATATCGTTTTAGAAAACAATAAAACGTATTTTCCCAAAATTTGGTTAAAATTATTTTATATTTAGTAATTTTATGGACTAAAAACCCCATTCGGGGGAACATATGTATGTGGCCTATATGAAATAATAAATCGATCATAACCAATTTCAATAGGCATTATAATTAATAGTACCAAATGGTGCCAAATTTCATTATATATCTTTAAAACTGCGACCTGTACTTTGCGAAAATGTTTTACATGGACAGCCAGCCGAATGACCGGACGAACATGCTTAAACTGACTCAGGAGGTGATTTTGAGTCAATCGGTATATTAAAAAAAGATGTTATTTTTTTACCCGTTACAAACATCTACACAAACGCAACTATGGTGGTGTAGGGTATAAAACCGATAACTATAATTTATATTTACTAACAAAGTTGAAAAAACGAACATTCCACTAATGGAATTTGGAAAAATAATTATATCATTTGTTATTTATTTAACTACTTACCTAATGCCTTAGAGCAATAACTGAAAAATGTTAATTTTTATCTAATCAGTAGAAAATGCTTAAAAATATAAGCGTATTTGCATAATAAGATATATATTTTTCTTTATTTGATTCGCAAAATAAATATTTAAAAGGAATTTAACTTTTGTTTTCTATTATGAATTTATGATCACTTTTCTATTCATTTAAATAAAAAATTTTATCTTCATTTTTTAACACAAAGACTTTATTTTCTTACAATATTTTTTTAAATTTCTCACTTTTCAATTATATTTTTCTATAATTAATTATTTTATTTTTATTTACATATTTTTTCTTATTATTTAATTTGCGAATTATTTATTTATTTCTATATAGAATTTTATACGCTTTCAAATTTGTTGATCCGTTCCGTTTTATTTATTTTTGTTTTTAGAATGAAAGAAACAATTAAAATCTCAATCACTTTTAATAACAAAATAACGTCAACTGACTCATATGTTCATGGTTTAACACCGTTCAACCACTGACTGCTGCTTTAAAATTATATATTTTTTTGTTACTGCTACGCCGAACGTATAATAATGTGTGCACGTTGTTGTTAACACTAAGTATAAATGTTGTTGCTTTTAGTTGTTATTGTTATTTTTTCCAACGATCGCTTTCATAGTTGATCTTTTGCTGTTTCTGTTGTTGTTTTTGTCGCCAAGGTAAAAAAATTAAGAGACGATTTTTTCCATTTTAATTGTGTAGTGTAAAGAGAGTATTGTGTGTATGTAGTGAGTGTGAGTATAAAATTACTTATTTTGTTATTTGTTTATATTTTTTTTCAACATTCTCTTTTAATTGTCATAATAAGTAATTTTCAAATTTAGTACTCACATGAGTCTATGACGTATAACTGATATGTTAACCCATTGTTGAATCAATTGATAACAGCTGATGGCGATTTTGTGAAGGCGGATATGGTTTTCAGTTTTATTCATGTTATAGAAATTTATATATACAATATTTTTAATTTGATGTAGCTCTTGAAATTCTGAAGTCTCCGTAGACTTTCTATAAAATTACACAAAGCAATTTCAATGTGTCACCCGAGCATAGAGTCTGTTAATATAATCTGCTTTTAAAGGAACATAATGCTTGATACAACGATCACTTTCATAGTTCTTCTTTGTAACATCACTGAGGGTTCACTTGAAAAAAAGGATATAAGGAGTAAGATTGACAAATTCTTAACATACATATATGTTAATAAAAACGAAATCACTAAATTTAGATTTTTAATTTCGATTTAAACAATAAATTAAATACAGAAAAAAAATTATAGTTTTAATCACTAGAGATGCAATTTCCAATTTACAGAGCTCTCTGTCACCATGTTCGAACATGTAGCACAACTCCATTTAAAATCCATCTACCACATTTCTGAACACCTTATCCAATATCTCTCCACAGGCTTTAGCTCTTAGGAAAGATTTGCCTCCCTTGGTACAATTACCACATTATTGCTGTTATATCACTCAAGGGCTTGTTTACTATAGTAACAGAATGTTAAGTCAGTCCAAAAATAAATAGACATATTATGAAGTCTAATAAATGAAAGCAGCCTATTTTGTAAACATTTTTAGTTTCGGTATTTATAGAAATTAGTTTCGGTATTTATAGAGCCCTTTGTAGCAAATGATTGACTCCTTTTGCCGCAACTACATATTGCCTGGCATGCCAAACCCTTTTTGGGAAATTTGGCTATTTTTACCTCCTAAATTTTTCTTCAACACTCAAGCATCAACAGCATAAAGTTTTTGACCAGAAATTTGCGAAAAAATCTGCCAGAATATACGCTTCGTCATCTATTCTGCACCAAGGATATTTTTTTAGGAAACTTGATTTCAATCTCCGTGCTCTATTTTTGAGTCTTGTATGTCTTTAAACTGCATTAGATTTAAGCTTTTGTACCAAACTAAACGGGCTGATTTCAACCAAATATGTTGGAGATCTTTTGAAAATAATTTCTATTCTACTTTCATTGGAAACAGTATGACAGCAGACCTTTAAATGATTGGCCAACTCTTTGGAAAACCGAGTTTACTTTGGGTTTTTTTAGGACCAAGCAGGGTTTTCTGGTCAATCTGTTTAATCAGATTAACAATAATTAATCATAATAACTGACATACTTGGGTTAAAAGTTTTGTGAAGAATTTTTCGATCTCACTCCATTTGTTAATATTAACATTAAATTATACATTTAAATAAAATATAACACACCTAATTCATAATCGCTTTTAAATACAGATTTCTTGGAAGTAAATATTTTCTTGTTACAAATTATTTCCTCGCATACTTTATTCCCAGTTCCCTTAAACTTAAAATTTTCTTTATAATGTGTTTTGAAGAAATATAAATTTACTAACAAATATTTATTAACATAAACATTTCACATTTTGTATATATAAATACATAGAGAACTTAGTAGTATTGTGTTTATTGTAAGAATAGATTATATCTACCGGACACCTTTCGTGCGAACGGATCAAGATAATGTGACACTAATTAATATTCTTTACATAAGTTGATGTAAATCTATTTATGTACAGTAAATACAAAATTATTGTTTAAATATTTCATTGGTTTTTCTATTACTGTAAAAATGTAAAAAAAACAAATACAATTTTGAGTTTTTGATTTTTAAAATAAAAAAATATATATATATATTTATTTTATTTTTATTCTTATATAAGGAATTTTCATGAAAATAACCAATAAATAGAATTTTATTAAAAAACAAATAAAAGTACTATATTCGGCTAAGCCGAATCTTCAATACGCTCCACCACAAATGTGTGTAAGTATAACACGGAACACTTTATGAATAATAAAATTAGTTTTATTTTTGGTTATAACTTTTTTTCTACTAAATAAATAACTAATAAATAAATAAATAAATAAATAAATAAATAAATAAATTGATTTTGATAACTTTTGGAACGATAATGAAATACTTTATATTATGCCAAAATCTTATTCTAATTTGACGATTTCTACGAAAATTTAGAGGTTGCCAAAGATATCGGTCTATATCTATTAATATACTGAACCGATTTTGCTGATTTTAAATTGGAAACTTCTCAGGAATATGGTAAAATACCAAGCCAAATTTCATTTATCTCTGTTAATTATTTTGTATGTAAGCGTGCTAACATTATGTGGTCTGAGATGATTCCTTTTTAATGTTACACATGGAATGGTCTGTGGTCTGTGATGATTCCTTCTTAACGTTACACATGGAATGACAAATTAATATACCCTCTACACCACTTGTGGTGGTGGAGGGTTTAATAATAAAAGAGATATGCGAAACAATACAATCAACACGTGTTTATCACAGCACAGTGGTTCCTAAACATTATTTTATAAAAATGGTTAAAATTGTTTTTAGGTTTATTTGGGGGATGTCAAGTGCTTACCAGATCTGAGTCGTAGTAGGTTTCGCTCCAAAGTGGCTTACTTGGGTATGTTGATTTTTGCTTAAAATTAATTTATTAATCGGGAATATAGAAAATTTATTTTATTTGCATTAAAAGATCAATCTGATGTTCTACAAAATATATCTTTACCGTTATCCTTATTAATGAAATTATACACTAAGGAATACATATAATTTTTAAAGATTTAAGAACTTAGAAACCAAGTTGATTTTTTTCTAACCAAAACAAAATTTGGTAAGGTCTTCCGCACACATAAAAAAGTAATTTTTCAATATGTTCATCGCAACACTACTATTTTGTTTTAGTATTCTTATCGCCAACATGTCAGTTATTGAGTGAAATTTATTTTGAGAACAATTTTCTTAAACAATAATATTTATGTGAATTTGGAATGAAAGTTTCATAAAATAAAAATCTTTTATTATAAACATAAAATTTAAATACGGAGTAGCCATAACATGATTGTGTGACAACCATATTTTTGTTGTGGTTCAACAATATTTTTTTCTTAACCATATTATGATTAACAACATCGAAACGGCTGAAGTTACAAAATCACTTCCATTTAATTTTTCATTGCAACACTGTGGCATTGTTAAATCGACATAGAAAGTTCAGACATGGACACCCAATAGAGAAAACTCCCAACCCTAAAGTGATATTCACAATGTCCCCAATTGATAAAAATTAATGTATTTGTTTCGAAAGTCGAAAAATTTCGAGATAATTGTCTTTAATATAATAGTGTAGGATATTTAAGACTCGGCGCAGTCGAATCTAGCATTCTTACTCGTTTTAACTAAAAACCTATTTATATCCATAATATTAGAAATGTCGCATGCATCAGTACAACCAAATGTTGCATTGCTAAATGCATATTTTTTACACAAAAAAGAAGTTAACCATGAAATTTTTAAAATAAATAAAATTTTAATAAAAAAATAAACAATAAAAAACAATAAGAACTTTTAACTGTATGCATTTTAGAACGCTTTTTTACAAATTGTCAGAGTTAAGTGAAATTAAGTCGCTTTATTCGTCATTCTTATGAGAAGAGGCAAAATCGTAGATAGACCATTTAAAAGTAAATATACAGTTGTTGTTTAAGTTCAACTTATTTCGAAAATATTATACGGAATTTTACCAAATTTTGAAGATCTTAATCAACTTTACTTCCAAAAAACTGCCATATGCCTATACTTACTTGAAATTGTTAGAATTGTTAGAACTAAAATGTTTAAAGCCGGAGTTGTATGGGCTTAAAAATGTTTTAAAGCGTGTTGTTCGATTTAAAAATGATTCACCTTCGTATGTTTTATATTCAAGTTTTTGAGTTCGTTTTTATACCCTCCACCACCACAAATGGTGAAAAGCGTGTGTAACGCTAACAAGGAATCTTCTCATACCCCATTATGAGTGAATTTTCTTTTATCAAATGAAAATCTCAGTCAATTTAACTTTGTCCGTCTGTCTGTCTGTTGTTGGCTATATCATATCCACAATAATTGACAGATCTCAATGAAATTTGTTCTAAGAAAATTCCTGTTTAAAACTAACAAAATCGTGTCAGTATAACAAAAGATACAGATCGATATCTGAGGCAACTTCATAGTTCAAGCAAAGAACTTAAATTTTCAATAATAAATCGACAAATAAGAATGATTCTTTGCCATAATATGTACTTGCTTACCACTTCAAAATTTAAAAAAAAATCGGTTCAGTAGAAAAAAGTTAAAGCCGAAAATAAAATTAATTTTATGACTCATCAAGTGTTCCTTTGTTATATTAAAAAAAAAAAAAACTTTAATATATTGTATAGGTTTGCGCTACCTTTATTTAGAATAATAAGGTCCACAATGCTTGGAAAATGTAAAGTTGATTATATAATACATTACCTTTTGATTAGTTGGAAATATCTTAATAGTATTTAGCATGATTGTAGCTGAAATGGTTTCGTCTTAAAATCTTGATACCGTTTGTGCAAATGTTTGTTCCAATCTCATCTATATTTTTATTATGACGCATTTGTGAAAGATACAAAATATTCGAACTAAATCAAAAAAGGTAAACTATGAAATGCATAATTTTTCGAGGATACATAAAAATTACTTTTGTTTAATATCATAAATGAATTGGAGGAAAAGTTTCAGAAATTGGTAGGCCACTATTTTTAACTAGCTGGGACCTTTTCCAAATTAATATGAAAATATCTCATCAAGTTAAACTTTATTAACATATTTTTCAATAGTTCAAAAGTATCAGAAAACAATCTTCTCAGGTGCGTAGTCAGTGATCCTTCAATGATGATCACTCGGATATATAGTTAATTCAAAAATCCATTTAAAAATTGAAATATAGGAAACTTTGCACATATATAGATCATAATGGAACTGCCTGTAAACTAAATTCGGATGAACTTTGCCCAAATATCTGTTCAAAAGTTATATTCATTCTTGAAGTACTCTAAATAACAACGTATGTAAGCTATACAGATGGGAATTTTAGGTATAATTTAATCTTAAAGTTTTGGTGTTTTCCAAGATACCAAATACTTGTAAAGAACTTTATAACTTGAGTGAAAATTCAAGCGATACAAAGCTAATCTATACATTTATAATATCTCAATATCTTTTAACTAAATCCATTGGTGAAAATTAACGGAATTATCGTACCAGAGTTGGAAAACTTCAATCCGAAAACATTTCAGCTTTAACCTTTGTAATTTCTTAAAAATATGTTCATTTAAAATTTTCGGAATTATTTAAAAAAATAAATGATTGCATATGATTGCATACAGGTATCTGAAAAAATTTGAATTTATTTGTGTACACGTTCAGTTAAGAAGGTCATAGTCTCCATATATCAAGTCACAGTCAAGTGTTGTAGCATTAAATTTTTACAGAAAAATAAATTCTTGATTTCAATTAGTTAAACAGATAACTAAACAAAGAAAAAAAGTATCAACTAAATTATATAAGAAACGACATTCCAGTATATAATTTTGAAAAACATCTTTTAAATTTTAGATAAGATTTTACAAATATTAATGATGAATAGAGAATAAAATATAAAAGGAGAGATCAAAAATGCATTAAAACACTAAACATTATATTGCAATCGGCTTAGTCGGATGTTTATAAAATGGTTTTATATTTTTATCTATTATTTTGATCATGTTTCTATTTTACAACATATACTCATATACTGTATATTTATTCATATAAAACTTATTAGGGTTCTTCTCATTTGAATGGTTTTTATATCAAAATTGAACAGAAATTTAAATACTGATTATTGAAAAAATCCAGGTAAATTGTTGAGGACACAAGTAAGAAACAAAAGAAAACGATGCAAACCTGACGAAAAAATATTGAAAATATAACAGGTCGTCCGTTATCACCATCTTCACTCTGCTAAGTAACAGAAATGTAATTATTTATTTACAATTTTTTAATCTGAGTTGGTATTAATTGTAACGTTGTACCCTAATATTTGTTTTTATTCACATACATATATTTATTTGTAAACATGCAACATTATTAAGACGTCTATGTATATGTTTATATATATTTTGCTGAATACTCTTAATATATGTACATTTTGTGTGCACCTCAACTTTTGAAAAGATTGAAAACGTATTCATATTTTGAGTGCGATATATTGTAATTTTCATCACTGCAACAAAAATAATAAAAATCTTGTTGACTATTGCTTTAGGAGTTGTTGTTATTCAGTAAGCATATCCTTTCATTATGCCCTACAGTTAGTTAAGGTATACTTATTTGCTAAAATAACAAAATGGATTTGAAAGAAATTTTCTATGGATACTTTTATCGTATCAAATTGCTAATTGAAATATTTATTGTTAATTATCTAAAGAACGTGCAACAAGAGTTTTAAAATTTCCAGTTAATAACTCCGTTAAAGTGCCAATTTATGGAAAAAGAAGTAGGAATACCACATCGGCTGTTACAAATCTTATATACCACCCAACGCATATAGTTAGGTCACCAGGATGTCACGCATTAGAAAGTAGAGGATGTTGATCAGCAGTCAGTATTGCTGAATCTGAAAAGAGCCTATGAAGTAAACCCGTCATGGAACCATATGTATTACAAATCGGTAGTATCCAGATACCGCAGTAACTGTGCCTCTCTAAAGAGTTCTTGAGATTTTAAATAGAAATGATGCCCTAGCCCCATCTAGGTTTGGTGTCTTCTTAACACCAGTAAGAGATTCTCCTTTAACTGTGTCCCCATTTTTAGATCCATAAATGTAGTTGCTATATACACTTCCATTAGAGAAAGGCAGAGGCCGCATTGCCTTTATTTGCTAAGTAAATGCTCTATGTATTTATTCTCAATACACTAGACAAAACATCTTACGCGTCCATTTTTCCATGGTATTCAGCCTTATCGCTGTAGAAACCCAAATTTTTTGATTATTTTTCAAGGGCTGAGTCAAATTTCGAACGGTTCGAACAGATTTCGAGTGATTTACACGAGAATACCGCACCGTAGAAACCTAGTTAACGTTTTCCTTTCATACATCAGAGGAGCACTAGACCATACATCTTATACATCCATTTTTCCATGATATTTAGCCTTATCGCTGTATGAAGCCCAATTTTTTTGTTGACTGAGTCAAATTCCCAACGGTTAGAACAGATTTCCAGAATGCCGTACCGTAGAAATCCAAATAACGTTTTCCTTTCATATATCACAGGAACACTTAATGTGTCTCCAAATTATTTATATTTATGTCCATAACTTTTTTTCTACTGAACCGATTTTGATGAATTTTGTTCTGCACTATAATTTAGAGGTTAACTCAGATATCGATCCACATCTACTAATATATAGAATCAATTTGGCTGATTTTAAATAGAGAACTTGTCAGGACTATAACAAATATCAAAGCCAAATTTTATTAAGCTTTAACAGTTATTGAGGATGTGAGCGTGACAACAACTGACAGGTGGACAGACAGACAGACGAACATAGTTAAATCGACTCAGATTTTGATTTGATGCGAGAAAATCTATACATTATGGAGTCCTAGATGATTCCTTCTTAGCATTATATACGGAATGACAAAGTTAAAATACTCTCTTCAACACTTGTGGTAGTGAAGAATTAAAAAAAAAACAAAACTCTATAAGGATTTAATATAAAGAATACAGCAGATTAGAAACTGTTAAATTTACACATTTATATAGCGTATAATTGTGATCGACTTTATCATAATTTTAAATTTTAAATCATACATGTTTTTGTTGCTGTTATTGCAGCAATATATAAGGATGACGATTGCAATAATGTTTGCTCATATGAATGATGATGTTGAGATACAGTAGCATTTGATGTTGAAGAATAACCATTGTAAATTAAAAGTGATGAATGTAATAATGCTTTTTTTATGGTTATTTTTTATTATTAATATTTTTTCCTTCATATAAATTACTTTTCATTATGAAATAAATTACGGAATTCAAGTTTACAAAATATTCAAATATTTTCAAAAAAATAATTATAATTTTATTATAAATACATTTGATATCATAATTTAAGTATTAATTTCAAGTTTTATGATAATATTCAGTACGATATATACACATTGAAAATAAAAATGCTAAATATCCTTATATACAAAATTAATAATAAATAAGGAGTGAGATAAAAAAATTCTTAACATACATATATGTAAACAGCAACGTAACCACTAAACTTACAGTTTTAATTTTTACAAAAATTTAAAAAAAAAAATCAAAAAGTATATATTTTTATAGTTTTAATCACCAGTAATGAAATTTTAAAACCTTTCTCGTTCGTCGCAAACACTAATATATTCGCGGCAAACATTTATTTTTAACTTCAACATGCTTATTGTTGAATTTATTTTATTTTGATAATAATTTCGTTACTGTAATTAAAAATTTGTTATTTAATAAAAGAAATATTGTAGTCGCAATATCTTTGGAAATATGTTTGGCTGATCTCAATTTTATTACTGTTAATCGGACCTTATAAAAAACTATTGTTATTAGGACAAAATACTATTTTCAGTTTACTGACCACTAAAAATGAACAAAACTTTTTGTTGAAATAACAATATTTTTTATTGGAGTAACAATGTTTTTAGTGGCGAAAACAATAACTATTGTTATCAATGAAAAATAACAAAGTAAATAAACAAACTTTTTTTGAATAACAATAAATTTAGTGGTGATAAAAATAATCATTTTTATTAACGAAAAATTATAATGTGAATAAACAAACATTTTAGTTACGGTAACAATGTCCAATAACAATAGTATATTGTTCTTCGTTTATGATTGCCTAAAACATATGATTTTTTGCTTACATTAACTTTTTATAGTAATTTTTATCACTTTGCTCCGTTTAAATTCTACCATACTTTTGGACCACATTATTGTTCTAGTACCTCTCAAGGGTTTGTTAACCATAGCGGTCGGATGCTAAGTCAGGTAAAAAAATAAAGTTTGAAACACTTGATGTAGGTTTGCTGCAATTGCATACTGCTTGCCATACCAAGAACTTTTTGGGACATTTTGACAGCTTTTGGGTTCTAATCTTTTCCTTAACATTTCCTCTAGCATTAGCAACATACAATTTTTCACCAGGAAGTTGCAGAAAATCTGCAATAGCATACGTTATGCAGCAACAATATTTTTTTGAAAACTTGGCTTCAATTTCAGTGATCCGTTCTTGGCCTCCAAAATTTTTGCAACGTTCCTGTCAGGAACTTTTTGTGCCTGATATTTTTTTAACCAATATTAGCTTTAGCTATTCGTACCAATAATTTGAGCACTGAGCTAAACGGGCTGAAGGTCTTTAGAAAATGCTTTCTATTTTTTTAAAATATCATGTGCATCATTCCCGCTACATATATCAAGTTCTCCTGGGACTTTTAAATAATCTTAGCTTGACGTGTGGCCTTTGGGTGCTTGGCCAACTGTTTGTGGGACCAATTAGGGTTTTGTAGAAAATATTTAATAATTTTAGAATGCATTTTTTCTGATCAATTTAAAAATACATTGTTTGACATTGAACATAATAACTGATATGTTTTACAAAAGTAATTTTGATCAGGAAAAAATAAAATAATAGTTCGGGTAAAAGTTTTAGTGAAAAAATTGGGTTATAAATTTTTTAATCTCACTACTTATTTATAAAATAAATATTAATTAAATAATTTATTTAAAATCTGATAAATTTTTACTTACTAGTAAGATTTTTAAACAACTAAAAAGAGTTAATGATTAAAGACACAAACAATATTTTGAATAAATACAGTTACAATATAAATACTTATACAAACTTATACATTTGTACAAAATATGATATAAAAACTTGTGTTATAAAATACTTTTGGATGTTAAAAATGGTATTTCAAATATTTGAAGAAGGACATTTCATTTTGTATGGAAGTATTTATGTATGAATATAAATATGAGTATAATGCAACATAAAGCCATAAAAGTTAAATTGTCTTTTGTATGGAAAAACGCATCCTCTTTCAATATAAATAAATATTTACAAATATGTTAAAACCAAATCATAAAACTTTAAATATTTTTAGTTGGCACGTCCACACTTTTGAATTTTATACTGAGAACTCGTTCGACAAGTTAATATATAATTATGCAATCATTTAGCGATTTCTGTTTCTTTAAATAAATAAACCATAGTATTTTTGGACTGATATGTATGTAAGGATAACATTAGAAAGTTAAGGCTTTGTAGCTCCATAATTAATCAAATGCAAAAAGTTGGACTGACTTTCTCGCCATGTTTTTCCGCTTTTCTCTTAAAATGTCGGAAAATTGTTTCCAAAAGTCTTCTTAAATTCCATTATATAAGCTCATCACGTACAATTTTTCAAAACTCAAATTATAAATAAATCTTAAAGAAATGCAACTCTTTATACAAAATTAAAAAGTAAATAACAGAACTTAATTTATAAATTTTAAATTGTAGAATGTAATGTCCTGTGCACGCAGAGAAAAAACATGTTTGCGGTAATCATAACGAGAACCAACCCACTATTTTTATTAGGTATTCTTACTGCTACAAAAAAAAGCTTTTGTATTCGCCTTGCGATTTTGCACTGATAACAATAGTTATTATTATCGCCACTAAAAATATTTTTATTATAAATAAAAAATATTTGTTTATTCACTTTTCAATAACAACTAACATTATTGTTATCGTCAAATATTTACGTTATACGAATATATTTTTATACTCTACATCACTATAGATGGTTGGGGTATAATGTGTTTGTGCTTAAGTTTATAACGCACATAAAAATATTGCTACCACCACCACCGACCGACTCAGAATCCCCGTCCGTCCATCAGTCTGGCTGGTTTCATTTTGTTCACATGTAAACCTTGTGAACAAAATGCAATTTTGGAGATATCTCGATGAAACTTGGCACATGCCATTATTATTAGCCCATATACATGTTCCACCCGGAATGGGGTTTTAAGGTTAAAAATTGCTATATACAAAGTGATTTTAACGAAGTTTTGCACACAGAAGTCAGATAATATTATAAAATGACGTATTAAATTATACGAGGATCGGTGTAATATTTCTCATAGATCCGATACAATACCCCTAAAAAAAATACTTTGGGGATAAATTTTACACAAACGTTGGTATTGTGATAAGAATTGGTCAAATTAAGAAAAATATAAGCAATAATCGATGTACAAAATTTCGATCCATAATTTCATCTGGCTCCCGTATTATTTCCTAAAGTCTTTAAAAGCGCAGAAACCCTACATATATATTATTACCATTATATACTTCACTCTTAGGCACAAATTAGAAAATATAATCATAGGAAGGTCGATCATTTATTTTTGATAGCTACCATTAATAACCAACAAAGTGGTGTAAGGTTTTAAATTGTCGGTCTTGACTTACCATAGTTTTTACTTTTTATACCCTCCACTACCACAAGTGGTATATTAAGTTTGTCATTCCATGTGTAACGCCAAGAAGGAATCGTCTCAGACCCTACAATGTATATAATATTATTGCATCAAACCAAAAACACCTAAAATAATTGGTTGAATTCAATCAAATTTGATCACGTTATTTATTATTGTCCTAAGCAGTTTGCTATTTAAAACAAGCTATATCGGTTTATAAGCATGGAAGTTATAGACCTATATCTGAAACAACCTCAAAATTTCGAAAAAGAACTTTTCCAATTTCTTCTAAAAATGTAACTGGACTTAAACAAAAAATTAATTTTAGTATACAATTGTACGTGCTCCATCATCTTGCAAAAGATCATCAAATTCTGATTAACAGCAAAAAAGTTATAGGCTATAATATGCAAAATTTTGATACACCCTAAACTCTGTGTGTCATATGGACCGCAATTTTTAAGATAATTTACTGAGATTTGTCACATATACTTATTTTGATACTATAATAAATCCAAAGAAGTTATATTGTTCTTGGATCATTAATTGACCCAGCTCCCAAATAAGGTCCCTTCCCGGAATATAATTAATAGCTTATAGAACTCTTAAATTTGAACCAATTTTATTGAAATTTGGCACAATTAATTTTCTAACTATTCTAAATATATGTTATAAATTTTATTAACATGAGTACATATTTTTATTAAGCTCCCATATAGGGCCCCTTCCCGGAAAACGGAAAACCATATTTTATAATTTTCTCACCGAAAATTTAGTACACCCGTTTTCATGAAACCATATATACCTCTTGACACTTCATGGTTCTCAGTAAAATTGGAGGAGTACTATTATCAAGAAATAAAATTTCCGTCAAAAGAATATCAGGTGTTTTAATATATTATCATATATATTAGATTGTTTTGTGTTTGTTTTGTAGGGAATTTTTAATATCAACATAAGATTCATACATTTTTGGAATAAATGTGATGAGACAGCTACATAGAATATACTAAAATGAATATCTTATTCATATCGCCTAATTTAGATAAAGTAAGGTATGGACAGGTAACGTTACTATCGTGATATCTCTTGACGGCTATGTATTAATCTAGGTTCGATCATTTATGTTGAGCCTGATTGAAAAGAGTAAGAAGAGTAAAAAAATCTTAGTGGAATCCAAACTTACCAGAGTCTAAGCTATCTCCTATATTTTACATAGGAGATAGCTTAGATAACTGCTCTCTATATATGGGCTCTTAATAGTCTAACTGCTGTTTTACTATATTGCCACGAATACTGATGTCATTAAGTATTAAACATGCTTTATAGATAGCAAATATTTCGATCGAAAAAAATGCATTCATATGGAAAACGATTTATAATGCATATATTAAAATCGTGGGAGAAGATACCAGATCCAACTCCACAGTAATAACAAGTAAAAAGTCTATTTAATAACCAACACCACATTGATGTAGCCCTTCAATGACGGGTTGTATGGGCCTATGAAAAATAATGGACCGATCCTCACTTATTTTGACAAATCCTTTTAGAATATCAAAAGACTAATTTGTGCCATATTTCAGTAGAATCATCGCATTGTCCTTGGACCAAAAATGGTCAAATTGTTAAATATATCAAATTTAGATACATTTAACACTGCGGTGCTTTTTGTTCACAAGGTTTACATGGACGGCCGGCCAGCAACAGGCAGACAGATCGTCATCGTTAAACCGACTCAGAAAGTTATCCTAAGTTGAAAAGTATACATAAAAGTGGTAGTAGCATTATTTTTCTGTCCCAACTACATATGGTGGTGTAGGGTATAAAAATGTAGAATGGGAAATATATTATATCATAGAAGCTAATAAAATTTATGTAATGCTATAATAAATTTTATTTTAATTGATCTAATTTATGACGTTTTGCGCAGAATAATATTATAATGACATTTTTTACTGAACCATATTTATATGGTGGTATGAAGGGACTATGAAATATTTCTAATCGATCCTTTTAAAATTTGGTATTTTTTATTTTATTCCTTGGGAACATATGGACATTGTATTGTAAATCAAAGTCACACGATACTTAAGGGCGTAAGATTACTTACACTTTCACTCCTTTTTTGAACAAAAATAAATTTAAGCTTTTATAAAACTTTCTGTAAAGCGTACCGGGTATATATTGAGCAAAAATACATACAAATGTGTGTACATTAAAATAAGAAACGGAATACAAACATTTCTATGCAATAACCGTTGATGCATTGCAGTTTTTACTTAAAGCTCTTTGTTAAAATTGGTTGGCTGACTGGCTACTATTCGTATGACTTGGCAATGGAGGATGTGTGCATTAAAAATTGGTAACAAAATTTATGACTTTGTTGTTCCAATTCAAGTAAATATTGTTCCTATATTCTGGTAATGTATTTATTTCTTGTATATAGTGTTTTTGTAGGTTGCTATTAAAAGAGGGAGAAATTGTATTTTAAAGTCACTGCATTTGTATTACTTCTTCTTCTTCTTCTTCATTTCAGAACATCTATAGACAGTTTAGGTTTCTTGTTTTCATATTTTTATTTGTACAATTTCTATTTGTTAAGGAACAAAGTTTTTTTCAGGACTGTAACGCATATGATGACTATTGCTTACTTGGATGCAAGTGTTAGTTACACAGTGGCACATATGTTTTATGTTTGTTTAGAGTTTTGAAGTAAAAGCCAATGTTGTTTGCTTACATTAATGTCTTTATATAGAAATATAGTTGTCTGGTCATACCCTATAGTCGATTAAAGAGATTATACAAAAAGCTATAACTTTGTGTAAAATTGCTTGTTAAAGAAAATGACAAAAAACTATGGAATATACTGCCATTATCTGCTCGTCTCACAAATAGCCAGTGTCACCACCAAACCTTCTCGCTCAAGCGATGATTTCGCCGTCTTTCAAGCGCCTTATTGCACATTCATACATTCTTTATAATCCTTTCTAATGGTATATTGTAGGCGTTGTTTATCATTATATTGTAATACTTATTTTACGAATGTTTCAGACATTTTGATAAATTTGCTTGGTGGCATCGTTGCATTGCGTTGCACTTTTATTTGCAATGTTAGATGTTTTAATATAATTCACGGGCTTTTTTTTACTTTTTACTTATATTTTCTATTTCAGTTTGTGGTAAAGTTAATTTCCACCGGGAATATGCTCTCCAATACTATAAGGATGTGTGGCAATTAATGCGTGTAAATACATAAATCCATTTTTGTATGCTTAAAGGAAACTTTAGAAACAATCTAACAAAGTATTTAGGAGAAACTGTTTAAATTATTTGTAGTGAACCCTTAAATTGGTTAGAAGTTTAGTGTATACAAGTTTTTAAAGTTTTGTTATTTAGAATAGACTTTAGACTTTAATTCGGAATTTAGTTAATAAATTCGAATGTTCTTCAGATTTATTCAAAAGTTTGGTTTTACATAAAACTGTCTATGATTTATATAAGTTACACTAGGGATGACAGATATATCACGATTGTGATTTAATCATTGTGACTGAAATCACAGTGATTGAAATTATTAAATAACTGTTACTAAAAATATCGTGCTTTCTTAATTGTTGCAAAATTACTTAAAGGTAAAAATTACTTAAAGTAAATGCTGATTTATCTAGACTGTACAGTAGAGACTCCCATATTCAATGAAAAAGATGCCGTATGTCGTCTTTTTTTAACCCATTTGTTTTCAAGATCTTTTTTAAATAAAACATTCTTGCTCTCTTTTGAAATACTGCGATCATTGTCACTGTTTTTAAGAACAGTGATTTAAAAATCGCTTTAACTAGGAAATACGTTATTCAAATATCATTGTATCGCTCATCTGTACCCTACACTACCATAGGTGGTTGTGGTATTATGTGTTTGTGCAAAAATTATAACAGGAGGTAAAAATTGTGCTACCGTTTGACTCAGAATCACTTTTTTAGTCGATTTAACGATGTCCTGACCGCCTGGAGGCTGGTAAACCAAAAGCAAAGCGAAGTTATAAAGATATATAATTCAAATTAGATTTGTGTCATTCTTTTGGGCAAATTCATAATTGAAAAGTGCACTATCTCACCTAACCATAGTGGGGATTTAAAATCACAAAATTCACAAATTAGTTGTATGATATTATATACGAGGGTGGTTTATTAATTTTTGGTAGCTACCACTAATAACCAACAATGGGCTTTAAACTTGTTTAATTGAACTTTTTCTTACTTGTTTTTTTTTGAACTCAACTTATGTTCTTAAATCATACATAAGGAATGAGATCGAAAATTCTTAACAGTCATATATGTTAATAAAAACGAAAACACTAAACACACACTAAACATGCAATTTTATGAAATTATCATCAGAATTTACAAAAACATATATATTTTTATAGTTTTAATTATTAGATATGAGGTTTGAACGTTTTTCGAAAACCCATCAATTAACGTATTTGTAGAGCTTTCAGTTTTTCGCATCGACAGGAAGTCCATCTCCTTTAAGAAACTACCACACTTTTGACGCCCTTTTTGTTTTCCTATATTCTCTTTTAACAAGAGCTCAATATGGCCTTAGCTCCAGGCAGTTTGAAGGATTTTCCTATTTTGGTATAAATACCACATTATTGTTCTTGTACCACTCAAGGACATGTAATAACGCGATACCAAGTCAGGCTAAAAATAAGTGAACACATTATGAAATCTTATGAATGGAAGAAGTCTTTTTTTGTGTACATTCCTCATTGGAAATTGCGGTATTCATGGAACCAGTTGTAACGAATGACTTGCTTCTTTTGCCGAAACTGCATATAAGTTGACATACTAAGAACTTTTTTGACAGGCTTTGGGCAACGCGAGCATCAGCAACATAAAATTTTTGAGCTGGAAGTTATAAGAATAATATTTTTGGCCTCTAAGTGTTTAACAGCCTTCCTGTGAGGAACTTTATGAGCCTTGTATGTTGTTACACCTGCATGAGATTTAGCTTTTTATACCAAATAGTCATCGGGGTGTTTCCTACCGAATGTGTGGTTTTTGGAAATACTATTCCTTATACTTGTACCAGGCTTTCTATCAACGGACTAGTTCTTTCGATATTGTTTTATAATATTGGAAACAGTTTGATTGAAAACTCTGGACAAAGTACGCGTTTGTTTACAATTATACATTTAGATTTATGTATATTCTTATTGCATAGATGAGAGTGTTTCCAAAATTTCTATTTGATAACAAAATAACTTTTTAGCATATAGATGGGCATATAGATAAATAGTTATTCCTGCGTATCAGATATATCTAAAAACTATAATAAGTATACGCCCTAAAATTAACTTAGTGCTCAATCTTAACAAATTTGAACAAAGTTATTTTTTTTACAAAAATAACTTCGTGATTATAGGTTTTTTTCTGCTTATTTGATTTTTAGGATTTTAGAAATAGTAATGAGATGCATTTATGTTTAATTTATAATTAAATTGATTTTGTTTTGATAGATTTTATAAAATTCTAAAGTTTTTTGCTTCAATTCGCAGTTTTCTCAGACATCGGTCTATAATTTCTTTACTACTGTGCCGATACTCAACTGTATGGTAAATACCTTAAAACTTATTTTCTGAAGCAGGACTGCATTAGTGATCATATTAAGTGATTCAACTCTCAATCATCGCCAACTTCAACAGACTTGTCTCAAAATATTCATATGTAACAAATTTATTTTTGTGTAAATCAACAGTAAGATTTAATTTAAGTTTTTGCAATAATAATAATAATAATGAATACTTTCAACAAAACCCAAAATTCAGCCGTCAAACTGTTCCTAAAGCTACTAAACAGAGAACATGTCATTAGATAGAAGACCTGGTTCAAGTAGAAGGAATAGTCCACAAGAAGTTTCTAAAGCTTTAAAACATAGACAAAAATTTCGATAGAGTTTTCACACATCCGTTAGGAAAGCAGCCCGGTTAGCTCAGTGCTCGGATTATCTGGTACGAAAAGTTATATATTATGCAGGTTAAAAAATACAAGGCTCAAAATGGTGCTCAAAAATTTAAAGGCTAAATACAGAGCACGGAATTTGAATTTAAGTTTCCTAAAATGGTATTCTTGCCGCGAACATCTTATGTTGCGTATGACTGAGAAAATGTTGAGGAAAAGTTTTGCACCTAAAAGCAACCAAATTTTTAAAACTTTCTTGTTATGGCAGCAATATACAATTGCTGAAAAAGATGCCGCACATTTGTTACAACAAGCTCTAGAATATTAAAATTTACATCAAGAAATGTTTACAAAAAAGGCTGCTTCCCTTCATAAGATTTCATAATTTTTGACCCGACTTGGCTTCCTGTGACTATGGTAATCAAGCCCTTGTAACAATAATTTGAAATTTGTACTATTAAGCACATCCTCCAATGCCAGGAGCCAAGACAAGTGAAGAGATATTGGGCACTTGTTAAAAAAATAATTGAAGTGCACAAAAAAGCTGCTCTAAAGTGTAGCAGATTATAAACGGAAATAGAATACCTGTTCTAACAAAATGACAGAAAGCGTTATAAAAACTTTAATGTAAGGTTTTCCGAAAAAGGTTTAAAACTCATCACTAGTGATTAAAACTATAAAAATATTTTTATTATTATTAAATTATAATTATAAAACTTTCAATTAATAAACAAAATTAAAACTATAAGTTTAGTGGTTTCGTTTTGAATATTAAAAATATTTGCTAAGAATTTTTCTATCTCACTCCTTATTTGAAATAATATTCTTTCTTTGAGTCCCCCTAGTTAGAAATCCTATTCATGAAACTTATTGTTTAATTAGCATTTCAATTAAATAATAACTATGAAACAGGGGAACCACAAATCTAGATATAAATGTATTTGTATGCGCATTTATTTCAAAAATCTTAAAATAACGTTTTGACTCGTTTCGTATTAGTTACTTCAAGATTTTAATAAAATATAAATCAGACCATAACAATTTAACAACGCCCGACTGCATACATATAAAACTGATAAAACAAAAAACTTGGAGGAAATAGATTGATGCTGAATTCTGTTATTTTTACTGTTTCTATTAAAACAATGTTGTATGTTTTTGGTTTTCCTGCTTTAAATTATTACATACATCTACACATTTAATAAAGCAAATGTGTCTATCAATTATGGATTCTTTGAGTTTTAACTAATTTAATAAATTTTAGACAAAGATTAATATTTGCAAAAACATAATCGTATTAAATATTGTTTTATTCACATTGATCATTCATACAAAAGTGAATTTTGATATTAAAACTAATCAAATTTTAATTATTAAAAATAGTATTGATTGCACAAATAGATCTCAATAATAATTATTGTAGATATGGATATAAATTATTTTTTAATAATGATTATTTTTATTAAACTTGTAATCAAATTAAAAGCAAAAGAAACCATAACGAGATGATAACAGACAAAAGTATGTTAAACACAAATCAAAGCTCTTTAACAGACCTATTAAAAACCCCTTTTTCTCATTAAATATTAACTCTTTGATGTTGAGTACTAAATTTTAATGAATAATTATATTTGTGTTATTTTTACTCATGTACTTATATTTGTATGACCATAAAAACTTTAGGTTTTAATACCCTATAGCAGCACAAATGATGAAAGAAAGTAGTTTAAGTTTGTTTAAAATCTACAAAAATTTTAGACACCATTTTGATGCTCTTTAATTCTTTTTAACAAGAACCCGATATCTCTCCGACGGCGTTAACTGCAGACTTTTTGGAGCATCTACTTCTCTTGGTACAAATACCACATTATTGTTCTTATACCACTCAAGGGCTTGTTTACCATAATGACAGGATGCGAAGTCAGGCCAAAATAAGTGACACATTATGAAGTCTTGTGAATGGAAGCAGTTTCTTTGTTAACATTTCTTCATGTCAATTTCGATGTTTAAAATCCCGTTGTAACAAGTAATTAGCACCTTTTACCGCAACTGCATATTGCTTGTCATACAAAGATCATCTTGGGAAATTTTTACTACTTTATGGTGTTAGGCTCATCTTCAACATTTTCTCGAGCATCAGCAACCATAGTCCGAGCACCGGATGTATATGTCACTTTTTTGATAATGCATTTTAGTCTTTTAGCTTTAGAAACATGTGAAACCATTCCCATCAACAGACAAGTTCTCTCGGTAGTGTTTAATAACGGAAAACCTTTAAATGCTTGAACAACTTTTTATATGATCAAATTGGGTTTTGTTGAAAATATTTAATAATTTTAGTTCGCATATTACACCATTTCTGTATCGTACAGGGTGCCTAATTTCATGAAAATTAAAAAAATAAATCGTTTAGTCATAATCGTTGGTAATTTTTAAAGTTTTAGTTTTTATGAGGTTTTCTCATCAATAGCGGTCTAAACCTTTTCCTGCTAACCTAGGAATCACGAATAAAATTAATGTGAGCGTGCGAAATAGGCGTAAATATATACCATTTGGTGTCTTATATGATTCTTTCTTGTAGTGGGTATCAAAATTACTTCATTTTGTAGCTTGAATTTATATAAGACCTGATTTCCGTGCTCCTGATTTAATTCAATTTTCATGTTGGAAAAGTTGTGTCAATTAGTGACTATAATTCCTTATCATCAATTATTATCGACTGAAAATCTATCATAAGTGGTTTGAGTTAATGCATGTTAAACGTATGCAAAATATCCAATTTATGCCAAAAATTCTAGGGGTTGAAGAATTTTAGTGAATGAGAAAACAAATTCTACACTTACCCTCTAAAATACCATATTTCATTTTATTGATTCAAAGCATATATGGCAGGTTTGATAAATGATGTTCAAATTATTTTCCCATATTAAAAACCTAATAAATTTAACAGGATAATTCTGAAGCGTATTTAAGAATCGTTACTGACGAATATAAAAATAATCCTTGTTTCTTTTTCTTTTTTTTTTTTTAAATAATCCGTAACACGTATTAGTTTTTTATGAAACAAAATAAACAACACATTTAACTCTTGTCAACCTCTTTTTTCTGTATTTTCATCATTAAATATGAAAGTAAAAAAATTAAATACAAAATTGTGACAATAATTAGGATTTCGTTTTGTAATAAGTTCAACAACAAACATGAATATATGAGTAAATTATTAACACGAGGTGTTAATGTCTTTTATGTTGTAATAATTATAAACACATGCATACGACATGACACAAACACACTCTTATATAATTTAATATTAATATCAATTGCCATACATTTGTTGTAATAAATTGAAAATTAAATAAAATAAAACAAGTAAGAGTGCCACATTCGGCTGTGCCGAATCTTAAATACCGTGCACCAGTAATATTATGCAAAATTTATAATGAGTTGAAGATATTGTAATATAGAGTATATTCCAGGATAATAAGGAAATAATAACCACATATGGCCCAATAAACATCGATCCAGATTTATATATTAAAGCAATTGTATCAAAATTTAATAAAATTGGATCAAATTTAAACCGTTTTTTTGGAATTATAGTATATTAGTATAGTATAGTATAGTATAGTATAGTATAGTATAGTATAGTATAGTATAGTATAGTATAGTAGGTCATTAATGCCTAGGTCTTAAATAGGAGCCGTAATGATATATATTCAGGACACTTAGAAAAGTTATTGCACGGAATTTCAATAGAATTGGTTTTTCTTTATTAGTTTTATAAGCTTTCCGGCAAAGGGCTTTTTATAAGAGTTATAGCAAAATATGGACCAAAGTTAGTCAATAAAAAGTCATTACAATTGGTTCATATTTAACAGTTTTAAAAGCTTTAAACCAAATTCCGGGAAAGGTCAAATAATGGTCCAGTACAATTTACAATTTTTATGTTATTTTTATACCAAAATAAATATATTTTAAAAAACTATCTTCAAAATTACGATCTAAACGATACACAGAGTTTAGGGTGATTCAAAATTTTGCTTGTTTAAGTCTATAACTTGTTTGATATTCACTCGATTTTGATGATTTTTTGTAGAATTATAAAGTCTATATAATCCTTTATTATAGTTATTTTTTTTTTCAAATCCGGTTCTTTTTGTTGTCGGTCTACAACAATTTTGTTAATGAACCGATGTAGCTGGTTTTAAATGGAAAACTGCTTAGGACAAAATAAATACTCGGGGCAAATTTCATTGAATTCGGTCAATTATTCCAGGCGTGAGAATGTTTCAAACAGACAGTCAGACAGACGGACAAAGGTAATCTTCTCAGATTTTCATATGATGCAGAAATATATATCTTAAAATGATTCCTTTTAACGTTACACACGGAATGATAAAGTTAATATACCATCTTAACAGCTTGTGGTGGTGGAGGATATAAAAACAAGCCAAAAATTACTCATACGCACTGTTGGCTGAAAATAAAATAAATTTTTGGAAGTTTTGATTTTTTTACAAAACGTCCCTTATTTCAAGTACTTTATTGTTTTTCTAACAGAATTTCATAAATAATTATACACGCAACAATAACATAACAGATTTCTTAATTACTTTTACCCAAAAAAACAACAAAGCAAAAACAAAAACGATGTTACAAAATTAACAAGAATGAAAATACAAAAACGAAAACAAAAACGAAAAATTAAATAATAAGAAAACTTAAAAAACACCCAAAAGCTCAAGAGTCTTGACAAGAAGCACATGCACAAAATTAATTGACATTTTGACAAACGATGAAATTGTATGTTTTGCAGTCATGATTTATATCGTGTTAATGTTAATCTGACATGACAATTGTCACTTAATTATCTAGGAAATATAATAATTATGTTTTAATATCATCACCATACAAACATATGTATATGTATATCATACATTTGCAAATTTAAACATATTGATATAAAGAAGTACACACACACACACACATATGTATTAATGCTAACACTGCACAAAAGAATATACTACAAGGACAAAATTAAAGATATAAACTTATTTGTCCATTATGAATGGAGTTTCCATTAATATTACTTGAAACTAAGCAAGTAAAAGTGTAATTTTCAAATGAAACCGACTCTACAATACCCTAATCGACATCCGTATAATCAGATTTTATGATTTGTTTATATGTATTTGAGAGATTTAAGCAATTTGAGAGCTATGGAAAGTTATGGACCGATCACCGCATTTAATTTTCTTTCTCAATTTTCGTTTTAATATTATTTTTGAGAAAGGTATGTGTAACATCTCAATGTTACTGTAGAATTTAATATTTTAGTCAATAAACTCCTTAACTTTTAAAGATACAGAAGCAACTTTTTCTGTCCGATCAAGAAAAATTCCAAATTAATTTTTAACCTTCTGAAAGTCTGGTGCGTAATTTTTCCTTACTCGTACCCAGATTATTGGAATGATTTGAGATCAAAAGATGTTCTGATATCAAAACGTAATTTCGGCAGTGGTAGTGTTATGGTTTGGGAAGTCTTTTCCTTTAGATTTGCCAAATGAAAATGAATATCACAATTTATAACGAATTTCTGAAATTCTCTCGCATACTCCACCAGGAAAATATTGCGGTATATATTTCGAAGCAGGCTAAATCATGTTGTAATGAACACAGCATACCTCTGTTGTAGTGATGCAGTCCTGAAAAGTTTATTCAAAGAATATACAAAACGAAACAATAACTTAAAGAGAGTGAAAGCTAAAAATAATGCAAATTTTGGAAGAAATTGATTCCAAACTTTAAAAATGGTTATCAATACCAGACTTTATTTTTGGGGTAATCTACAACGAAGAATCGTTAAACATAAATATATTATATTATATATTTTTATTATAACTTTTTATATATTTTTTATTTTTATAAGACCAAAGAGGACAGTTTTATTTTCAGGAATATTTTGGTCCCCCATAAAACTACTTCGATTGGAATTTCAGTATAGTAATTGCCCAAAAAATTGATTCAAGTTGTCCAAATATTTATTAGCAGCGAATAAGATCCAAGTATTCGATTGTAAATTGCAATCCTCTGATTTGAATCCCTAAAAAATCCTCTTTGGTAACATGGAGCCTCTTTATAATATGGAGTTCATATGAATCAGTATATAGTCATACAAAATGTTAAATCTTGCTCAAGTTTCGAACAACGAATTTTTATGTTAATTTTTTTTTTATTATAATCTTCAAGGTAATGGAAATTATCTATTAATATCATCAATGGCTTAGAGACATATTTTAAAATAGTTAATAAAAGAAAAAGTTTTTATTAATTCATTTAAAGAGAATACATAAGAAAATAATTCATTGTCACTAGAAATATAAAAGGTTTCAATACAACACTGTCTATATCTCTTAATGTGGCTTAATTTGAAAGCTACTTGCTATTTTTCAATAGAACGTATTGTTGTAAACGGCAGGAGAATTAATGTATAATTATCAGCCTACGTAATTAAATAACAAGGGAATCCTTAATAAATGTATTTTTATACATACATATGTATTTATTTATTTTATATCCTAAATGAAATTGTCTTTATTATAAATTTAATTTTTGTTACTGATTTTGATGTACCGATGTAAATAAATTAGATTTTATAATAGATTCGTTGTGACCCATCGAAATCTTGAAAAAAATTAAACAATTTTATATTAGGACATAATCATATGTATAGGACATCTTCCGAATAAAAAATAAAAATAAGAAATAATTCAAGAAAAGTCCCTCCACCTAATAAAATTGTCTGCAATAGACATTTCATTAAATATTCTATTAAACTTATGTTCCACAAACAGTTCAATTAAACATAAAATATAAATCATTTCTATTTTTTTCAGATCATCTATATATAAAAATGATTCTAGGTTTTTTGTTTGTTTGTTTGTTTGTTTGTTTGTTTGTTTGTTTGTTTGTTTTTTTGTTTAAGTCTTATAGACCGCTAAACTACTGGACCGATTTTTCTGAAATTTTCGCAGAATAATCCCCGTATACCCGAAAGTAACAAAGGCTATAAAAAATTTCGTTAGGACCAGGGGAAGAGGTAACCCCCATACAAAGCAAATATTTATTATCATACATCTAATGAACCATTTTAAAATTTGGTCCCAAAAAAATTTCAAGAAATTTTGTTACAAGACAAAATGTGGGTCGGATAGATTCAGGGTGAGAGGTCGCTCCCATACAAAGAATATTTTGATCATCGACTTTTTAAATAACTATAAGAGCAAAAATTTTCAAGTTTAGTCCCAATGTTTTTTCAAGGACTTTTTTACGAGATAGGATCAGAGGAAGAGGTAGTCCCCACACAAGGGATATATTGATCATTGAAAACTTAAAGAGCACTTACAGTTAGAATTTTAGAATTTGGTCCCAACCACTTTATCAAGGAAAAGTTTAACTAGACAAAATGAATAATCCCCGTATACCCGAAAGTAACAAAGGCTATAAAAAATTTCGTTAGGACCAGGGGAAGAGGTAACCCCCATACAAAGCAAATATTTATTATCATACATCTAATGAACCATTTTAAAATTTGGTCCCAAAAAAATTTCAAGAAATTTTGTTACAAGACAAAATGTGGGTCGGATAGATTCAGGGTGAGAGGTCGCTCCCATACAAAGTATATTTTGATCATCGACTTTTTAAATAACTATAAGAGCAAAAATTTTCAAGTTTAGTCCCAATGTTTTTTCAAGGACTTTTTTACGAGATAGGATCAGAGGAAGAGGTAGTCCCCACACAAGGGATATATTGATCATTGAAAACTTAAAGAGCACTTACAGTTAGAATTTTAGAATTTGGTCCCAACCACTTTATCAAGGAAAAGTTTAACTAGACAAAATGAAAGACAGATAGGATTAGGGAGAGAGGTAGCCTCCATACAAAGAATATATTAATAATCGAATATCTTAAAAACCACTAAAACAATAATTTTTAAATTTAGTTCCAATACATTTTAAAAGTTACTGTTTTTCTGGACAGAATGAAGGACGCATAGAATAATGAGAACAGGTGTTCCTCATACAAAGAAAATGTTGATTATTGAATAACTAAAGAATTATAATCGCAATACTTCTCAAACTCGACCCTTATCACTTTCTCCAGAACTTATTTTACTGATCAAAATATAGAACGGGTATGATCAAGGTACTCCCATGCAAAGCAAATGTTAATTATCGAATACCTAAAGAACTGTAAAAGCGGGAGTATTCAAATTGATTCCAATTACTTTTCCAAGGATCTTTGGATTTCCTAATATGCCGGCGAAGCGCACCGGCTTTTAGCAAGTACCATATAAAATACAGTTATTTATTTAAATTGATACAATTTTAAGAATTCTAAAATCTAAATTAACTGAAAACTATTTTTATTCTACATTAATATTTTATCAATATTTTAATTATTCTGAATAATACATGATGTTAATGTCAAAATTGAATTTTCAAAGGAGAGTTTTTGAAATATGTAAATTTTTCCTTTTATTATTGTTTTTGTAATCTATTCGTCTATTTGGAAAATTTTTGAGTGTTACAGTCATGTACAGGTATAGTAACGAAATGTGCACAAAAAAATTATAATTAAAGGACTTTTACTTGGAATTCATTAATAAAATTTAATATTTTTTATAAATGCAAAGATGTACTTAACAAACTTTCTGTTTTATTTCTGTTTTAATCCTGCTCAATGTTTCTAAAACAATTTTTTCTTGGAAATTACTTTGTACCTTACATATACATATGATCAAAATATTAGTTACAAAATGAATTTTCACAGTTGAATGTTCAAAATATTTAAAATATGATAGCAATAATTACGAATCCTTTAATTTAAATATACGATCAGTAATGTCACTTAAAGCAAAACAGTAAGTACTGCCTCATTTGTCAATTTATAGAAGCGATTTTTTTTCTGTATCAGACATTTTCTTACTTGTTTGTATACCCTCCAACACAAGTGTTGCAGAAGGAGTTATCTCAGACCTCATAATGTATATATATATATATATATATATATATATATATATATATATATATATATATATATATATATTATATATATATATATATATATATATATATATATATATATATATATATATATATATATATATATATATATATATATATATATATATATATATATCCTTGCATCAAATCAAAATCTGAGCAGATTTAGCTTTGTGTGTGTCTGTTACTGACGCGCTCGCATCCACAATAATTGACAGAGGTCAGTGAAATTTGGCATGAGTATTTGCTATAGTTCTGGGAAGTTGACTGTTTGAAACCTAAAAAATTGGTTCCGTATATCCTAAGATATAGATCAATGTCTGAGGCAACCATTTAGTTCCAGCGAATTTTCGTAAAACTGTCAATTACAAATTCACACTCTACCTTCTGATATTCAAGCAAATTCGCCTTTATAAGGCAATGCTATCCGATTTTAAAAATTTTTCGAATTTAAACAAAAAATAAGTTCTCAAATCGCAATGCCGGACATACCGTTATTAAATTGCATTATATTACTAAAACTGTTAAGAAGAATTATTGATTTAATAAAAGAATTTCAATGTGTATAAAATGCACAATGATTAAATGCAAATTTATTGAGAGTCTGAAAAGTGTCCTATCAGATAATTAGATAATTAGAAGCGCATAAAGATTTTCAAAGCTTTATTTTGTTCTAGAACCAGAACCCTGTAGTTTACAATATAATATAATATATAAATTTTTACTTAAAATTTTTTAAAGCTTCCTAAATCCGGAAAGGCTTTTATGGAACCTACATTTGTTTAAATAGAATTGGTCCATATTTAATAGTAAATATTTTAATAAGCTTACAACCCTATTTCCAGAAGGTGATATTAATCAAACTAACATACACATACTTACGATAGTAAAATAATTCATCCATATTTTAGAGATGAAGCTTAGTTTTAGTTGTTCTGATACATACTATAGTTTAAATATACTATAGTATATACTATGGTTTATAACTTTTTTAAATAAAATCGTATGTCGTTGTAATTGGACCCATATTATTTGTTTTAAACCGAAAACTGCTTATCATAATAACGATCAGTTTGGCCAAATTTCATTGAATTTAGACAATTATTCTGATCGTGAAACTGTTGCCAACAAACTAGAAATGACTTTACCTGTCGAAGACTAAGCAAAGTGAATAGTGGTGTTCCTCTTTCGACTGTTATATTAATAGTTCGAGACTGTCCACAAAGACTACTGGTGTGTGATATATACTTAATATTGTTACATAACACGTATGTGATGGAGAGTTTTGCTACATAAAACTTTAATAAAGCTCATAATAACTAAAGCGTCTATAGAGGTGTAGAGTTAAAAAAAATGAATTTATGTATTTTTTAAACTTTTATACTAAAATAGGACAAGGCTAAATTCATACATATATTTTACATAAAAACTTTTCCAAGCAATCAAATTCTTGCGAAATTTACAACTGAATTTACTAAAATTTGTATTAAGTTTTGTAAATCGAATAACATGGTTTTAAGAATGTTAAATAGAGTATATGACTGAAAATAAATTTAATGTTTAAGTCACTTTCACAAAACAATGCCAATAAAATAAATCTATAATGGTCGCACTGCAACAACTATTAACAAGATTAAAAAAATACTAATAGGAAATGAAAGTTTTCATCATATTTTACAAATATCTGTTTTCCATTCATAAAATTATAATTTGAAAAAAATCGAAATATGTTCTTAAAAACAAAACATAAAAATTATATGAAAATAACAATTTGTAGCCAGTTTATTCTGGAATATTTTTTCTTGGTAAAGGTCACTCATAATTCGTTGGAGTTTTTCCTTTGATATACTTTTCATATAATATTTTTTATACACAAATATATTTATTTCATTGTATTGTTCAGGGGACATAATATAAAAAATAGCCTTTAGTTATTGCTAAAGGTTGGTGGCATGTTGGAGTGTATGTATTTATATACAAATATATCTGTAGGAAGGTGGGTACTGGGTACTGTTCAGTAAAATTGTAACCAGTAGTCAAGCAGCCGACAGGCTTGTTGGTAAACACATAAATAATGGACTTGCCAACAGATTTTGGTAACATCAACATGCAAACTTTCATAAAACTTGCAATAAGGACTACTAAGGATTCATAGTTACAATTTTGACTGTGTGCAAAACTTTTAAACTAAATAATAAATTATAATGTACAAATGTTTTTTTGTTTGTTTTTGTTGCATTTTTTTTACTTTTTTATTTGCAAAAGGCATAAGTAAACCTCAGCTTGAAATTTAAGCGAAACTTATTTTTGAGGCCAATAACATTAGTAGACAACTGAAGCAACACCAGCTATCAACTATAGAAAATTATAGGATTTTTTTCATATTTTTCTTTTATAGAGAATAATTTTTTTTATGTTTGAATACTCTATAACAATGCAACTGATAAATGAGAGCATATTACATTTGTTCTTTGGTGTAAAATGCTAATAAAAACTTTTATTAAGTTACCAAATGATTCATCCATTCATTTGGAGCTCTTTTTAATATGCTTTAAATTTAAGTTATTTAGATAATGAGTTGTGTCGATAATTCATTATACCTTTTTAATATAAGAAATACTTTTATACCGGATGTCTAACTCCTTTGCAAATTAAAAGAAATTAGTTATTATTACTCTTAAGATGCATATTATCGTCACAATTAACTGGAAAAAATCATCAAAATGATTTGATGAATGCTTTTAATAAAAATGAAACCACTAATCTAATTTATTTAACTGAAATTATTATTACAATTAAAAAACTTTTTTTATAACTTTAATCACTAGTGATGAAATTTTGAACCTTTTTCTGAAAACCTTCCATTAACTTTCTTTCTGTCACTTTGCACGAACAGGTAGTCCTCCGTTTAAAATCAACCACTTTTGTATACATATTTCGTGCTCCTCAATTCACTTTTAACAAGAGGTCTACGAGTTTGCGCAATTCTAACAAAACATACGCTTCGTTGTCGCAAGAATATTTTTTATAAAACTTTACTTCAGTTTCTGTGCACTTTTTTGGCATCTAAATTTTAATCTGCGTTTCCGTCAGGAACTTTTAACCTTGTATGTTTTAAAACCTGCATTAACTTTAAATTTTCGAAAATACTTTCTATTCTATCTCTAAAGATTCACTTGAAATGATACACTTCATCCAAGTCATAGCAACTCAGGTACGATTTTAATTTATAATTATGATGTATAACCATAAATAAATAAAGTTCACATTAATCGAATAGACATATCACATCAATGTAGTAGAATCAAGGTGCTGATTTATATACTAAAAAAACATTTATTACAACATCCATGGGATAGTAAAAAAATATGGATGTGAGGAAAAATGGTTATTAGCACTAATCAGCTTAGCATGGGCTTCCTCGTCGATTGTGTTTAATATTTTTAGTGTATTCAAAAACCGAAACCGGTAACTGACTTTTGGGCATTGGGAAACAGGTGTGGATTCGAATAACTTGTATTTTTGAATTTTCTCTTGGTTGACGGGTTAATAGGTTTGCGGATACGCTTATCACTTAAAATGATTCGCTGTAAACTCTGCCGGATGATGTGAAGGATATTTACGATTTCGCTTACTATACAATACATTATGACGGTGACTTCATAAACGACCCTAGCCATAGTTATAATTCAATATTACATCTTCCAAGACTTCACCCAATATTTCCGTAAGTTTTCATCGTCATGGAACCCAAAAGCTTAATTTTTTTAGCGTCCACATTGCTTTTTTTAGGTATGTTCCCATTGACAGCTTTAAAAAATCCCTTGAACGATTTTGAGCAGTGTAAGGTCTTTACTAATTAGAGATGATATTAATTAAGTAGCATTTACTTCAATAAAACTTATCAATTGCAACCACATTTTATTCTTAATTAAATGATAATAATATTACATCTTTTATAAAATTAACTTTAAATTGTTTCTTTTAGAGGGCATCCAGTATTCATCACAGTCGGATTCTTTATTCTTATTTGGTTCTTTTCAATTTAGGTGAGAAATTTCAGTTACCCTCTGTTTGGGTTTTATTATTTGTGCTCCTTTTTTTGTGATCTCTGGGAATATTTTTTCGTCATATAAATTTGTATGCAAGTGTAGTTAACTCAACAAAAAAGTACGAAAAAAGTGAACTCAAAGGATTTCAGACGTCATGTTAAAGTATTAAAAAAATAAAACAAAATGAATGAAAAAACTTTAAGCAAATAGCGGAAATATCTAAAGTTTTATTTAGCAGCGTATTCAGTTTTAAACAAATAAAGGCAACTACTACTACAACAGCTACTAACTGATGGTGTTGCAATTTTTGAGTTGTTGTTTTGGTTTGTACTCAAAACAGTGGCACAACCATGTGACACAGTTCAAGTCCACAGAACTTTATAGAATAGTTGCAATGGGATTTACGCGTTTACTTTTTTCGAGAGAAATTGTTTTTTTTTCTGTTCTCTTTTATGGTGTAAATGTTATATAGATGTATATAGTTTTAGGTATATGTGTATGTAAATCTAAATATTTTCTTGGCTTAAATACTACTCACGACAAAATAAAGTTCACACACTTAATTATGTTAATGGATTGTTTTTAATATATTCTTTTTGTTTTATAGTCGACATTTTGTCGTTTAATTTAAAATTTCGTTATTCAAATATTGAAGTAAATCAGTGAAAAACCTGTTGGATTTTTAATTACGTTAATGAAATTGTTAACAAAAATCAGTTTTTTTTAACACCAAAATACAAAAAAATCTTGTTTAGAATGGATAAACATTAAAAAAGGATTGTTGATTAGTTACTTTTATCTTAATTAATAAGTAAGAAGATGTAGTATTTGAAATTTCCGGTTAGTGACCGGGCTCTCTTCCTACCGGATGTCAATGCAGGTTTGAAAATATGGACAGAGCACAGCAGAATAATGAAGAATAAAAAAGTATTCTAACTGCATAATGAATTTTGAAATGTATGTAAGCAACATCTTGGCAAAAATTTTAAGTTACTGATGATTGAGGAAATGTTGAAGAAAAGCAGTCAAAATTTTTCCAAAAGTTCTTGGTATATGCAGCTGTGGCAAAAGAAGCAATGTTAAGTCAGCCCAAAAATAATACGTCCACTTATTTTTGGACTGACTTAACATTCTGTCATTATGATAAATAAGAACAATAATGTGGTATTTGTACCAAGAGTGGCAAAAGCCTGTGGAAAGATATTGTGCACTTATTAAAAAGGAATTGAAGAGTTCAAAAAAGTGTCCAAAAGTGTAGCAGATATTAAATGGAGATGGAATACCTGTTCGAGCAAAGTGTTGAAAAGCAAAAACGATAACCGTAAGGGTTTCCATAAATTTAACAAAATTTCATCACTAGCGACTTTTAGATCTCACTCCTTATATTCCGTTAATTTTTAATATGTTTTTTTTTTTTTTTTTTGCCCCGGTAGCATTAGAAAGATTATAAATTTTGTTAAAATTGATTATATGATGTTATTATAATTTGTTAATATTTAAAAGATGGACTTTTTCATTAGTTAATAATATCGCTTTAGAGGATAAAGGGCAAACATTGCAATAAGTTAAGTATAAAGTATGTATGTATAAAATAAATCTTATAAAGTTCAAAAAAAATTCTGAAGAAAGATGAAATCCATGTTATCGTGAATATCTACTTTGTCAGTCTAAACCATGGTGGTCCTAGTAGCACTCCACCAACATAAGTTATATTGTTGGAATTTAAGATTCACCAATACAAACATCACAAGTTATATTTATTATCAACGTCAATATAAAAACATGATATATTCTTGTTATATCAGGTCTTTTTCGATCTATGAATAGACTGGAAAAAATTTCATCAGTCAGTTCCCACTGAGCACTGATTGATCCAAAAGTACTTCTATATAAAATCTGTCAAAAATTGGTCACCTCGCGTCATAAAAATATTTAAAACGTTCCAGATTCCTTATATCTGAATCGATTTTAAAGCTTTTTTACATTTCTGCTTCGTTATCCCTTATACTTATTTGGCAGATGTTTCTATTAAGAAGTTTTGACCGTTTTTAGAATTAAAAGTTATAAGTACTTAATTTTGAATTTACAAAAAAATAGATTTTATGCCGAATTTTTACAAAAAAAAATAGTTACACTCTTTACCGTATGTATACTTTTCTGACTACTTTATAGGCTTTTATGTAGTGTAAAAATACAAAAACATAAATTTTTGTAGAACCAGAGTTTCCAAAATTCAACCTATTTTTTCACAACACTCTAATTTCTGGATTCATTTTTTAAATCGCAACGCTTCGCCTGTACTTCGATTACGATTGGAATAAGTTTTTTTTTGGAATTACAATTTGTTAGACATTTGGGTACATAAGATTCAATTAAAGTCTATACAAAATTTCTTCGAAATCTTTATTTGAATATAAAAACAATCATAAGTAATATCAAAGATAAGATTATACAAAGATTTGTCTTCCACTTCGAAAATTTCAAAATTTATTCAATATTCAAATCAATGATATTCACAAAATGTTAAATTATAAAATCGACGAGAAAGATTTCCGAGGAACGGACATCAGACCACATTTTTATATATACTTTTTTTTAATTCTAGTAATAGAATTTTTTGGTCCCCGATATCGGTTGGGAAGTTGTAGTACAATAAAGTGAAAATCCCTATTTTTGGGAATTTGCAATTTACGGGATTTATTTATAATAACAAAATATATTAATAATGTTCAGTTAGGTATAAAAAAAATCCATTTACATGCAAAATTTCATTAGGATAAGTTGGTTAACAAACATTATATTTTAGGATCAAAATTTAACAAATTAAAAAAACTTTCCATGTGTCATAAATAATGATCGAAATATAAAAGTTCTTAGTTAATTATATTTGTATAGACATTTCTTCATAAAAACCGAGTTTTTCAACTTAAGGACCTGTGAACAGACCCCCAAAATCCAAGCCAAGAATTTAAACTCGACTAGACTTCAACTATCACTATATGAAATTTCATTAAAATCGGTAGTTACAGATTTATTTCCATTTAATTTTTTACTCGAAACACTGTGTGTCATTTTATTTTCATGTTAAAATAAATAATAGAATGATATAAAGATAAAGTCTCTCTAACTCTGCAGATAGTTTGACTGGGGCACCTGGGTCAACACGTTGATTCGGATAACATTATTTTCAAACCATTAACAATTGCATTATGTTCAAGATCAGTAACAAAAATATTTCCAGAATTAGTTCTATATAAACCGTTTTTGAAGGGATTCTCTACAATTTATTTTCTATGAGTTATACAAATATAATTCTAAAATCTACTTCAAAAATATAATTTCTACCATTACGCTTTTTTATTCCCCATTATTTTTGTCATTGTTTTCTTTACACTTTATATATTTTTTTAGAAAGTGTTAAATTTTTTCCCCAATAGAATTTAATTCTAAAAACTTTGTCCTTTTTATTTATTTTATCCCTCATTCTTTCCCTCTAAAAAATTATGTCTGGCTAAATTAAAAAATAGAAAAAATAAACTACAAAATCAGAGGGAAAATTATGAAATAAACGAAATCAAACTGAAGAAAAAATGTGAAAACAATAAAAAATAGTTGTGAGAGTATTTCAAGTATCCTGCCAAAAATAATAACATGAACCATAATATGATGAATGTTTTTACCAACAAAATGAAAACGAAAAAATTCTAATAGAATGCAATAATATTTATTACATGAGAGTTAAGGGTCATTCAACAAAATCATTATTATATCGTTTTGTTTTCTCTGTGAATGTTTTAGTTTCCTTTTTTTTCTTTTTCTCCCTCTTCAACGCAACAGTGTTGAAATTTATTTAGTTTTTCCCTTTTTAATTCAATTTTATAATGTTTTTTTTTTTTTTTTTTTTTTTTTTTTTTGCAAGAAGACATTGAATTTTTCTAGCTGAAATGTAGACGTCCGATTTTTGTTTTAAACTACAGAAATAAGGAGGTAGACTGAAAAAAATAACAGACAGTCCTCGATTTCACCGAACAAAAGTATTGGCGCACCTAATAAAAAATATATTACACTACTTATATGTAATTTTTTAGTACTATGTGGAAAAGCCTTTATTGCTTTAAAACTTTATCTAATCGCTTTGACAGTAAATGGACTGAATTTATTGCAACTAAATCCCTGATTTTTATCCATTCTTTCTTTAACGCCTTTTGAAGATCAGATTTATTTGAAACAGGTCACTTCTTGGCCCACCTGTCCAGTTTTTGCACAAATGCTCAATTAGATTGAAGTCTTTAAACTGCGGTGGGACATGAGCCACATTGCAAATTAACCATATTTGTACATCATAGGCTGTTTTCATGTTCGAAAACCGTTTTATCTGTTTATGAAAACCACCTCACCGACACCCACAGATGACATACAGCAGGACATCATTACAACACCTTCAACGTTCATTTGCCTTCATTACTGAAAAACACAAGATTACTTAATATAGTAGGTTTACCGTTAAACTGTTGCCCATACTCTAAACGCTTTATTTAATTTATGGAAGAGATTAGCGGTTTACGTCTAGCAACCCGAGTATTATAACCAGCCTCGCTCAGCACTCTATATACAGTAATGTGGTGAATATTTTTGTTATATTCCTGTTGGATCTCAGCAACAATATCGTTAGATGTTTTTTATGAGTGTATTAGTTTTTCGAACTATTTGGTTTTTTTCGCAGGGAAATTAAACTTTAGGCCGACCGGTTCTATTCGAACTAAGGAAACTTACTATATTTTAAAACGATTCGCTATACTTCTAATAGTGAAACGACTTCGTTCCATTATTTGACCTATCGGGGCATATATCTTGCCTCCTTTATGTATTTTCGCTCAGATTCTCTAGTTCCTCCTAGTTTTGGGCTCATTTTTTGGTTTCAGAGCGTTTTTTTTTCATTTCTGTGAATTTGCATCCAATAAATATTATACTCTCCTTCATGATTAATAACGAACATGGCCGACTTAGTTCGGTAAATTGATGATCTTTTTTTAAGAAATTGTTCTACTAAAGTATGAATTGTGTATTTAGGAAAATGAGTGTTTGTATTAGATAACCCACGTATGTTTGTATTCAGTATTAACGATTTTTTCCTTCAAAAAATTTGTTATAATGTGCAGAAAAATTAAGATAAATCAAAACAGAAAGGTTGTGCCAATAATCTTGCTCGGGACTCTAATTATAAGAAATTTAATAATTTGAAACCCTTCATGGAGGAGTAATAATCATCTCAATCTGACACTATAAATCGAAATGATTGTCACAAAATTTAAAATAATTAAAAACTTCGAAAATAAAACAAAAATATCTTAATATAATAAGGAGGCGAAACGTTTCATTTCTTATTTCAAAATTAAACACATATATAGCAAAAACTCAAACACAGCTAAAGGATTTTTGTATACCATGGCTTCACCTGTGCTCCGAATACGATTTGAATAAGTTCTTTTAACTTGCATCATCATAAGAGGTGGGAGGTGTTCATATAAAGCTTGTTCGCAAAGTAGGGAGTTTTGAAGATATCTAAATGAAATTTCGCATGTACTATTATTTAGGCTTAAGGACGATGCATATTGTCTCATACAAATGTCCCCTGAAAATTAATATTGGATGAAGCGAATAATATATAAATTGTCAATATGTAATAAGATTTTTTTTAGGTTCAGTTTCGAAAATTTTAAAATTTATTCAATATGCAAATCTGTGATATTCACAAAATGTTCAGTTATAAAGCGATGCCTCAGATTTCTGCAGAACGAAAATAAAATCAAATTTGTTGGAGTTTGCAGGCACTTCTTCTGTGTGTGCATACTTCAATTAATGCATTTATTCGTTTCTCTATTTTTGTTGTTCTCAAACAAAAGTAAAGTTGAAGTTCTTCATTGTGAGATAATTTAAAAGTATTTTTTTCATGTAAACAAAATTTCTGAAATCTTAACCATCTTCTATGCCCTATTCTCGCGATCAAAATATTTTATTGGTATTTTATGTGGAATATTTTCACAAACTCTGACATATAAATTGTCCAGTCCTAATTTCGTGCACCAAATGATAATCCAAATTCAGTTATGTCCATCATCCTGAATGAAATTTGACCTGATTACTTGTTTTCGTCCTGAAACGTTTTCCATTGAAAACCAAAAAAATCCCTTCAAAATATAAAAATATAAAACGAAGTCTGAGTCCATCTTTAATTTCCATGAAAGAAAAATTTTAATTATAAATCAACAGTGTCAGTGAAGTAGAAATTACAGTCTAAATTATGAATATAGCATTGTTTCTTATATAATTTCATATAAGCGGATTATTGGACTGCATTAGCTAGGTACATAGGTGCATGATGTAGGTGTGGCAATCATTACTAGTTATTAAATTATTGCAAACTTTTTTCTTTCCTCAGGCGAAACTTACAGAATGGTCCTTTATTCAACTAAGTGGTGATTTATGTTAGATAATATTGTATTCCACAACAGATTTATGACATACATGAAATCATAATTTTTTTGAGTATATCAACTTTAATAATTTAAAATAAATCTTTTACAAAATTAATTAAATATATGTTAACTTATGACAATAGTGTAAAATTTTTGCGAGCATAAAAATACAATACTATAAAACAATTATTAAAATTAAAATATAATTGTAAAGGAACAAAATTATAATAAAAAATGAATCTTTAAAGTGTTAAAGAAAATAAATCCATGGATAACGTTCTATAGCCCTTTGTTATAAATCAGTGTAGAAATGAGTACAATAGTATTAATCCACAAAAAACTACCCTTCACCATGACCTCCAATTTAATGGTCAAAAAAAGTTCAAGAAGAACCCGCATTGGATGTTACTTTTTTCGCAAACGGTTGGCTCTATTAGGGCTACTACTATGCGCCATAAATTTGAATTGACAAATTAAAATTCATGATGAAGGTTTGTTCTTTTTTTTTTTTGGCACGTGGATTTGAACTGACTGAGAATTTATTTGGGTGAAATTTAATAAAGATACATACATTTTATTGAGTTCTATAAGCATGGAACCATATTCCGAAAGATCATTTGCTATCTGAAATATAGGACACAACCGATTTCGACAGGCTTCGTCCTTTGAACAAAATAAGTAATAAATTTTATTAAGATATCTCGAAAATTAAATCAACTCACACGCCTATTACCACCTATGGTTAGGGTAATAGGCGTGTGAGTTGTGTAGGATATAAAATACGATACAAAATCTTACAATATACTGAAAGTTGGAAACTAAAATACAAATAAAATGTTTTTAAATATATATCCATGATCGTCGAGATGCACCGTGCACTCTCTGATATTCATTTAAAAAGATATCTAAAGCGTGTCTAATTGAAGCAAAAATCTCCAATTGAAGTTGGTAGCTCTACTGTCCATAGGCTACTAAAATCATTTATTATAAAAGATTTTTAAACCCAGACAAGAATTATTGTATACAATTATGGGGAATGACGAATAGAGCGAACATCGATCTTAAACAGAAAATCGATCACAGATTCTCAGAATATCCACAAAAATTTATACATCATTTACCGTAACCACATATTAATTGACATACAAAAAACTGTTTGAGAAATTTTGGATATTTTTGGATCCTAAACACTCGAGCATCAGCAAAATGAATTTTTTCATCCATTATGCAGTCAACTATTATGCAGAAAGAATATTTTTCAGAAAACTTGACGTCTTGACAGAACATGGGACTGTTTTTGGTCTCCAATTTTTTAGCAGAGTTCCTGTCAGAAACTTTTTGAACATTGTATGTTTTTAGACCCGCACCCGGAACGTATACGTAATATATGTTGTCATACGCATCAATTTTCTTTATTTATGTTTTTTGTAATGAACAAAAAATTGTATTAATGCAGAATTTTTAATGTACAGAATTATTCTTATTAACATCAATGGCACAACTGGTTTGAAAAAGTTCATCATATCACAATTCCAAAATTAACTAAATTTAATTATTTAATTTTTAGTTTAATATTAAATGTATAAATTCAAATACATTTAAGATTCACTTATATCAAAATGATGCACCCAATGCCATTTATATCATTTCAGATTTTCCAAAACTGAGTTAAAATTTTTTTAAATATTTTCCTCTGTGATTTCAATGCATAAGAGCTCATGACATTAGTTTTTGATTAAAAAAAATAACTTTTATAATTTTTTAAATATGCTAAATTTCAATTTCCAACAATTTTTTATTATAGAAAAAAATATGCAAAAATAATTTAACAGTTCTTTTTTTAACTTTTATTCATTTTCATACAAATATTCACAGTTGTGTGAAAAGCAAAAACAAAGTAAAATTAAATAAAAATTTTAACATTTAGTCTTGCCGAATTTAAAGTATCCCTATAGAAGTATATAAATATATCTATAGTGTAACATAGCTCACTTAAAAGAATCATATTTTTCACTTTTTTTGTTTAGTCCCTCGACTAGACTTGAATTTTATTATTGCCGATATTATTGATATTCCAATTTATAGTCCAAATTATAATCAAAATATTGCACCAAACAATATTCTAAATTTTAACATGGAACAGAGATAAGTCTTTAGCCTAAACTTTTTATATAATCTTAAGTTCAACCTATAGCTTTAGTCTACAGTTTAGTCTTAATTATATCGTTTACTTCCAGGCCTGAATACTTATAATTGCCTACATTATATAGTCTCTGACCCAAATAAAAATAAAAACTTCACTTAAACTTAGTACAGAGCTCAATTTTTGCCTAAAAAATTTTATAGTCTAAAGTCCTAGCTATATCTTTAGTATACAGTTTAGTCTTAATGATGTCGTTTACTTCCGAGCTCTAATAACACTTATTATAAAAATACATTCTTTTTACAGATTAGAATTACCTAGAAAATAGTCTCTGTCCTAGGCTAGAATATAGTCTCTGGCCTAGGCTAGAATATAGTCTCTGGCCTAGGCTAGAATATAGTCTCTGGCCTAGGCTAGAATATAGTCTCTGGCCTAGGCTAGAATATAGTCTCTGGCCTAGGCTAGAATATAGTCTCTGGCCTAGGCTAGAATATAGTCTCTGGCCTAGGCTAGAATATAGTCTCTGGCCTAGGCTAGAATATAGTCTGTGGGCTAGGCTAGAATATAGTCTGTGGGCTAGGCTAGAATATAGTCTGTGGGCTAGGCTAGAATATAGTATTTGGCCTATACTAGAATACAGTTTCTGGCCTAGACTAGAATATAGTATTTGGTCTATACTAGAATACAGTTTCTGGCCTAGACTAGAACATAGTATCTAAAATAGAAGATAGCCTCAGACCTAGGCTAGAACATAGGCCGAAAGTTAAAGTTTAAAATTAAAAGGTTTAAGACTAAAGAAGGTTTTGGTTAGAAAGTCGATACAAATCAAGAATGACTAAAAGGAAACCATTGATATATTATAAGAGATAAGAAAATGAGTAGTATTTGGAATCAGATGAGATGAGACTGATAAGACCTGCTTAACATTCTTGAGGATAAAGAAAGTTTAACACTGCATATGTAAAAAAATATTACACCAATATATTGTGATGGAGAAGAAATGGTGTGGGGGAATTTGAAAAGTTTTCATTATCGATGGAATATTTGCTCACGGTGCGAAGACGTGGCTACCTGATACAAGAATCGTGTATTGGCACTTCTGAAATCTGTAAAAAGTAGACGATGATATTTTTGGCCTGACATGTCATCTTGTCTAACTATGGTAAACAAGCCCTTGGATGGTACAAGACCAATAATGTAGTATGTGTACTTCAAATGACCAATACAGCAAACTACCCAGCGCTAAGGCTACTGGAGTTCAATTGGTTAAAAGAGAACAGAAGAGCACAAATAGGTGTCCAAATGTGTGTTAGATTTTAAACGAAGATGGACTACCTGTTCGAGCAAAGTAGCAGAAAGCACTCAAAAACGGAAGAGTTTCCGCAGAAGGTTCAAAACATCACTAGTGATTAAAACTATACGAAATACATATTTTTTGTTGTAAATTGTAACAGTAATAAAAGTGATTCCTTCTTATTGTTTCATATGGAACGACTCCATCATGTCACAATAGTAAGAAAGTATATGAAGATAATACTGAAGAAGAAATATTAGGATATTTAAAAAGAAGGAATGAAAAACACAAACATGTTTCCCAAAATATCCAAATTTTCAAATTTGACAACCATACAGCTTTTAAATCGGTCATAGCGGTGAAACGAAATTTTACATAGATTCTATGTATATTAACCGATCTATGAGATTTTAAGATTTTTAGTAAAGATCCGCAGTCATTTTGTGGTATAAAAAACAGTTCTTATATAAATGCGGATAATCACATGTGATAATAGATCATATTATAGACACAATTTTTTCCTGGACATGGAATAACACTTATAATGGACTCACTATACCCACCTGTGATGATGAAGGGTATAATGCAAAAATATAAATGACAAACTCTAAAACCAAACAATTGTTTTTTGACATGGTTTCTCTATTCTAGTATTTTAAGCTCTTCCACTTTTTTGTTATTATTTTTTTAGGGGGGATTTTAACCAGTTTTCATTTATTTGGCAGCTATCGATATTGTATGAATTTGAACCTCAAAAGGCTGAAAAGCAACCTGTTTTTACTACACACTCTCTCTCTTTCTCTTTTTCTGTGTGCTGACTGTCTGTCTGTATTCTTTTATTTTTTGTTAAATAAAAAAGTTATTTTTTATGTTTCTATTTTCGGTGTTTGTTTTCACATCAAACACATTTATACATTTGCTGAAAACTTGTGTTGTGGATAGAAAATGGCTTAAAAAACAACTCATCGGAATCTTTTTTTCTATTCAACACTTTATGCGACTTGTTATTTGTGTTTTACATACAGAAGCTGGTCATAAAATTGTGAAGGGAACAAGATAAAAATGATTGATCTAAAAATAAGGTATTTTCATAAGTTTGAATAAAAATTTATGAAATATTAAGAAAAGACACAAATTTAAAAATATAAAATTTCAAGTTTTCCCCCATTTTCTAGGAGAGATTCATAAGGCCAGTTCCTGTTTAAAACGAAGTACTTACACTAAAACTCCCATAATAATAGTAACAAAGCAACAACATCAACTATTTTCTATAAAAAATGTACGAACTATTGTAACAGCTCGTAACTTGTCCATTTTATCTGTCGGCTTAATCTTGCACATACATTTGAACATTCAATTTCCTACCTTTTTTTATTCCATTTTTATGCGCGTGTGTGTATTTGTGTGTTTGTCTCAAACACTAAAATGATAAAAACACACACATTTTGGTTGAGTGAATATCCATCACCCCTCGTATTTAGTAGATTTGATCATGTTTTGTTTACAGAAATGGGATTTCGTTTTTATGCTTTTTTCTTTTTCTTCACTAAGAAAAAAACTACAATTCCTCGGATGCAATAGATGAATATTTTTATTTTTAATCTGAACAAAGTTTTCATTTTTTGTTATATTTTCAGTATTTTTTTCACATCAACGTATTTATTGGATTAAATTCTAAATATATTTGTTGCATTTTGTTTTTGATCAAACGTTATTTAAGAGTTACTTTATTCAATTAAATCAATTTATTTTATATAATTTGATTAGATTTCTAAATTTGTTTTAATAAATATATATTTTACTTAAGTTAATCATAATAAAACAATTTTAAACAAACAAGAAAGTTATAAGCTCCATAACGGGAAAATATTATACCCTACAGGACCAGAATTATAAAAGGGAAATAAAACTAACTCTAAACTAATTTTAGGAAAAGAAAAAACTTAGTTAGAATTATTGGCTTGAACGCACAATGGTCCACTCTACATCTTAACACAGGCATGAAAAGTTATGGCCCATAGGATTTGATTTTTGTAAAGCTTATAGAAATTTTAGATCCATGTTAGTTAAGTTTTATTTTATTCTTAAATAAATGAAATACTACCACAATACTAACATCTTTTGAGATTTATGACATTTGAAAAGATTTGAGAAGTTGTTCTATGTAAAAGCTACAGTCATTTGTGTTATAATAAAAATTTGTTGTAAATTAGGCTTAAATATTTTAATGTCTTTAAGTATATATTCATCATTGTCCTAAAAACTCATCTATATCAGATTTTATTGATATTTTTATAACTACTCTTTTGGAAAAATATATATACCGTTCGACTCAGAATCACTTTTCGAGACGATTTAACGATATCCATACCTTCGGCTGAATGTCCATTTATGCTTAATGCTGGCCTTAATTTTAGAGATATCGTAGTAGACTTGGCTTATGTTACTATTTTCAGAGGATATTCCTATAAAATTGATGAGATGATGGGTCCGTTGCTTCACATTCAGTCTTATAATATTTTAAAATTATAAACTAAATTATTTCTAATCGGTCCCATGCAAATCCCCTTTCCATATTTCACTTTCATTGTAATAATAATTGTTGAATTTTTTACCATTTTCGGTCCGGATTCCTGGGGTTCTCGTATAATTCCCTAGAAAAATTCTCTTGAAACGAAAAAACCTATATCAATATAATGTACTCTTAAGCATAAATTAGAAAATTAATTTGTACGGGGGAGTTCATAAATGTTTGGTAACTACCACTTAACCAACAATATGGTGTAGGTTATTAAATAGTCTGGCTTGGCCAACTTTAATTTCTTAATTGTTTTTCATATGAAACACTGTGGGTGTCTGAAATGTTTTACATATTTTAGCAAAGCAAAATACCCAACTGTAAGAAAATTTATGAATTTCGGAGTTGTTTGGAATGTACCGATTTATTCCCGCTTTAAAAAAATATGTGGCGCATTATCAAAGTCTTTGGGTTGAGGTGAAAGCAAATGTGTTTTTCAACTCCTAATTTATTGCAACCTCTTGCTTACAAATAATAAACCTAAGTCTTGATATATAACAGAAAAAATATTTCGATTCGGTTAATTCTAAAATTATCCGTTAATTCGTTTGATGCCCTTTTTTTAATCATGTGGCAAAGGCAACAAGCTGGATACTTGTATCGAATTATTTATCGCGAAAATCCTCACTAATTTGGAGAACATTACATGTACATGTTTTATTTACCAAAACCGGACTTTACCAAAATCTAGACATTTCGAATCCATCTACTATAGTGACGCAGAATGGAGTTTTATAAACATCAAAGTCAATATGCCATGTCTTATCGTATAAGACTTCATAAAATATGAAATTAAACTGCGAGTCAATTAAGCTTAAATAGTCTTTATTGAATTCGGATTCTTTATTGAATCCAAATTTATCCAAAATGTTTGTAGTTTTCTATTTAGTGTAAATATCGGTACAATAACTAAAAAGTTCATTTCGAAGGACATTTTTTTATCAATTCTATGAAAAATTTATATTTCGTTAAACAGTTTAGTTTTAAGTGAAAAATAAAAGATCTTTTTTATTTTAGTTTCCAAATAAATATGTATCTATATAACTGTAGAGTCCAAATTTTTTTAAAAAATTGGCAACAATTAAAAACAAGTGTCTGACATTGTGTTATATTTCCCCCCTTTTTGTTGAAAATTGAATAAAGTCTGTTAGTATTGCTGTAACATCGGAATATGTTATTTTTTTGTTGAAATTCTGTATTCACATTCATTTTTTATATTTTAACATATATTTTTTAAGGACTTTTAAATTGAAAATTGAGAGAGTTTTATTTAATTTTATTAAAATATTGTCAACTGAAGAAATATGTACGGGAAAAAGTAGGAAATGTTACGGGGAAAATTGTACAAATTTTAACACAATTTAAATGATTGAAAAATAATGTACATCTTAATATCACGCTATATTTAGTATAGATGAAATCCATTTTTCTAGTGTGTGAGGGAGTCTTAAATATTTGTAACTTTCTTGTTATATTTCGATAAAAAACAAGTAAGAATGTTATAGTCGGTCAAGCCAGACTATCAAGTGTCCAAGGAAAAATTATTGAACGACCCTCCTATAATTTATTATATATGTTTAAGTTTGCATTATATTATGGTGCCAAATACATTTATGTGAAATTTATATGTTTTAAAATTAATTTTTCTGGGGGAATATATAGAAACTAGAAGAAATACTGGATCAACCCTACTATAATTTCGTCCATGGATATTTGCTAATACTTATTTTCATTTGACCAATTTTTATTACAATGTGAGATAAACGCTCATAAAAGTGATATTTGGAAGAGGGCTTGTACGGGATCTATGAAAAGTTATGGTCCTACTCGCGCATAATTTAGCACATCGATTTAGAATATCATAAAACTTAATAAAATTTCGTTTAAATTGCCCTATATTCACGATTTGTATGAGCTTAAAACCTCATTCATCAAATAAGACCAATTTCGACAGATTTTGTCAATGAGCCAAAATAATATTATGTACCAAATTTTATCAACGTTTATATGAACAGCCAGCTGGACGAACAGACAGACGGTCGGACATCGTTAAGACACTCAGAAAGTGATTCTGAATCGAACAATACTTAAAGGTAGATGACACACAATTGTTTATATATATTACAAATATCATAAAACTTAACAAAATTTCGTTTAAATTGCCCTATATTCACGATTTGTATGAGCCTAAAACCTCATTCACCAAATAAGGCCAATTTCGACAGACTTTATCAATGAGCCAAAATAATATCATGTACCAAATTTTATCAACGTTTATATGGACAGCCAGCTGGACGAACAGATAGACGGTCGGACATCGTTAAGACACTCAGAAAGTGATTCTGAATCGAACAATACTTAAAGGTAGATGACACACAATTGTTTATATATATTACAAATATCATAAAACTTAACAAAATTTCGTTTAAATTGCCCTATATTCACGATTTGTATGAGCCTAAAACCTCATTCACCAAATAAGGCCAATTTCGACAGACTTTATCAATGAGCCAAAATAATATCATGTACCAAATTTTATCAACGTTTATATGGACAGCCAGCTGGACGAACAGATAGACGGTCGGACATCGTTAAGACACTCAGAAAGTGATTCTGAATCGAACAATACTTAAAGGTAGATGACACACAATTGTTTATATATATTACAAATATCATAAAACTTAACAAAATTTCGTTTAAATTGCCCTATATTCACGATTTGTATGAGCCTAAAACCTCATTCACCAAATAAGGCCAATTTCGACAGACTTTATCAATGAGCCAAAATAATATCATGTACCAAATTTTATCAACGTTTATATGGACAGCCAGCTGGACGAACAGATAGACGGTCGGACATCGTTAAGACACTCAGAAAGTGATTCTGAATCGAACAATACTTAAAGGTAGATGACACACAATTGTTTATATATATTACAAATATCAGCACAGACGCATAATACCCAAGCCAACTTCCATTATGTAGGGTATAATTAAAATGACTGAACACTTTATAAGTCGAAATTTTCAAGATATATTTTCATTTAGATTAATTTTGGCATATATTACCATTTTTGGTCATGCTCGATCCAATATTTCGTGTAGACCCCATACAAATGTGGAGTTTTAAGCTCCTAAACTTCATATTTGAAAGCATTTTATCTTTCTAAAATAAAGCCATACAAAAATAAGCAAAAATATGATATTAATCCCCTAAAACTTGCACACTAAAAAACAAAGTTTGGAAAAAGGATTTGTAACTTTGTGCATTTTTATTTGTAGTACAGGAAGTATACTTAATAAAATATTATACTTTAGAATATTTATTCATGAAACAAATCACTATGAGTTGCTCCCAAAATATCCACATACAAAAATCACTTAAAAGTGCATAAATCTCACAAAATTTTAGTACTGTTATAATATTTTGTGTTTACCAAATTTTGCAAAAACTGATCCATAATTTCCTACAGCCCTCATATAAACTTGATTTTCGAAATTAACCACAAATGGCATAGAACTTTAATATATGTGAATAGGTAGTTTGGCTATTATACGTTAGTGCTGATGTCTCTAACATACAAAACAAATTGCGTTACACCTAATTTTTAGTATACCAATACACTTAGAATCATTTTCTGAATTTAAAGATTTCCTTCCGTCCATCTGTATATACGGCTCGCTGTACATGTAAACGTTGTGAACACTCTACAGGTCTCAATTTTTTAGATTTCTATACGAAGTCTAGTAAAATTAGTCATGTTTGTTCCAATATTTCGGTTACATTCATACAAATGTCCTCCCGAAATGAGGTTCTTAGCTCATAAAAGTCCTAAATGTAAAGCAATTATTGGCAAAGACATAAATGATGTGACAACCATTATTTCTTATAGGACCCATATAAAATCTCTTCCAAATATCACTTTGAAAGGCATTCATCTTTCATGAAATTTGGTATTGCAATAACAACTGGTCAAATTAATATAAATAAAAGCAAAAATTAATGTACAAAACAATACGAGGGTCGGGTCAAAATTTTCTTATAGGTCCCATATAAAATCCCTCCCAAATATCACTTTGAAAGGCATCATGAAATATGGTACTGCATAACTAAACATACTTTCACCACGATTATATGCACACCTAATAATAAATCAATGAATAAAAATAGGATCATTCATTAATTTTTCTCAACTGCTATTTATAACCAACATTGTGGTGTAGGGCATTATTACATAGTCAGGCTTGACTGACTGTAACATTTTTATTTTTATAGGTATATATTTCAAAGAGGCTCATTATATAATATAGTACTTTTGGTCCTGATTTAGTAAAGGTGCCATTAATGGAACCCTTGAGAAATTATGGACCGATCACAATAAAATATGTCAATGAGATTAATAAAAATCACGCTCATGTCAAATTTTAAAACGGAAAAAAGTAAACCAATTATTAAGGCTAAACTGATTTGTTCAGCGGACTTGTACGGAAAATTGAAAACCTCGGTAAAACTATTTGCAAAAAAGGTTGGTGCCAAATATCATAATGATAAAAATATTTTTAGGTTTATTATAAATGTTTAAGTAGATTTTGGAAGGTGACTTTATGTGGAAACAAAGGCCAAATTTGTTCCGGGTTTTCAGGCATTTTACTATACTAAACGTCAAGTAGGTTTTCTTTCAAATTAAACAACAAGGTCATGGCTTTTTATAGTCAACAACGCCGTCCTACATAACCATTAAAAATGTCGTTTTTTCACATTCTTCTAGAAGGTTCCCGAAAATAGTTCTTTTAAAACATTCAATTAATATTCAGACAATATTTCGCAAAAATACAACTATGTTAGTATAAGAAATTGCTAAAATAACTCTGAAAGCCCATAAGATATGCATAAATGTATTAGGTTACCTATTTCTACCAAGAATTTATACTTATTTCTCCGCCTGGTCCTATTCGTTATATATTTTTACAGTATAACTGTTTCTTGGGAAAATAATTGGGATGAAATTTTAAAACCCTCACTTCTGTAGTTAATTAGATATTCGATAACTAATATTTGCTTTTTTCGGGACTACTTCTTCCCCTGATCTTATCCGTTCCAAATTTTGTCGAGTAAAATAATTCCTTGACAAAGTAACTGGGATCAAATTCTAATACTTTCGCTTTAACAGTTCATTACATATTCGGCATTTAATATTTTCTTTAAGACAAAAAAGTTAAAATTAAAATTTTCCTCTGTAATAGTTCTTCAGATATTCGATTAACAAAATTGGCTTTGTATGGGTGGTACTTCTCTCCCGAATTTTTTGTAGCCTATTGTGATCACTCTGTGAAAATTTCTAAAAGTCCAAAGAAAAAAATTAACTAACAAATTCTTGGAAAAAATATTATTGCGATATTTGTGTCTTTAAAGGTACAATTGCCTTAGACACCAACAAAATTGGTGATTACAAATAAAATACTATTCTACATGTTATTTCCTTTTTTGAAAAAGACCGAGTTATAGTTGCTGAATGTTAAATTTATACTGTTAACAATATTATTGGTCATTAAATGTTTATCTGATAAATTCAAATATTCGTTTATTTTTTACTTATTTTTACTTATAAACAGAGAATTTCAGCTGTTTTCCATTTCATATAGGTATTTCACATAACGAGTGGGTTTTGTTTCATTTCTGATTAAAATATTATATGTTTTTGTTGTTGTTTTTTTGTGGCAAATAATACTGCACCATAATGAAAATGAATATTCTAATTACAACACATTATCATTCGTGGCTCTTCCATGTTTTATGTATATGTATATATATGTATGTTTGTATCTTATAATTATTATCATTTTTTTATTTTATTTCAACAAAAAACTTTTCATTTATTTCTGTTTCTGCTAAACAAGGAAAAAATCATATTTTTTATCATTATGGTGCATTAAAATATTTTTAATATTTTATTTTTTATTTTACTTTTATTTTTTATTACTTTTTATGCCCTACACCACCACAATTGGTGAAGACGGTATATTAACTTTGGCATTCCATCCGAAATGCTAAGAAGGAACTATCTCAGACTCCATTATGCATATATATGCTCGCATTAAATCAAAATTGATGTCGATTTAGCTGTCTCTTTGTATGTCAGTCCATTGTTGGTAAGTTCACATCCACAAAAATTGTCGGATCTCAATAAATTTTCTTTATAAAATTGTCATAATATTAAGTTATTTGAATTTCACTACAATCCAAAAAAAAAATTATCAAAATCGGTTCAGTAGAAAAAATCTAAAGCTAAAAATATAACTAATTTATGGAATCATTAAGTGTTCCTGTATTATATTTAAGCAAAAACGTTTTAAATTTATAATGTGTGTGTTAGTACAAAGCATTCACACGAACTTGTGGTGGAGGGTATTGATTATTCGGTACAGCCGTATATAACATTCTTGTTTTGCTTTTATTTGCCTGTTACTGATTCTGTTTATAACTTTGGTGGCAAACAGCAGTTGTAGTAGCGAGAGCAGCAATAACAACAAAAACTACAACCTCAAAAAAATTTCCCTTCCTTCAAAATCATGGATACCGTTATAGTATGGCCAGGAAATTGGAAACATAAAATTTTATATGTGTTTGTTGTTATAACATGTTTATTTATTTTTTTTTATTTATTTAAAATACTTTTTCCCTCTACTTTCCGTTTCCTTTGGGATTGTTTGGGTATGTTGATTTCCGTTGTTTAAGTATTGACGTTTTTTTTTTGTATTTTTTACCCTGAACTGGTCCAGACATTTGTGTTTGCATGTGTATTCGTTTAACATATGGCTGTTTAAACAGTCAACTATTATGTTCACTATAACACCTTTAAGTTTTCCATTATTTTTTGCTTCTATTTTTCATTCTTTTAGTTAAACCCTTTTTCAATATCATGTTTCTATTTAGTTGTATTTGTATTTATTTAGTTTTTCCATTTCAAAATCTGGCATTAAACTCACATTTCTTGTTGTTAAATTAAACTGCTTATTGCCAGTAATGTGTGGTAATGTTTGATTATTTGCAATTTTTTCTCAGAATATATTTCCGGTAACGTTAATATTTAATTTAATTGAAAGGGGTTCTTTTTTGCATAGTGGGAATATAAACTTTTTTCCTCATACAAATAAGTTTAACTTTTTATGGTTATTACCATATGTTTTACCTGTTTAAAATATTGCAAAAAGATTTAAATAAAACCTTAAGCCGATAATTTTATATTTTTTTTATTGAAATATTTATTTAAGCAAATGAAGTGTCCTATTCAATTTGATTGACATAAAATAAATGGTTAAGTTGTCAAATGTAATGAAGAAATATAACTAAATATTAAAACGGAAACTAAAATATATAACTTTATCTCCAGGGAAATCTAAAATATAAAATAAAAAATAAAGTTATAACTTATTTTTAGTTATAATATTTTGCTTATAACGGGAGAAAAATTAAATTATATAACAGTTATTTTTTTATTCTATAACAAAAATTGCAAATCGCAATAAACCTAAGAAATTTAATTAAATGACACCCATAAAAAATATGTGTATGTTTGTACTTCCGACTCCAAAACTAAAATATTAATATTTAAGATACATCTATGAAATCAGGTACATGTTTTATATTTATAAACGAAAGATATATGTCAAATCTCAAAAAAAGGTTTAAGCACATAATAGTTGTTTATACAACCAGCTTTTATCTGGTTCGCTTTCTGAGGACTGAGCCTCAGTCCTTGACCTCGTAAGATATTTCACAAATCACGACGTGTATTAAATTCCATGCAACAGGAATTTTGCCAAATTCACCTGATCATCTTCCTTCCAAAAGAATTAAATAAAACTTTTTCATAGGAAAGTGACAAAATTTGGAAACTCTAGATGAAATAGTTCTAAGTTCTGAGATAATTAATACTTGCATTGAATTGGATTAATCCCTTCCATTTGTTCGATAAAACAAATCTTAGGCACAAAGTTTAAGAATTCTCGTACTTAATGATATTCGCTAATCCATGTTTGCTTTGATGGTGAATACACCTTTCGCTCCTGATCCAATCGGGATTTTTTATAACCCCTAACAATAACTTTTATAACCTATGCAAAATCGGTCTAGAATAACTTCGCTTAATAATAGTCTGACAAATTTATAATAGCTTTAATACGGTGAATAGGTCCAGCACCATGGCATGAAAAGCGGCTCCATACCATAACTCTAGAACCTTCCCTAAGTTTTCTGATAATATTTCAGTAATTATTAACAGGTTTATTTATCTCTGCTGCTGAGATAAATGTTACTTTCTTCATTTTGGCATAAGTTTGTTCATCAGAACCATGCTTTTTTATCTCCGTTTAAAATCTACTACACATTTGGAGTCCTATTTTGTGTCCTTCAATTCTCTTTCTACAAGAGTCCAATATTTCTCACCTAGCTACGGTCTGTTTGGAGAATTTGCTCCTCTTGGTGCAAATACCACATCAATGTTCTTGTACCACTCAAAGGCTTGTTGACCATGGTGGCACGATGCCAAATCAGATCAAAAAGGACAAGTTATAAAGTCTTATGCAGACTTGTTTTAACATTTCTTAATGAAATTCCAGTATTTATAGAGCCCATTGCAAGAACATGATTAGCTTTTTTGCCACAACTGCATAGTGCTGGCCATATTAAGAAATTTTTAAGCAATTTTGACTGCTTTTGTCATCTTCCATTTTGCAGAAAAAATATATATTTTTTGAAAACTTGACTTCAATTTTCGTAATCTGTTTTTGGTCTCTAATTTTTTAACAGCGTTCCTATCAAGAACTTGTTGAATCTTGTACGTTTTTAAACCCTTGTATGTACTTAAACGTTTCGTACCAAATGATCTGAGCACTAAAATAATCGAGCTGCATTCCTACCGTATGTGTTAGGAGCACTTTTGGAAATACTTTCTGTTTTTGCTTGAGAGAAATCATGTTGATCATTCCTTTTACCTGAACCATATTTTCTTTCAACGGACAATTTTTCCCAGTTCTGCTATATAACATTGAGAAGAGTTTGACCACAGGGCCTAGAATGCTTGGTCAGCTTTTCGTAGGACCAAGTTTGTTTTCCAATGGACAAGATTTCCCGGTTTTATGGTCACTCATTTTAATCAGATTAACAATATATTCATATTTTTGACATAAAACATAATCACTGATACATTTTACAAAAGGTAACTTAGATTATTCGTTATAAATGTTACACATTGAATAATAATGTAGAGTTTAACAAAGAGTGTTAGAATTAACAACCTGTCAACCGACATAATGACATAATAATGTTACAAACATTTCAATAAATCATTATATATGTTTCTCTGAAGATGATGGCATTAGTCTCATGTGATGACTAATATATATCATACTTGTGTAGATCCCATACAAATCGCTCCTTATAATTATACTCTTTATACTTTGCAGTTTTATATGAACAAACTTTTTATTTTTTTTTCCTATATTTTCACTGATTTTTATTACTTATTAACAAGACCATTAAATTAAATTAATTGCATGTCCATAAAATAAAAACGTTTATAATAATATAAATTTTTTCCATAAACAACCAATAAAGAATTTGAAAACTTAGTTAAATTAATTTTATTAAATTTATTAGTCATGCATTGAAACTAATAATTTTCTAGTTTATCAGATACTTGATTAAAATTTTTACTCTAAGAAGCAACTAAAGTTTGGTGAGAAAAATAAAATTCAATAAAAAACAAAAAAAATCCATTTTATACCCAAAAGCAGACAGTTAACACAGACATTTACTTATACAAATACCGACCATTACCTTTGCAACGAAGGAAATTAAAAAAATATATTTTTTTTGCCAAACAACAAACTTTTAGTTAAATATTTCTTATAAAAACAAGTATGAATACTATATTCGGCTTTGCCGAATCCTCAATACCCTCCACCATAAATGCGTGTAAGTATTTATGTTATGTTTCTTACATACACACTAGTAGACGTATATTCGATCTTCCTAAATACAACACAGAAACACTTAATGAGTTTTTTTGCTAAACCGATTTTGATAATCTTTTTTTCTAATTTATCGATTTCTAATTGAAAGTTTTACGAAAATTCTTTGCTGGAACATAGAGGTTGCCTCAGATCTCGTTCTATATCTTTTGATGTACTGAACCATGTTTGCTCATTTAAAACAGGAAGCTTCCCAGGCCAAATTTCATTAAATTCAGTTAATTATTGCCGATGTGAACGTGCCAAAAAAGACAGACGGACAGACAGAAGGGTGGCCATACAGGCAGAAGGACAGACAGACGGACATAGCTAAATCGACTTAGATTTTTATTTGATGCAAAAATATATAAATATTATGGGATGTGAGATGATTCATTCTTAGAGTTACACACGAAATAACAAAGTTAACAAAACTTCTTTACCACTTGTAGTGGTGGAGGGCATTAAAAAGTGTTTTTGCAAAAAAAAACATCGATTTGAAATTATCAAAAGCCTGACAAAAAATCTAGATTTTTTTTACAAAAGACCAAAAGAAGCAACAATGTCCATTTGCCACCTTTTATTGTTTTCACATGCAGTAAGTACTATGTTTGTATAGGTATATGTGTGAGTATAAAAAAAGTATTTGTATATGTACACGTACGCATGAGTAATACAGAAAAAATATTCATTTACCATACACAGGATCAAATAGAAAAAAGGGGGAAATAATGTAAGGATCTCAACACTATATAAACTAAATTAAACTTTTGTCTGTGTAATACTAACGAATAAAATGCATCAAACGAGGGATAATGACGAAAGCCATTTTGTACTGATAAAGTTAATAAATTTAGAGAAATAAATAAAATAACATTTATGTCAAATAGAAATTGAGCATCGAGAAATAATTTTCAAATTAAATAATTTCAGTGAAATTACAAGTTCCGAAAAATTACAAAAATTCCAAAAGTAAGGAGTTTTTATCATTAAAACCATTTTTATGAAGATTTTAAAAGGAGTAATTATCTACTTTTTTGAATAACAGAGATACATATCAAACTTACGTTAGATTTTCTTATAAAAATATGAAGTTAAGAAGGAAAAAAAAGGGAGTATATGAGTCATTAAACGTTTCCTTCTTTTTAGAAAAAATCGAAAAAGAAAATTTTAAGTTACAACTTCAAACAAATAATTAATTAATGCAATCAATAAAAATAAACGTAACCGTGATGGGCAAGTTTACAGGGTCAAAGATTTCATTGCAATATCTCTAACAGTTCGAAAGTTACCGACTTGTTTCCAAAAAGTCGATTTGGACACACTGTGTACCGTAGGGTGGAGTTTTTACCGATTTGTTTCTGATTCCGTTTTGGAGGTATTTGGTTTGAAGGACGAAGGTAATTCGCCGTTCGGACATTCTCCTCGCCACTGTTGAAACAGATATAGAAACGATTCCTAACAAAAACGTGTCATAAACGACCAAGAATTCTACACTGATGTGTCCTAACCTAAAAAACTTTATGTAAATTCATATTGCCGCCCTTTGCGAGAATGGAGACGCTACTAGGACAAGGCAAGGCAAATGTGATCCACTGCATTTGAAACCTTAGTTTAGAACAAGCATAAAAGCGTATGAGTAATATCAATCAGTTATATTAAGTATCCGCTCAGAATGTTACCTTTACTAAACAAACTTAATTTTACTGAAAATCGAAACTTATTTTTAAAATATTAAAACTGTATTAAAAATTATCAATTTTGTGATGATGTTGTATATACTGTATTATTCGAATTCTGAGTAACTTTTCCCGCTAAGTGTATATTGTCTTATATCAAATGGTAGGTGCCTGAATCCGATTTTATCTATAATTTGTTTTTTTCTTAATTATTTCAGTATATAACTGTGTGCAAGATTTCAGAACTCTAATTAATCCATTTTTTACCGTTTTTTGTATGGAACGAATTATGTGTACCACCTTGACTTTGGTAGGCCTCGAATGTCCATCTGAATAGAGATTTACAATTAAATGAAAGAGGTGTATGTGCTAAAGGACATATGGATTAGTCTGTGATATGAAGGACCGCTTTATTTAGTGGTTAATTTTAATTTAACCAATTCAATTCAGGTGGAGTATGGAAAGTCAGAAAAAAAGTAACTGACAACATCCGAGTTCTACCAAAGTAAATGGGGTGGTAGAGTTTTGGTTTTTAAAGCAGTTTAGTTTGTTCTTTAATAGAAATTGAAACGAAAGAGACATTTTGGTCCCTAATATAGAGTTGCAAATTGTGAAAAATATCACTTCAATTGGTTTTTCAGCACTGGCAAAGTCCGTACCATTAATTGACGCTTGTCAAAGATTAGTTATCAGCTGAAGGGATCCAAGTCATGGGTTTGCCACCACATTCCCCGAACTTGAATTCCACAGAAAAGCCGTATAGTATTTTAAATGTGAAGATAGAGCTGATAAACTGTCTAAGAGTATAGTGTGAAGCGATGCCTATTTTCTAAAGTTTTCTTTAATTTATTTAAAGATAAGATGTGGAAAATAAATACAGTGTATGAAATAGTTGATAATATTTGGAAATTTTGTAAAAACATAGTAATTCAAATGATAATAACTTTATAACATACTTGATTTCAAAGAAGTTTCACACAGCGGTAGCAAAGATGTAAAAAGATTTTAGTTTTAAGTTCGGACTTTGTGAACCTGACAGAGGCGCTCACATGCTGCCCACTTCGGCCCATAAAAATATTTAAAACGATTCAAATTCATTATAATTGAACCGATTTTAAAGATTAAATCGTGATTTTGATATAATAATTATAAATATATAATATATATTTAAATATACATTGGATATTTTACTAAAATATTTTTACCTTCCTTTTTCGAAAAACACATTAATAGTTATTTACGGATCTAGTGCAACATAATTATTACAAATTCTTCATTACCTCATTTTCCTTACTTATTTTCCCAATCGTATCAAATAACCCTCGCAATGAAACCTACAACAGGAACAAACTAGACAAAAAGTAAAAGAAAATAATAACAACACACAAACATAAAAAGAAACTGAAACAGTAACTTACACATACACTCACATCTGATTTGTGTATGACTAAAAGAACATAAAAAACATGTGCTAAACTTGCATTTCCGGTTGATACGTGTATATATCCGATATCCCGTAAGATATATGTAAGTATTCCTTAGTACAAACACATATTCCTTAAACAGTTAATTCATGAATGTATAACATTCACATCATTGTACCACCTAGAACACATGCCATTGCCAGGACACATGGTATATGTATGTACATATACGCAATAGAACTACACACGCATCAAATTCTCTTACATACACAATTGTTTTGAAAGGAACTAATGATAGAACGAACATATAAATGAATAGCAAAAAAATTAAAAAGGAAAGCACAAAACGAAACTTTAGGTTAAAATTTTTCTTAAACTTTCGAAACATTCGACTGCTTTTTTGTAAAGTAAATTCAGTATTTTTTCCTCAATGCCATTTTATTTTATGGGACTATGCTGCAGTAAGTCCCATGGCTACTGTTATCAGTATAAGATTTTCAACAATTATACGAATACATTCATACAAACACCTACAAGTATACGAATTTTTTCTTAGTTTATTTCATGTTCCGAAAGTATAAAATAACTAAAAATAAAAACACAGAACAAAAAAGTCAAACAAAAACAAAAGATAAATACATTTTTTTGTTTTGTTGTTGCTTCAGTTGAAAAAATAAAACAACTAAATAGCAAAATATAAATCAGAATGTAAATATTCAAACCGAATAGAGTTGAAAAGGCGATGAAAAGGTTAAGACAAGTGTACGTTCTATGGACTTAAAAGAATGAACTTTGATAAAGAATCAGTTAATATATTAAAGGTATTGGTGAAGGCTGAAGAATCTTTTAATACCTAAAATTCATACTACCAACATTCAGAATGGATCCTTTAATATCCGAACTGCATAGGGTGAGTAGCGTATAAATATTGTGAGAAGATTTAAAAAATATGAAATGAACTAACTAACTAGGAACTGTCATTTTTACAAATGCAATTTTTGGAGTAAGATCAAAAATTATTAACATACATGTACATATACCTTTACAGTTAAATTTTTGTATTGATTAAATTTGTCTCCGTTTAAAATTTATCACACATTTGCACACTCCTGTCTTGCTTTCTTAAGCAGAGCCCAATTTCTCTCTACTGGCACTATCTCTGTGTAGTTTAAAATAAATAAATAAATAAATAAATAAAATATTACATTACTGTCTTTTACCACTCAAGGCCCTGTTTACTGTAGTGACAGTATACCAACTCAGACCAAAAACAAGTGGACACATTATGAAGTCTTATGAATGGAAGCAGCATTTTTGTAAACATTCCTAGATGTAAATTTTGACTTCATTTTCTAAGCTCTGGTTTTGATAACTAAATTTTTAGCCAATTGTCCGAGTACTAAGCTTACCGAGCTGCTTTACTACCGGAAGTGTTTGGAGTTCTTTTGAAAATGCTGTATATTTTTTCACTTTAAAAACATTTTATGGACTATTCCTTTAATCTGAACTAGGTGTTCTTTTAATTTATGCTTATGAGTGCTGGACATTAGGAAATTATGGATCGAACCTCTAAACATTTTGAACATAGATTTTTGCCTATATTCATCTTTAAATTAATATTTTATTGCAATATAAATTCATATATGAGATTTTACACTTCAAAGCGATATTCGAAAGTGAAGGTTGTATAGCGGATAAGAGAAATATTGGATCCAACATTTAATGAGTCATAAATGAATTTTTTTACTAAAACTTTTTTCTCCTGAACCAAATAATGAAGTACATATAACATTATATTTTAAAAAATTTATTATTGGCCGATTTCTAATTGACAGTTTTACGAAAATTCTTCGTTGGGACTAAGAGGTGACCTGAGGGTTATAACAACTACTCAGGCCCTTAACAAATTTCATTGAGCTCTGTCAATTATTGTGGACGTAAGTGTGCCAACAACAGACAGACGACGAAAAAGGTTAAATCGACTGAGATTTTGATTAATTATATTAATATATATACACATTATGGGGTCTGAGCTGATTCCTTCTTAGCATTACACACGGAATGATAAAGTTGAAATACCCTCTTCCTCACTTTTGGTGATTAGATATTCATATTTAAGAGTTTAATAAGCTTAATGTCCAGAGTCCAATGAAAGTCTCAGCATAATCCAATTTTTCGTGGTTTATTGTTATATTAATATAATCTTATGTTATAAAGTCCAGAAAAATTTCTTAAAAGGCGAATATCACTCCCCCATTTAGCCCTATCCGTAAAATTTTGTAGTCTACAATATTATATTGTCAAAGCATTATTCATGTGGCCAACTTCATACGACTTCCTGTATTAGTTACAGAGACCACTGGCCCGTACTCTTTTCAAATATTATTTAGTACATATTGATTTTCAGTGAAGGCAATCTCTGCGTCCCAATTTTAATGAAATTTAAATATCTTTTAGTAAAAATCATTGGCCATTTTTTAATTTTAGGAGATTTTATTTGTTATAGGGGTATATGTGACAATTCTTAACTTAATCAATCCATACCGAAATCAAGAAGGTCGACTTGTTTTGGTTGCAGTTCGTTTTGTCAAACAGTAGAGTTGGTCCTGTCATAGCAATAAAAAAAAACTTGGACCATTTTATTTTCAGAGACATTTTGGCTCGCTCTATTCAACAATGATTATCAGCTAGTAAGACAAAAGTCTTGGGTTTTCACGGCAATCCCCGGTACCCCTATTGCATTTTTTAAATGGGAAGGAAGAAGCTTCAAATGTGACACATTTTGTCACTTTCCTATGTTACGCTTTTATTGCAAATTATTAGAATGGATATTATTCATTCAATAGTACCAAATTGGTACAAAAAGCAATCTTAAAATTGCATTTCTGTTCACAAGTAAACGCACTTCCTCTGGGTTATAAGATGAAAATAAAAATAAACATTTGGAACAATAACAACAACATCACAACTGTTAAATCAAAAGACAAAAAATAAAAGTTTACTTAAAAGTACTTTGGAACAATGCGTATGCATAAGCAATGACCATGATGATGCCAATGATGATGATGATGATTTCTTCCTTTAGTTAACTTAAGCTTAGTTTATTTATTTTTTTCTTTGTCTTAGGAAAAGTTTTCAAAATCTTTATGTTACAAAGATGGAATGAGTTTTCCACAAAGGAGATTTTGTTTCATAAGAATCCTCATAGATAACTAAATGATATTTTGGGTGTGTATTTGTATGTTGTATATGTAAGAATTTCCTTTACAATGGATTATCTGGCTTCAACAGGATATGATTTCGAAAAATAACATACACCTGGGAGACTAGTTTCTAAAATCGTTTGCATAGTTATCAATTTTTAATTGAAGACTTGAGTTTGTCAGAAACAAATGTTAGAAAAGGTATGATGGAATCATAAGTAAAGAACATTTAAATTAGATGCCAAACACGGAGTTAAGTAAAATGTATTAGTATTGGTGATTTCACACAAACGTTTCACAAAAAATTGTTTTATGGGGAAACAATTTGTTACTTGTTCGGAAAATATATTTTCAATTACTCTTAAAAAACTGCGCTGCACTACTTATCAAGTGATAAGTAGTGTAACTATTGCCGTGAGCCAAGTTCATTATCAATTTTAATTTCCAATAATTTCAACCGGCTTTTAAATTTATCCCAATATAATATCCTCTTACCCCTTTAAAAGATCAAAAAGATCTGGTCGATAAAATCAAAAACCCTTCCGAATTAGACGCTTTTAAAAAAAGGTAGTTCCAAAAATAACTTATATATTTTATCTCCTTTAAATCCGAATATGGGATCCATGTTTTCAAAAAAGAAACAAATCTGGAATAGTTGTTAGAAATTTTTTTAATCATGTTTTCTATCTTCTAATCTTCTACTAATGATTAAATTATCTTGAAACATTGTTAATATATAGACATTCCAAAAACTTTAAACTTGCATTTTCTCACGGATTTGGATGACATTTATTCGCCCAGTGAAAAATATTAGTCAACTGGTCATGATATCACTTACCTTAAACTTACCTTAAGCAATAATTCCAACATAATCTGCTTAGGCCATGACTTTTATAATCAAAAGAACCGAACTACAGCAAGGTAAACGAGAGGTGAAATTATTCGATCCTAAGTTACTTTAGCAACTGACATTAAAATACGGATGACGTTGACTAGTCAAGAATTCAGTACGTAGTTCAATCAGTTGCTTATATAATTCTCTATATCTAGGCAGACTAGAGCATCCCGAATTACAGTATTGGAAGCACCTCCTATGTCTAAGAAGCAGGCTTCTCCGAATCTCGTGTAGCGCGAACTCCGTTAATCTATTCCAATCTGCTTCTTATGTGTATAATAATGAAAGGCTTATGGCTCTTTGCATTCAAATTACTTCTTTTTTCAATTTTTGATACATTACTTTATTTACTTCCAAATCTCCGAAACATAATCGAAAAAGTCACAAATATTAAAAAATCTTCGTAGCCACAATACTCTAAACTCCTTTAAACTCTGCAACATACGTGACGAATACCATACGGTCCTTTCCGCAACATCATTGCAAACGGATAAATTAGTAATAAGGACATTTAGACTCTCAGCTCGGGATTTTGACCTGAAACCATTAGCCAGAATTTTGAATATTCTCCCTGATTCGTAGAAATTTCTCCAAGTATTTTAGTAAAGTTTTTGTCCCCAGATGTAAACTTGTCACAATTTTCATTATGGGGCAAGAAGTTTTGAACTCTTGCACTAGAATATTACCAAATGTATTAACCAAATCTTCTATTACATCGGAGTTTTCCCTAATTTAATTTTCATTTCAGAGTGGAGTTTTGAAATCTAATGTCAACCGGTTATGATCCGAAATAATTTAACCAAATTAGAGTGGGATCATGAACATTACATACATATCGCTCATTTTTTGATAGTCCGAAACGAAAGTTGATAATAGTAGTGTTTTTATGAAGGAACTATTCATATATCAGAAAGGGTCGCAAGAAGATCATTTATGAAAATGAAACGTTATCACAGGCGCGAAATGTTCGTTATGTAATTAAAATAACAGGATTGCGTTAAGCGTAAGAAAAATTTCCAGTTTTCCTTCATGAGTTTCAAGATATATGTTTTATATCCGAAAATTAAAATTAATACGTCTCCAAGAAACATATTTTTATGATTTTAATTACAAGTGATGAAATGCAAGCTTTTTTGCTTTACAACTTTATCTTAACGCTTTGGCATTAAATGGACCAAATTTCTTCTGGAATAGGTCGTTTCTTTACCCGTCTGTTTAGTTCTTTCAACAACTGTGGTGGGTGCGGTAGCTCAGGACCTACTTTACTATAATTTAAAACGATTTACTACACTTGTAATAGTGAAACGACATCGTTCCATTATTTGGCCTATTTGGGCAGCTCAAACTCGCTGTTTTTTTGTTTTGGAATCGTTATTGGTTTTACAGTATTTCAACAAATTATTACTTTGACCAATTATAACCAACACATAGTGATTTATTGGATGTTAAAAAAATATTATACTTTCTTTCTTGGTTGCAAGATTTCTGAAAATTCAAAAATAATGAACATGGCCGACTGAGTGTGTCATTACTTTTGTTCTGCAAATTGATGACTTTTTTTTAACAGATTATTCTCCCAAAGTATAAATTGTGTATTTTTTCTTCTAAAATTTTGTTATAACAGTAGAAAAAATCAGACAACACATAAAACGCTTAATGTGCCAATAGTTTTGTTCGGGACTGTAATAACTGAAATGTATTACAAAAGGTGACTTGATAAAAAAAATCAAATTAAACTTGTGTTACAAGTTTTAATAAAAAACGTGTGCTAAGAATTATTCGATCCCACTCTTTATTTTACAGCAAATGAGCGATATACATGATCAATTTATATACATTAGAGACGATGTGTGATTTGTCATATTTAATTATCATGTTATAATTCTTTAAAACAATAAATCTCTATTTTTATACTTTTTTGAAAAAGAAAACGGTATTAAATAATTCAATAATCAATGGATACTAAAATTAAAGGTATTTTATATTAAATTACTATGTACAAAACATTAATATCAAACTAAGCATTACCCTTATTAACTAACCTTTGACAATCATTATTGTTACTAAAATAGGAAAAATTACAGTTTATAAAAGAAAACTAAATTTATCATTATTCCTACTAAATTATATTAAATAATAAATCTTTGAATTTCACTAACAATATAAAGTTACAAATGTCTGAACTATTCTCAATTTCTTGATGTCAGAAATAAATTCTGTATTTTTATATTGAAAAGAATTGATGGTTTTGTTTCACATTTCTTGACTGTTTCAATTTATGTTTATAAACATTCAAATAGACACAGACATATGCTCATGCATATGTAAATAAACCACTACTTAAAGGACTTTCTTAGAAACTTGTCAATTACTTTAATAAATATATTGAATCAATTTCGACAAACGTTTCACTAATACGTTTTAACAAACCAATAATCATCATACATGTACGTACGAACACATTCAGAAGTTATGATAAATGCCAAACCAAAATACAGTTGTAAAAATAAATGACACATTTATTTGTGTGTAATAGGCACACAAACTCATGCACTCACTTATATACCTTTTGGGACAATTTCAGTGTTTTCTTGCTCATTGACAAAATGGTGAAATGCGAGGGCGCATGATTTTTACTCAGAGTATAGGAATTTTTCAAAAGTGTTGTAGTGCAATATGAAGTGTATTAGGAAGTTTTTTGTGAGCTTTCTATTGTAAGTGACCTACCGTAATATACAATTATTGTCATTATCTCTAAATAAATTATACTTCAAAAAAATGAAATACACAGATTTAGTCAAATTTATGAAGATTTACATTAAAATTATATTTTTAAGGTATTTTTATTATATATGATTTATTATATATGATAAAACTACGATATCATCTCAAATATATGCCTAAAATCATGCATTAACTTTTCTCTTAATATTGGTAAATATTTTTGTCTGGCAACAGTTTTCTAAACCAGTATTTTATTATTTCTGTGAAACATATTTTCACTGCATTATCGTCTGAACATTATTATCGGTTAATTTATACAGGGTGTCAAGTAAAAACAAAATGTATGCAACAGTTTTACTAAGTGTTACCGATGTGGATTATTTAAACTTAAAACCAAAATTTTGAGGCTATAAATAATATTCTAAGGCCAAAGCAATACCTCAGTAGACTTAGCAAAACAAGTGTTTCGTAAACATTCTTATGAACATACCTGAATAGAGCATACACTGAAAAAAAAAACAATTAAAATAAATTGAAATAGAAATAATTAAAATTGTTTTCAGCTATGATTTTTTTTCATAGATAAAAAATGTAAATTTAACATTGTTTCACAGCGAATACAGTTTCTTGAGAATATTCTTGAAATTTTACTACATTAAAGTAATTTTAATTTAGATTAACTGAAATTGACTGAAAGAAATTTAATCTGAATTCAACCATGTTCAACGTTGATTTTTATTCATATTTTTTCTACATATATATTTAGTACAGAATCTGAGTATTGAGATAGTTTATTATAGTCTCCGCCACAAGTGGTAACGCTAATAAGAAATCCTGTCAGACCCCTTAATTATATATATTCTTGCATCAAATTAAATCTAAGTCGATTTAGCTATAAATAAGAAAATAGGCAACGTGTACTACATTACCACTTCAAAAATTATCAATATCGGTTCATAGATAAAAAGTTGTAGCTGAAAAAATTATTTATTACTCGTTATTCAGAAACCGTCCAATATCCTAAAATTTTAACAGATAATCAGAATTTTTATGTACTACTAACATAAAATGCTTGCACTTTCCTGCCCCGTTTATAGCAAATTTATTAAAAACTTAATACGGAAAAAATATTAAACTGTGTACCAATGTAAATATTTTCAACGAATAATATGAAAAGATTTTAAGATTGTAGCTTGGCAGCACCAAAAGTGGAGAAAAGGCAATATAAATTTGTCAATAATGTACCGATTCTGAAAAAATTTAGCCTGAATGTTATTTAGAACGGTCATTATCGCCAGATATATTTTGATTTGATAACAAAAAAATTGATTGTACTAGAATAGTACAACATTCTGTTTGAATTCGGCACAATTATTTTTCTAACTGTCTTATATATACATATGTTACCAATTTGATGATATTAGCGTTGCGAATGGTGACGTAATTATGAATATCACAGATTAACAATTCCCTTAGTCCGGTCGAAGGTCATTCGTGCAAGGAAACTTCTCTTAGCAAAGCCGGATTTTTAATTACAACAGAAGAAAACTTCCCTTAGTCTCGATGAAGGCCGGTCGTTCCCGGAAAATTTTCTTTATATTACTATATTCACATTTTCTTAATGCAACAATTTTTCAAAAATTTGAGGAGATATTTCTTCAAAAAATTTGAGAATTTTTCATAATTGCTCAAATTTATTGTATTTTTTTCATTTCGGGGCCAAAGTTCGTACTGCCATTTAATTCAAACAATTATCTAAACATCTTCGGTGTAAATAAATTTATGAATAACCCCTCTCATATAGAATATTATCCTTTATAAAATTATTTCTTTTTTTTTGCAAAATCGGACGATAAAAACCTTCGCACGGAATTTGAAAAATATGAGACTATATTTCATTATAGTTCTCATACATTGCCTTGTTTCGGAATCGGGGTTCAAGTTGATAAATTAATAATTTAAATATTAATTTACTGCATTGTTTGCATTTTTTTAAAGCTAATTGTTTCGACTAATTCACTATTTGGTTCGAGTTTGTAAGACACGTTTATTTTTACGTCAAGAGTGTCAAATTTGGAAAAATTCGTAAACATTTACCTAAATTCTCTTATTAATCCAATTTAGAAAAAATCACAAACGAATAATATTTACATATTAACAAAAAAATTTAGGTTAATAAAGATTTAAGCGAAGTTTAAAATATTTATTTCGTCAGAGACAGGAAATAAATATCGAAAATATAAATCTGGATGAAGTGAACTTGACCTTAAATTATTATTAGTCATGATATGAAAAAAACTTTTAACAACAAAAAAATAATGCAGTATTCGTCTATGACGAATCTTCAATACCCTTCACCACGAATGCTTGTGAAATGAATTCATTATGTTTCATATATACACATATACATTTATATATACACACACAAACGCATAAAATATATAACTGTTTTTCTTTAATATAACAAGGAACATTAAAGTGTCATAAAAGTAGTTATTCGATATTATGGCAACAGTTTATTTTAATTTGTCGATTTTTAATCGGAATTTTATAAAAGGTCTTCGCTTGAATTTAGAGGTTGCCGCAGATATTAGTCTATATATTTTAATATGCTGTATTGATTTCACTGATTGTAAATAAGAAACTTCTCGGGATTATAACAAATACTCTAATCAGCGATCACTGGATACTATTGCTTTGGCTTTCATGCTGAAAGATCTCCCACGAAATGACTTCCTCATTAGCCTAGGAAATAATATCATACCACTCTGCAAAAAAGTCCTGTCGGAACTATTATGAAAGACTTTCTCAAATTTTGAAAAAGACACAAAGTGTTGGAGTGTTAATAGAGGGGAAAGGGCAATTATCTGAGGCAAAGAAAGTTTATAAAAATATTTAAATAAGTATATTTTATAAAAAAAAAAACAAATCATAATATCAACTTCTACAAGGGTGGGTCCATAATTTTTCTTGCTTACATCATAGTTGTGGGTGTTATATAGTCGGGCCTGATCGACTTTTACACTCTTACTTGCTTAATAATAATAAGGGCAAGATTTTACAACAAAGAAAAAAGATAATTTGGGGTTTTTCAAAAAAAAAAAAAAAACGACAAAATTTATTCGTGGTAAAAGTGATCTTTTATTCAGAACTTTTTTCTAAAATATATAAACGAAAATGTGTCTAAGGCAAATCCAAATTAGTTTGGGGCAAAGATTTTTCTACAAGCCATATTCAATTCAAAACCAGTGAGAATACTATACTCGACTGTGGCGAATCTTATCTTATATACCTTCCACTATAGCAAATTCGTATGAGTTGAAGATGTTGCATCAGAAAAGTTATAACTGGTTATTAAACTTAAACTTTGATTCCGAAAAAAGTGTCTCTATAACAATTAAGAATGTTATATTCGGTTATGCCGAATATAACATTCCACCACAAATGCATGTGAAATAAATGCATGTGAAATAAATACGTTACGTTTCATACACATTCTTTCATATACTCACACATGTATACAATATATTAGACTTCTTCTTTAATATAGCACGTAACACTTAATGAGTTATAAAATTTGTTATTTTTATCTACTGAACCGATTTTGATATATTTTAGTATATTATAGCAAAATAATATTATAGCGAAATTCTAATTTATCTAATTTTAATAGAGTATTGACTATTTTACAAAAACTTTTTGCTTTGACACAGTGGTTACCTAAGATAAAGGTCTATATCTTGTAATAAACTAAACCGATTTTGTTGGTTTTAAATAGAAAACTTCTTAGGACTGAAACAAACACTCAGGCTGAAGTATATTGAACTCTAATAATAATTATTGTGGGTAGACAACAACAGGTAGAAAATATTATGGGGTCTTAGATAATTCGTTCTTAATGTTACACACGGAATGACATAACTATAATGTCCTCTTCACCACTTGTGGTGGCGAAGGGTATTAAATATTAATCGATAACTTTTGCAGTGCTAAATCCAAACAAAATATCACAAATTTCCATCAAATAAATTTAGTGCAAAACAATCAATTATGGTCACATCAAATGTACAAATTATTTAGACAAACTCAAATAAAAACCCACAGACATTTTTTCTCATAATAAAATAAATGTGTCAAAATTAAATCAAGTAATTTGTCACAAAAATAAAATTAACTTGTTAATTAGTTGTTAAATATTTCTATCAATTTGCATTAAATTTTCATTCACACTTGAAAACAAGCACCACAAATATTGTAATTGATGAAATTTTTCCAATCATATTTCAGTCTTTTTTTCTTTTTTCAATAAATTTATTTTGGAATAATTTTATTTTTGCTATTTTTAGTCAATTGTGGTATTAAAAATAATCTTTTTTTCTAACTATTTTGAAAAAATATTTATTTACCTCATTATTTACAATCAAATGTTAATTGACATGATAATGGCGAGCAAATGATGAATAAATTGTAAATATATACATTTTCATACCCACACAAGTGGTGAAGGGGGTATATAAACTCTGTCATTCCGTGTGTTACGCTGAAAAGGAATCATCTAAGAACCCATAGTGTATACAAATCATTACATCTGTCTGTCTATCTGAACGTCTGTCTGTCTGAACGTCTGTCTGAACGTCTGTTTGTCTGAACATCTGTCTGTCTGAACGTCTACTTGTCCGGCTGTTGTTGGTACGTTCACATCCGCAATAATTTACAAAGTTTAATGAAATATGGCCTGAGAATTTATTAAAGTCCTGAGAAGCTTCCTATCTAAAATTAGGAAAAGTGGTTCAGTACGTTAAGAGATATAGACCGATATCTGAGATAACCTCTAACTTAAAGCGAAGAACTTTCGTATAGTTATCAATTATAAATTCACAAAAAAATTAAGCCAAAAATATAACTGATTTTATGACTTATATTTATTTATTTCTTAAACATTTGTGGTGGAGGGTATTGAAGGTTTTACATGGCCGAATATAGCATTCTTACTGGTTTTAAATTCTGTATTAAGAAAGTGTAAATTAGGGAAATATATTTTTCCAAAAATAATAAAAAAATTAAAAGAGACGAAAATTTTGATTGAAAATATATGGAGCACATGATGAGCTATAGATGATAAATAGTTATGGTTATTTAATTTTTGGTATCAATTTCTAAGAAAATTGTACTAAAGAAATTTAGAAGATTTTTGTAACAGTTTTTCTTAAATATAACACTAAACATTTCATGAGTCATAAAATTATTTACATTTTTAAACTCTCCACCATTACAAGTGGTGAAGAGAGTATGTTGAATTTGTCATTTTGTGTGTTACGCTAAGAAGGAATCATCTGATAACCCATAATGTACATATACACTTGCATCAAATCAAAATCTGAGTAAATTTAGCTATGTCCGTCTGTCTGTCTGGAGTTTTGTCGGTTTGTCGGTCTGTTGTTGGAACGCTCACATGAACAAGATTTGACAGAGCTTTAGTTTTATATTTTAATTTGATTGAATTTTTATAGAGTCGGTTGTAGCAATTGATTGACTTTTGTTTTTCCGCAGCTGTTCTTTGCTTGTCATACCAAGAACTTTTTTTTGGAAATTTTTACTGGTTTTGGGACCTAAATTTTTCTTTAACATTCCTATGAGCATCTGCGTTGTGCAACGATATTTTCGGCCTCTAAATTTTAAAAGGCGTTCCTGTCAAGAACTTTTTGTTCCTTGTATGTTTTAAAAAACGGCATTAGTTTTAACTTTTCATAGCAAATAGGTCGATTTCTAAGTTTATAGGGTTGCTTTCCTACCGTGTGTGTTTTAAGCTTTTTTGAAAATGATTTCTATTGATTTGGCTTTAGAAACAATATGCGGACAGATTCTTCTTTTGAAGGACTAGCACAGTACTATTTAATTACATTAGAAACAGTTTGACGGTAGACCTTTGAATTCTCGACCAACATTTTATAGAACTAAGTTGTGTTTTATTTAAAATACTTACTAATTTTTATGACGCATTTTATTCTGGTCAGATTAACAATATATTTTTTGTTTGACATCAAACATAATAACTGACCTTACTGATCACAACTGACAAAGATAAATTGATAAAAAGCAAATAATACTTTGTATAAAGATGTAATGATAAAAGAGTGTTAAGAGTTTATAGATTTCACTCTTTACACGACTTAAACAAAAGACACGTGTGAAATACTTAGTTGAATACAGCACGTGCTAAACAATTCAATAAAGCACTGACGACCTTTGAATGCGCTTAGTATACACTTAATTGGGGTGTGAGGTATAATTAATATTAATAGATTTATTCTCTGAGAGTGTAAAATATTTTATAAAAACGGAAAAGGATGATATATTTGGTTAAGTCTCTCTATGTAATAACCTATAACACCACTTTCAATAAAATTAGTGCACGTTTAAGGTTTTTATAAACTTAAAACGTTGTTTTTCGCCACAATCTATTCTTTTTAAAATTTATTTAATAAATTCTAGGAAATGATCCTTAAAATTGCGACTTTCATAATGCTTTGAATTTAGGGTGTATCAAAATTTTTTTACTTTTCCTATATCCTCTATTCTACTTATCTGATTTTGATGACTTTTGGTACGGTAATGACGAGAAACTATAATTCTGTAAATTTTTAAAAAGTTTTTTTCTTAATGTTGAGATTGAATCATATCGGTCTACATTTTTAATAAAGAACATATATTGCCGGTTTAAGAATTAAACTGAAGAGGTCTATAGCAAACATTTAAAACAAATTTCGTTTGAATCGTTTCATTATGTGTGAATGTTTCCTACAGACGGACATAGATAAATCGACTCAGGCATTGATTTTGTGGAGGGTATAAAAATGTAAATTTTTCCAAAAATATACTCGAATTCTAAGTCGATAAAGGTAGCAAAAGTTGTGCATTGTACCATTGTGTTGTTGAAAGTTGCAAACACAATGATAAATGTATAATGCCTCAACCATCTAAGGTGTTGTAGGGTATACAATATTATTATCTTTAAGTAGTTTTCAAGTACTTTTGTTTTCTTTTCAAATAATATTAATAATTTTTAAGTGAAACATTAATTATGAGGAAAAAAATAATCTATTATTTTGAAAAATGTGTAACATGATGAATTATCCTATCAGTCTTTATAGTTTCTATAGAATCTTTGTTTCTATAACTATTGATTGATTAAATGAGCAAATAATTTATCAATTATTTGTAGTTTCCCCATTTAATGGAAAATTTTCCCTTATTCGCGGAATCATTAATTCTTTGCTAAACCATCTTCATTTGAAATCATCGGTATTTTGATGTATTTTTGAAATATTAAGTTCAATTCTCACAAAATCACAATCGTAATTCGTTTTTCTTAGATCCTCTCATAGAATAAAAAACAATGTTATTTTTTTGCGATTATCTAAAATAAAATTTGTACCAATTAATATAGGAAGAACATATCTATCGGGTATATTCTTATGCCTAGAGTAATTGTCCGAATTCAACTCCAAAAAGTCTCAAAATACTGACAAAAAAGTTTTTGAATTAAATTAAAAGTAATCAAAATTTAACCATAATATGCAACTGTATATACGTAATTCATTATCATACTAAAACATCAAAATCGGTTAAGTAAAACAAGTTATAGGCAATATGAATAATACTGATACGCCGACAATTAGGATGACATTATCGCAATTTTAATGATAATCTCTTCTAATCAATTCATTTTGATATAAATTTAAATCTCTAAATAATAAATCTCTTTCCGGAACAGATCTTTAATCTTATAAAACTTTTAGGTGGAGACCAATTCTATTGAAATTGGACACAATTAATACAAATTATCTTTTATGTAACAATACTATTCTTACCCATAACTCCTCCAAAAAGAGGCACCTTTTCCGAAATAAGATTTGAAACTGGTAGTAAAAGCAACAGTTTTGGACTATATGTTGCGGTTTTCCAATTAAAGACATCATTAGGGTTTTATGGAATGGATTTTAAGGATAATAAAGATCCCGAAAATAAAGCAATTGTATTGATACAAATAAGTCTTGTGATATCATAAAATAATGTGCCAAATTATAAGGGAATCTATTCATTATTCTTCATAGGTCCCATACAACCCCGTTTATAAAATATAACTTTGACTGACTATAACTTTTACTTGGTATTTATTATATTTCCATATAAATCCCTATCTCGTATATATATTTCAAAAAAGGCACTAATAATTATATGTCATTAATTTTTGAATGGCCTTAGGAATATAGCAACCATTGGGATAAATAATCTAGTAACAGGTTCACAAACTGAACATAATTAATCTGCTCTTATGGGAATATATATCTAAGATTACTAACACGGATTCTGTTTACGCCATTCTCTTTTAAACCGTTTTTCAGAACACATTTTCCTGTCAATGGAGGGGTTTACAATGGACTTGAAATGAAACTTGACTACATTGTTTGTTGTTGTCATAAGCATTTTCCTTTTTAAAACCAGTAATATCAGTTTATTAGCAAGAAACTTATAAATTTATATCTGACGCAACCTCAAAATTTCTGAAACCTATCTCTTCCAATTTTCCTAAATCACCAAATCAATAGAAAAATGTTATAGGCTAAATATGTAAAATTTTGATACACCCCAAATTGAGTTTGTCATGTTTGTCCTAATTTTTAAGATAATTTTCTAAAATTTGGCCACACAAATTCAACAAATCCAAAAATTGCTGGATCATTTATTTTATTTGACCCAGCTCCCATAAAAGCCCCCTTCGTTAAATATGGTTCTGAGCTTATAATTATCTTAAATATGAACCAATTTTGATACCACGATATCAATTTGGTGACCATCGGAACAATTGTTTATCTAACTATCTGGAATATATTCTAATTTACAAAAATAGTATTTTAACTTTCTTGAAATATGTTACTTATTTGGCGAATAACGAGCCAAATTCCATAAAAGGGTTTTAATCTTAAAAGATTATTAAACTTTATTCGATTTAATAGAAAATAGGTCCAATTAATTTATAAGCTATCATTAATTTATGAATCTAGTAGTTATAAATCTTTCCTGGAATGGAGTATTAGGATTAAAGGGTTCTTACACATGAACCAAGTCCATCGAAATTTAGACATTTTTCTAAATGTTTTCAATATATAATACCAATATTTATAGACAAATTGAAGAATACGTTTCTATTTTCCACTTTTTAGAAGGTACTTTTTCCGGATTCGGTGTTTAAGCTTATGAACAATTAATAAATTTTCTGATGCAATATCTTCAATATTTATTGGTGGAGGGTATTTAAAATTCAGCACAGCCGAATATGGTATGATTGCTTGTTTTGATCTAATTTTTTTATAATTTTTACATTCAGTTATTTTATTTTTAACTTTAATGCAATTTGAGCATTTTAGATAATTTTCTTAAAATTAATAAAAAATGAAATTTCTTATTGTTCTAAGCAGTCTCTTATTTTAAATCAGCTATGTCGGTTCATCAGTAAAAAAGTTATAGACCGATCTCTGAGGCAACCTCAAAATTTCGAAAAAAAACTTTTCTATTTTTTTTTCAACAAAAGGTAACTGAATTTAAACAATATAGATTGTGAAAAGAAATTAGATTGTGCTGGGGTCATTGTTTGACATAGCTCCCATATAAGGCCATTTCGCAGAATATCTCTCTAAACTCATAAAAATTTTATTAAAATTTGACACATTTGATTTCCTAATATTAATATATGTTTTTAATTTTATGCATATCGGTCAATACTTATATATAATGAGCCCCATCCTGGAAAAGGCTTATTAAACAATAACATAAGAACAAATTATATTGAAATTCTATACAATTAATTTTCTAACTCTCTCTCTCTCTCATTTTTCTTACTGCCTTTATTATATGTCGGTAATTTAAACAATATGTTTTGCTATAACTCCAATGTAAGGTCCCTACCCCAGTTTTTGGGTCCATAAAACTAGTAAATCAAAATCAATTCTATTGAAATTCAAAACAATTATTATCTTTATATATTATCCTTAATATTTATAAGGAATTTGATCAATATCGGTCATGTTTGGGTAAATTTAAGAATACATTGTCATATTTTACTGTATTATTTGGAGCAATATATTTAACTTATGCTAATTTTTGCGAAATATTCGTAATTTGACGCAGTCGAGTATGGTATTCTTACTTATTTTGTACTAAATTCGGCAAATTGCTTTCATATACAACATTTTAAACCAACCGCTTATACAAAAAATCCCTCAATTATTTTTAGTTTTTATATAAAACTATAAATAAACAAAAAATAAAAATCATATTTAAGCCTTTTTCTATCAATTGTCGAATCGTTACAAAAACATGACAATTTATGACTTAATAAATTAAAAACATTTTTAAATTCTCCGTATTTACAAATACTTGAGGGTATTAATAAACAATATTAATTTTAATAGCAAATAATTTAGAACCTCTTTGTCCCTTTCAAAACGTATAAGAAAGTATTTTAGTACATAATAATTTCTTTTGTATTATTTACACTCGCATACTGTATTTAGTGTGCATTCTAAAATGCTATCACTTTTATAGTGAACTGTTATCAAATTAAAAAATGTTATTATTTTCGTATTAAAAATATGTCTGGTACTTGAGCACATTTGATCGTTTTTGTATTAGTCACATTAAAAATCGATTGTCATAAATTTTTCATATTTAAAGCCCTTTCCGGAAAAGTTTTAATCATTATAAGACTCTTAAATTTTATCCCATTTTTTTAATTGGTGCAATTAATTTTTAAAATATCATTATAAATCCATTCCCGGAATAGAATTTCAGGCTTAAAAATTTCTTAAACAAGGAGCAAGTCCATCGAAATTCAGGAATTTATCTTAATGTTTTCAATATATATTACCAATATTTATGGAGGTGCTTTTTCCGGAATCGGTGTTTAAGCTGATTAAGGAATAATTAGTTTCCTGGTGCAATATCTTCAATGTTAGTTTGGTAGAGTGTATTTAAAATTCGGCACAGCCGAATATGACATCAAAAGTTTGGCATTCAATTATTTACTTAATTTTATGGCATTTTTAGCTTTTCAGTTAATTTCCTTAAAATTCTTGGCGATTTTTTTGTATTAAATTTAGTAAATTACTTTCAAACGCAATACTTTAAACGAGCCGCTTATTTATGTCATATTAACCTAATATTCCAAAAAATCCCTCAATTATATCATAAATTTTTCCCTCAATTATATCGTAAATTTTTTCAACGCTCACGGTATAAGTTTGTAAATGTATTTGTGAGTGTGTATGTACGAAACATAATGTATATATTTCATATTTATTTTCGGTGGAGGGTATTAAAAAAGTCGAATAAAGCATTCAGTTGCGGCAAATGAAGACAATCATTTGTTTTAATGCGCTCCATAAATACCGACACTTTCATCATGGAATATTTACAAAAAAGCAGAGTATTGAAAAACTCGGAGCAAAATCTCTATTTTCAAATAATTATTATTTTTATTCTTCAATAAAGAGATTAAAAAGTAAAACTCTTTTGATCTGTGCAAAATCGAAAAGGTATATGAGAGTACGTTTGTTTATTCCCACAAAGGTTGTTAATATGCAAACATCCCATTTTAAGCTTAATAAACAAACATTTTTTACTGCTTAAAACAACTTCAAAACAATTTGTGCGAATTATTCATTTTAAAATTCTTTTTCGGATTTTTCTCTGTTTTTTGAGTTTTATCTTTTTAATTTTTATCATTTTTTAGAATGACTCTTTTTAAAAGAGCGATAAAAAATACAACTGTTTTTTAATTAAATCAAACTCTCTAAAAGATCCTATAGCTTGAAGAATTAAAAAAAGCGTCAAAAACCGTACCTTGCAAAAAAGTCTAATTCCTTTATTTTTGGCCCGACTTAGCATTCTAAAAAGACCTTGAGTGTTACAAGAACAATAATATGGTATTTAGACTTAGAGAGGCATATCATCCAAACTATCGGGAGGTAGGACAGTGGGAAATAATGGGTTCTTGTTAAAAAATAATTGCAGAGCACAAAAAAATGTGTCCAAAAGTGTGATATCTATTCGATAAGAGTGACAAAAGCAATAAAAAACGCTAATGGATGAGTTTCCGAAAAATGTTCAAAATTTCATTACTAGTGATTAAAACTATAAAAATATTCTTTTTTATAAATTGTTATAATAAAAAAATTAAAGCTGTAAGTTAGTGGTTTCGGAAATTTTTTCGTTCTCACTCCTTATATAAATTTATGTATGTATTTGTACATATGCAAGTCCCATTCATAAACAATAATTTACTTACCCCCATATGTAAGTAATTTCTTGTAACCTTTTTTTTGTTCGAAAATATTTTTAAGTTAATTTTAGTTCTGTTACTCTTCAATTATGAATAAATTTGTATACAATTTGATTTTTTTATTTTTTTAATTGAAAAAAAATTTATGAATATTGGTTTCATATTTGCGTTCAATAAATGATGAAGAAAAACTTTCAATTTAATATTTTATAAATTTGTTTTCTTCATATTTCTCAGACGAACTGTAAATAATTATTAATATTGAGTACAAATTGTTTTTCGATTCATCTATTGTGTTGCAATTTAAGTTTCAATTGAAAATGTCACGATAGATGTATAAGTATTATTTGTATAATGGCACGAGACTTTATTTCAAATAGCTTTAATGAGAGTACTATATTCGGCTATGTGTAATTTTTTATACCCTACACGAACTACTAGAACAAATAGTTATTTGACATTGCGTTTCTACTACCAAGAAAAAATAATCGAAGGTCCCATTAATTATACATGTAATTGCATCAAATCAAAAACTGAGTCAATTTTTTTCTGTCCGTCAATGATGAACCGATTTTAAATTTAATTCAGAAATTTCCCCTGGATGTTTATTACAATCATTCTGTTTGCTTATTAAACCAGCAATATCGATTGTATAGGATATCTGAGGCAACCGCAGATATCGGTATACAATCCTAAAATTAATTCTAAAATTTATATTAAAAACTAATTGGATATAAAATTCTTCATGAAACATAGCCAATACTCAAGAAAATCGATTCAGTAAGAGAATAAGTAATATAGAATAAAATATGTAAAATTTTGATACACTCCAAAATAAATGTGTCATTTATGTCGCAATTTGTAAGATGATTTTTTAATATCGGCCTCATACATCTATTTGGACATAGTTATAAACTCATAAAATTAGATTTCACAGATATACTATTTGATCTAACTCCCATATAAGCCCCTTCCTGAAATATTGCATTAACTTTTAATTTTGAATTGTAGAACTATTCTATCGAAATTCGAATCAATTATTTTTCGAACTATGAAGAATATCTTTCCATATTTTGCTATAGCTCTCTGAAAGGCACTTTTCTCGACAACGGGTTTCCCTTTAGTAAACTCTTAAGTATAAAGCAATTTTATTGAAACGCTTTCTTAAAATGGCTCTTATCTTATAAAATTCTTTAATATAAAGACAGTTTATTCAAATTGGACATACTTATTTTTGTGTCTTTAAAACACACATCCAATTTATATACCGGTTCATATTATTCTATTTGCTTCCATCTAAAATTCCTACCTGGAAAGGGTTTTAAGCTTATAAGAATAAATTTTTATTAAAATTTGGTACAATCACTATTTTTATTTTAAGTATCTTCAACATATATTTAATTTGACAAATCATAGGTTCTTGATTGCTGTTCTTGATTGCGGTTAGTGCTTAAATCTCTGGTTGCCCAGAACTGTAAAATGGTGTGCTGTGGCATCTTTCTTGATTAATGAAACTTTAACCAAAATGAAAGCATATTCAATACTCGATGCACTTAGTGTCTTGGGTATTAAAAAAAGAATTACACCTAGATGGACAATATATGGGGAAGTAAAACCATCATTTCTAGTTTTGAGGAAAGCTCTATAAAATTTCTTTCCACCAAAAGTGAACTGCTGGAATTTGCCTAAAGAGTCTTACAGAAGTAAGTAAGGGAAACTGTATTCTAAATTTTCACACATTTAATATAACACCGCTTCGACTGATTTCACAACCCAACTACTGCCTTATCTTGTTTGATATAATTATTTCAGGAATTGATAGATTAGAAAATCAAACAAGGAATCAGAGAAATATTCAGGCTTCTAATAAACGTTCTGACAGAGTACTGTTTGATTGTAAAAGTTGCTTAGATGGAGAAGAGAAGAAACATCTCTCATGATATAAGAGACTCAAGAGATCTAGATATCTTAGCGAAGATCTTTACGATCTGAAAGTCCTTGGTATATCACAGTTATAATTTAAATAAACTCATTAAGTAGTTCAAAAATACAAAGTTCCATAAGCCTAGCTATATGGATTTCAAGAAGGGTTTTATGGACTTGAGGAGATACTTTTTTATTTATTATTTTTCATAGTGTTAAATTATTTATATCTGAAATATGAACTTTAAAAATTTGCACCAAGAGGAATTCATCTAAGAATTATCTCAAATTCCGAGTTATCTATATTTATATAAATACTGACAATACAATATCGATTCAGTCATTAGTTCAAGATTTGACACAAAAAGTAAAATCAGAAATATCGATAATGAAATTTTTCATTTCTATGTAACATATAACTGAGATCTAAAAAATCGTTCCAACTGAAAGAAATTATTGAAAAAAATATTTTTTTCTTCTTCTCAAATTTACCAAATTTGTTTTGAAGTAAGAATGGACATTGTGAAGGGACCATTATTATACTAAAAAAATAATGAAAACGTATAGTTTTCTTAGAAGAAGACACTTGATAATTAGCCATAAATGTATTATTACGTCTAAGACGTTTCAGAAATTTTTAACCTTTTCATCAGTTCAAAATGAACAATTTTTTTTATATTCCTGGAATTTAATATATTTATTTATTTAAACTTTTCAACACACGCTTTAGAAAATGGTCCGATTTCGTTTCGTTTGCCATCAAAGTTTTTCTTTGGATCAATAACTTTACACTGAAAGCTTAAAGTTATTGTGCCGAGTTTATTACTCTATTTACAAAATTTACATCCGAGATATACATGAATTGACATTTTTAAGTGTGACCCAACCTTTATCAACGTTTTCCTCTATTATTGTAAAATATCATTCCAACGTGTTTCTTGTGATTTTTGACTCATTAATTTGCTATAGGGTATTCAACAGATCTTATATTTAACATTACGCACCCCATGCATTAATTCAAAATGTATATAGAAAATAAAGAGAACATTTGAGAAAACACACGCAACTAGTAACATCCATCGCTTTATGAAAGTCAAATTTATTGTGAGTAACAAAATGATTTTTTTATAGAAGTTGTTGGCAAACAAAACGATAAATGGAAGAGAATTACTTGCATATAATGAAAAATGTACTCTATCTGTAAAAATCAAACAATGTATTCAACTTAATTGAAAATAAAACGCTAGAATGATTGTGTTATCATAAACATCCAAACAAATGTTAACAATGAAATATATTGTATATTTTTCACCATTTGAAAAATTCACTCGCATTCGCTGTATTATTTTGTTTATTTAAAAAATCGCTGAATTGGCATCATTTAGTGTTTTCCGAACATAATTTACAAATTTTTTTATTTAAATTAAATATGTGTTATGATGACGTACTCAAAAACTATGTTTTGGAGTTGGTAGTCTTTATAAAGATCGATATTGCGAGAAATGTATGGATTTTTTATTTTTGCAAACTCAGAGAGGAGATACATCAGGGATGGCAATAACAATACTACTACAAAGCTAAATAAAGTTTAAGGGAGGGTGTAATCTTCAAGGGTGAGTGCAAACAGGTTGTGAAATCTATTCCAAGTAAAAATGTTATAGTCGGTCAATTTAATACCCTACACCACACTGTTGATTATAAATGTCTGCTACAAAAAATGTGTGAGCTACCCTTGTATAATTTATTTTCCTTATTATGCTTATGTGTGCACCCATGGTAAGATATAAATATAATTAAGTTTTACCTTAATATTATTAATTTCATATTATCTACCACAAATTCACCTTAACATAAACATATGTTAAACGATTAAAAATCGATATTAACTAGTGACACATATGATTTCATCGCTTTAGATTAATACGCAATAACATATTCTATCATAATGTCAATTGGAACAATATTTGCTTTAAGAAAAAGATTATTTATGTAAGTCAATAATGGTAGTAATAAAAATGTAAATATTTGTAATTAATAAAAATGTAATTTTACTTCGATAACTATTACGTAGCTATTCACAGATAAAAAAATGGATATCTGTTAACATTAAATACATTTTTCTGATTCGTGAATAAGAATACCGAAAGTTTTTAAGTTTTTGAACAATATAATCGAATTACAACGAAACGCACAATGTGTATTAACAATCGAAGAAGTGATAGCGATACCTATTCAAAACAAAGCGCTTAAAAGGTAATAACGATCACCTCTTACACAAAGCACTTAGTACATGATAACGGTAGAAGAATCTGATTCAGATTCTAAGCCGCTTAAATCTTGAAAGCGTTTGGAACATGAAAATGTTTCTCTTTATTATCGCAACAAACTTAGTTGTGTGAAGATCAGTTTGGTTAAATCATATATGTGTATCCCATATAAAACCTATTTGCGATAATACGACTCAGGTACATAAAATTCACAATGTTTATTAATGGGGATTTGATTTCGATTATGGTTGGGATTTATATCGATTTTACACTTCCAAATTTATACTGAAGTGGCAATATTTTACACGGATGACCTAAAAAGAATCAGTAAACCCCATATAACCTAAAATTCTTATATCAAATATATTTTACATTATGGGATCTAGTTTGTTTCCCAATTAAAGATTTTCAACCGCATTAATTAATGTTTATTATATTAATTTTATAATTAATTTTGTATACTACTAAAACCACTTTGTTTCCAGTAGAACCATTAAACGGAATGTATTATATTTATTCAAATGAAAGTTCTTTCTCTTAAAATAATTTAAGGGAAATAATTATCCTCCAATACTATAAGTGGTGAATGAGGGTATATCAAAAGATATACAGGACCGAAATCTGATGTAATTTCATACCTGTTGGAAAGAACATTCCTGAAGTTTCCAATTATAGATAACATTCATCTCAGGAGTGAGATCGAAAAATTCTTAACATACATACTTCCATTTACATTTTTACAATACTTTCTGTCATTTTCCTCGAACGGGTAGTCCATCTTCGATTAAAATCTCATACAAATTAACAAATATTTTGTGCTCTACAATTTTTTACATGAACCCAATATCTATAAACTGGATTAAGTTTCGGGCAGTTTGGGCGATTTTCCTTTCTTCGTACGAATACCATACTGTACCGCACAACCTGATTAAAAAATAAAATACTTTGGTTAACGAAAAGCGCGTGTTATGATTTTTTTAAACACACCCCTTATCTAACAAATCAACTGTAGCATTGACCCATTTTCCACTATTTGGTACAGGTTCCATATTCGTACCTTTTGGTTTCTATGATAATCAGTAACGCGGAGCAAATGATCAATTTTGTAAATTATGTAAATTAATATACGTGGATAAATAAAAGTGTAAACTGTTTCCTGTAACTGTTTGAAACATTCTGCTACGACGATCTATTTATTAAGCGTTTGCTAAAGTATATCTGTTCATCATAACATCGTGATCGCTTGAAGAATAACCATTTTATAAATTTGTTTATGTTGATAAAATTCGAAATGAATGACTATCTGCGGACGAATCTTATTAGAATAGCGACAATCGGTTTGTTATTTTTTACTTACAACAACAAATATGTCGGACTTGTCAAAGTTTTCCAATAAGAACCGCTTCCAAAAATTATTTACAGCGTTTATACGAAATTGCGAAATTATTTCACAGTTTTTAGTTTTATTAAATCATAATTAGCAAAATCAAAAATTCCTGTTGGTTTTAGGATCCTGAAATATATGGTATATATAACTGGACTAGCTTTGTAAAGTAGTATATCCAAAGTTTTAGGGCTTTCTTATAATCTTCTTTTTTGAAAGCCGGTTAT